>OU015493.1:48945389-49200389 GCA_907164885.2 Dolomedes plantarius | reverse complement strand
CAGCACATGCAGTCTGTAACGCATCATCCAGTGTCTGCGCCGTTTACAGCAGAGTGGTTTGTCCTCAAGACGTCCATTGCTTTGTCTACCCTTGACGCAGAACCACAGACGTCTCCGCCACCAATGGTGCGATGACAGAAGAATGTGGACGGCAGAATGGAATGAAATTGTCTTTACTGACGAGTCACGCTTCTGTCTGCAAAACCACGATGGTCGCATTCGAGTCTGGAGACACCGTGAAGAGAGGATGCTGAACAGCTGCGTTATGCACCGCCACACTGGTCCTGCACCGGGTATTATGGTATGGGGCGGTATTGGATATCACTCTCGCACACCTCTAGTACGCATTGCCGGTACTTTAAACAGCCAGCGCTACATCTCCGAGGTGTTGGAGCCAGTTGTCCTTCCTTACCTTCCGGGCTTGCCCACAGCTTGCCCACAGGATAATGCGCGACCACACGTGGCACACATTGTCCAACATTTCTTCGACAACGCCAGATTGAATTGGTACCCTGGCCGCCTCGCTCTCTGGATCTTTCGCAGATAGAAAACATGTTGTCCATGGTTGCTCTACGATTGACCCAGATTCCATCCCCAGCTGCCACAGCAGATAAACTTTGGCAACGTGTGGAAGCTGCTTGGTCTGCTGTACCCCAAGAACTCATCCAAAGTCTCTTTGAATCAATGCCTAGGCGTGTGGCAGCGGTGATCTCCAACAATGGCGGCTACTCTGGCTACTGATTTTGGCAGGAACCACACTTCACAGAAGTCTATAAATTTAATCATTTGATACTTGGTCAACATGTTATCTACAAAATAAATTTTGTTGTGATATCTCTTGTCTTTCTTGATGTTGCAATTTGGGTGGCCAGCAGTATATATATATATATATATATATATATGTGTGTGTGTGTGTGTATATGTGTGTGTGTGAGTGTGTATGTGTGTGTAGGTAAGTAACAGCACAGGCGGCGGCAGGGGGGGGGGAGGAAGGTATGGATTGGCGGCCGTGCATCACAGAAATGATCTAGTTCGTCATAATCAACATAATTCCCGTGCATAACAATGTAGTTGGCCGGTGATGTTCGCTGTCAGATTCGACATCTCGAAGATCATTGTACAAAACTATCTCACTGACCCCTCCAACCTCCGACACACAGGATCGCTCCAAATTTAGAGCGCAAAACTTTATTTCTTACATTGCTACAAGTTATCGGGGCCACGACAATTCCACAAAACCTTGGTGAGTCTTTAAAAAACTCCATGAGGTCATCGTCACATAACCCTTGAAAAGGTTGGGAAGAACATTTTATTCTAGAGAAATCTTCACTAAAAAGAAACCTACCGTATCGAGAATCTACAATTTTCAGCATTTTTTGTCATCTGTTATTTTAATTCTTTGCATAAAGTTTATTTTCTTTTATTTTCTTTTTATACTATACTTTATTTCTGTATTTTTTCTTTATTTTTCCATCGAAAAAAATAATATAAGAATAGCTTCAAATGTTTAAATCCTTATGCCGAAAAAACTTAAAATCGTCTTCACAGAAGAAAAGTTATACCTTTTAAATTATGTGTCTATAAAATGAGAGTACCACAACGTCTTCTATGCACGTCATAAACAAACATTTGGGACTAATATTTCGTAAATGTTCATAAACATCTATATTAAGGATAATTCTCAGTGTCAAGCTCAAAGTATTCCCGCTTCTTATTGAATACCAAAATCTCACATAAATATCACCCCCACATAATATCTACCCCATAACTTAATAAATTTAGGTCTCCTCTTATTGGAATCATTGGATAAAGTCTTCATTAGTTTTAAGCGATTAAATTTAGTAATGCATTCTTGTCACGTAATTTCGCACTCAACTAGCGGAACTCGGAGTCGGTTAAACTTGTTATATCTGCTAATTTATATTTATAGAAAGACGTCACATCGCTTAAGAACAAATATTGCGTCGTTAAACGATACACGCTGCCGGGGCAGAAAGTAAATTCCAGTAATGCTTCTGGGAGGGAGTTGGATGTGAAAAGCTTCAATAAACATTGCGTAAAGTCTATTTGTACTGCTCCGCGTTCATTCACCTTATCATGGACATTGATTCATAATTCTTAGAGTTTAATTTCTCAAAGTTAAATACCTCTGCGATATAACGTCGCTCTGATGCCGATAAGGGAGCATTCTTATTTATTTTTGACAGGTGGTTCTCAAACTGTGGAGGGGGGGGGGGAGGCGTCTCCTTCTTGGGGAGGCGTGAGTGATATTCAGGGGCGGAGGGGGCAAAAGAGGAGGGGGCGGAGATGGTTTCCAAAAAATATGTGTATAACGTGTTTTATCAAGGTTTGTATAAATGAAAATTATATTAAGCTACTAGCTAAATACCCGTGCTTCGCTACGGAGTACATTCAAATTAAATACAACGGCCAATGTATGCAGTTAATGCAAAAATAAATAAAGAAATAATATTTATAATAAATTCAACGTTCAATGTGTGCAATTAAGGCCAAAAAAACGAAAAAAAAATATTTAAAAAAATCGTAACGGATATTTTTATAGACAAAATAATGTAGAAGAAAATACTGAAATTAAATCTAATAGAACATACTAAATAATATAGTACAGTAAATATAGTACAGTTTGAGGAACATTTCTTTTACTGTATTTTAATATTTTTTTGGATAATTTCCAATCGTCTGCCGCATTACCAAAAAAAAAAAAAAAAATTGTCCATTTATTTCGTTGCTATGCACGTGACGCAAAATTAATTTAAAGTATCACAAAAACAAAAGAAACCACGTGATCAGCATTTAATAAATTTAATTCTGAAAATTAATCTTTAAAAATTCACCAAAAATCAGAAAATGGAGGCAAAGATTCTAAAAAGACTTGATCCAAAAGTCAGGCGAACTTTAAAAATGAATAATTCGAAAACGAATAAAGAAAAAAAGATGCGGTTTGCACAAAACGGATGGAAAAGAAGCCGGGTTTTGTGTGGCAACGAAAAAAATAGTTCTGTTGGCTACCAACAAATGGCGCTGTCAGATTTCTGATATAGGATTATGCAAAGCAACAAACGATATAAAAAGGAGCAACTGCAGCAGGCAATGGTAGTCGAAGATTATATGCATCGAAATGCTGTCCATAGTTGAAAAAGCCCTCTTAGTTAAACTGTATTAAAAAAATTTGGAAAGTGCCATTGCGGCATTGCGACTATATCGCTACATGAAGTGTATGCGAGATAACAAAGGACCAATAACGTCTTCTGCATTGAACAAAATGATGAAGAAATTTGAAGCTACAGGTTCTTTGGCGCCACGTCCAAGACGTGGACGCCCCTCAGCAGGCGCTGCTGTTGCCACGTCTGAGGAGCAGACGGTACAATCCATGTCGGCGGTTTCTGTACATGGGGAGTGCAGTGTTCGAGAAGTTTCGAGGCAGACAGGAGTGTCGTATGTAAGTGTCTGGAGAGAACTGTGAATAACCATGAAACGGTATCCCTACAAGTTGCAACATCACCAAGAACTGAAACCTCTTGACTTCGACTCTCACCAAGATTTTGCGAATTTGGTATTCAATAAGATGGAACAGCAGCGCGACTGGCTTCAAACTGTGCTTTGAACAGATGAATCGCATTTCACACTCTCTGGCGCTGTTAACACTCACAATTGTCGAGTGTGGACCACAGAAAATCCACATGCATTTGTTGAGGTACCCTTGCAACAGCCTAAAGTGACAGTCTGGTGTGGCTTCACTGCTGATTTCATAATTGGTCCATTTCTTTTCGAGGAAGTCACAAATACGGGTTTCAAAATAGTTTCTGTCACTGGTCAGCGATATGCAGCACTGTCACGGAACAACATTATTCCTGAACTGCAAGCGCGACAGGCATTCCAAACAGTCACCTTTATGCAAGATGGAGCACCACTTCATATTGCTCTGCCTGTGCAACACCTGCTATGCTCAACACTTGGGGAGGATAGCATTATCGGTTGATGCTTTAATCATGCATGGCCTCCAAGATCTCCCGATCTCACACCCTGTGACTTACGGCTATGGGGATTCTTGAAGTCAAAAGTGTACCGCGACCAACCGGCATCACTAGAAGCACTGAAAGATGCCATCCGCCAAAATGAGTCTGCCATAACGCAAGAAATGCTACTCCATGCTGTGAACGGTGTGGTGACTCGCCTCACAACGGTACTTCTGAATGATGGACAGCACATTGAACATTTAATGTAATTAACTGTAATTAAGCTGACTTGTAAGCATTTTTTTCTTTTGTAAATCATCTTTTGGTGAAATAAAAAACTATAGCGCCATCTGTTGGTCGCCAACAGAACTATTTTTTGTTCGTTGCCACACAAAACCCAGCTTCTTTTCCATCCGTTTGGTGCAAACCGCATCTTTTTTTCTTTATTCGTTCTCGAATGATTCATTTTTAAAGTTCGTCCTGACTTTTGGATCACCCGGTATATAGACTAGCTGAAACCCGCACTTCGTTGGTGAATGTATGCAATTAATTCCAATATATATATAATAAATACGACGATCAATGTATACAATTGATGTAAAAAAACAAATAATATATTTATAAAAAATCGTAAGGGTTATATTTATAGACTAAATAATGTAGAAGAAAATATTCAAATTAAATGTAATAGGACATATTAAAGAATATAGTACAGTTAATATAGTACAGTTTGAGGAACATAATATCCTTTATTGTATTTTAATATTTTTTTGGATAATGTCCAATCGTCTGCCTCATAAGCAAGGAAAATTTTTTTTTGTCTATTAAGTTGTAATGCACGAAATAATAAATTTATTTAAAGTACCAGAAAAAGAAATCTCGGGATCAGCATTTAATAAATTAAATCCTAAAAATTAATCTTTAAAAGTTCACCAAAAATCAGAAAGTGGAGGTAAAAATTGGGAAAAGATCACATTTTAAAGGAATTTTTATGCTCTTTTTCTTGATATAAATTTTATAAACCTCGACTTATTATTTTAAATGCAAACTTTAAAAAAATTACTAAAACAGCTTAAAAATTTAATTTAAAAAAATCTAAGAAGAATTTATCAAAAATCTTTCTTAGTGCACCCCTACACTATAAGAAGAATCGCCATGCAAAATTTCAGCTCTTTAGGTCCAGCGGTTTAGTCTGTGCGTTATATGTGTGTGAGTCAGTCAGTTACGGAACTGTTTTAAATATATAGATTTTGCGTATGGAAATTGTTGTGACCTTGAGGTTAAGTAGCTCGTTTATGGCTTCCATGGATACAGAAACCACACTTTCCATATATATATATATATATATATATATATATATATATATACATATCACATGTTTATTCATATATATTTATAGTATCTATCATATAACATTTCCATTATCAATTGATCGTTACTAATCCTCAATCAGAAAAATCATCACTCGAAAACTAGAGAGAGAGAGAGAGAAACATAACTCAGTTCATTCTAAAAGTCCAGCATAGAGACGGGAAGCACGTCCCATAGTTATCTTTCCTCCATAGATATCTGTTTCTCCCATCCCTTTGTATATCCCCTCTTTCGGAAGACTTCATATCATACTGGAAGCTTTCGTATACCGGGTGTGTCACAATTCTCTCCGGGATTTGGTAAGCTTATAAAAAATGCCTATTTCCAATACAGCAACAAATTTGACTTTATTCGAAAAAGAAACATTACAAGTTTTGTTTCACAAATGTTCAATATGTGAACCGTTCGTGCTTCGTCACATATCAAGTCAAATTCTTCTTTCCCTCGCTTTTTCCCAGGATCTTTAATTCCGCACTCGCTTGACTAATTATACTTTCTCGGGCTTCGCACAAACGCATCTCGTACACTAGGAACCTTTTCGGCCGAAAGGGCCTGGACGACCAGTTCGTTTTCCATGACACAAGCAACCACTTTCCTGAAATTTCCGAAACCCTGCATGACTTGTTTTATCCATGGTGGTTGAATTCCGTATTTTGTACGAAATTGTCTTTGAACTGTCACAACAGATCCACTTTTCACAAATTCTAACACGCAGTAAGCTTTCTGTGAACCTGTAAACGCCATTGTCTTATGTGTAAAATTTTCAAAAGTCTGCGTTTTCGTTATTTCCTACTGCTATCAGACCTGGTGCCGCCATCTACTAACACATTTGTGAAGCGAAACTTGTAATGTTTCTTTCTCCAGTAAAGTCAACTTTGTTGCTGTATTGGTAATATGCTTTTTATATGCCTTCCATAGCCCGGAGGGAATTATGACACACCTTGTGTATGTGTGTGTGTGAAAGCCGCCGGGGCTTCCGGTCCGTCTGTGTGTCGGAGCATCTGGTCCCCCGGCAGTTGCTGTAATTAGTTTACTTTGAACTGTCCATTAACGACTTGTTTTACGACTACTATGAATCTTGTTAAAATGGTCGCACCTCTAAAGGCTTTTCCCAATTAGCAATGAGCACCACACCATCATGTGTGTAGACCTCTGACAGAAATTATTATATTTTCGTTACTTTTTAATTTATCATTTAACTAGCTGAAAACCCGTACTTCGCTACGGAGTACATTCAAATTAAATACAACGGTCAGTGTATGCAATTCATGCCAAATATATATATATATATATATATATATATATATTATATGACAAATACGACGATCAATGTATACAATTGATGTAAAAAATATATATATATATATATTTAAAAGAAAATCGTAAAGGATAATTTTATAGATAGAATAATGTAGAAGAAAATATTCAAAAGTAAATCTAATATAAAGAATACTAAAGAATATAGTACAGTTAATATAGTAGTTTGTAGAACATTTCTTTTTTTTTTGGATAATGTCCAATCGTCTGCCGCATTAGCAAGGAGAAAAAATATTTTTTGTTTATTTAGTTGTTATGCACGTGACGATAAATTTATTTAAAGTACCAGATAAAGAAATCACGTGATCAGCATTTAATAAATTAAATTCTAATTATTAATCTTTAAAAATTCACCAAAAATCAGGAAATGGAGGTAAAAATTCGAAAAAAATTTCATTTTGAAGGAATTTTTATGATCTGTCTCGTGATATAAATTTTATAACCCTCAATGTATTATTTTAAATGCAAACGTAAAAAAAGTTTAAAAAACAGCTTAAAAATTTAATTTAAAGAAATCTAAGAAGAAGTTTTAAAAAATCTTTCTTAGTGCACCCCTACACTATTAGAAGAATCGCCATGCAAAATTTCAGGCCTTTAGGTCCAGCGGTTTGGTCTGTGCGTTGTATGTCATTCAGTGAATGAATGAGTCAGTTACGGAACTGTTTTATATATATAGATGATTGCAAACAAATAGTGATGTAAATAGCTTGGATCCGATGTATTGTTTACTGTTAACAAACGTTTTTATTATAGTGTGCGTTACGGGAATCCATGCCTTTGTTTGGTTTCCTACTCCATGGCGCCTATAAACTCCTGTTGTTTTTGTTGTTGGGACTTATGGAGCTTATTTGGAAACATGGATGTAGCCACGTGAATATTTTTCTTTTATCTCGTGTTGACTTTCCAATGGCCTTACTTGTTTCACCAAGAAAAGAATAATTCTGTGCTCAGATGGCAAAATGTTATAAGTCACTTTTTTAAAAAATTTACTCGACAGGAATTCTAAGATTCAAGATGTCATAAAAAATTAGTAATTTGCTTTATATTTGTATTATATTGCATTGATATATGCCTTAATAGTTGGCTATTACTTGCAGTCGTTATAGTAAATAGAAAATATCGGTGAACGAGAATTCGGAATGTGAAAAGCTCCTTTTTTTTTTTTAAAGAAAACTGACTTCTAACATTTTCCCATCTCAGCACAGAATCATACATTACCTTTCATCGTTCCTTTAGAACAACACTTTACACTTTTGTCGATCAGGAACCACTTGCCAGAAAAAATAAATAAATAAAAAATAATCGTTGACCCTTTCCCAACAAATCCTTTTAGATTCAAAAAGCAGTTTTATTTTATTAATAAACAAACTATTTGTGATAAACTAGTTAAATAAAAAGTGGCAAAAAAAAACTTAATAAGAATAACAAATAAAATAACAATAACAATAAGGTCAGGAGTAAACTTAACATCAAACATAAGCCTAAACCAACTTATCAATGGCACAACAGCCCATTGTGGACCAACGCCTGTGGTACCCATCTCTATTTTCTTTTCCATGGGCTTGGGATGCCATACAGAATATATCTCGGGTAGGTGGTCAGCCTGTCGCTGAACTCCCAGAGGTAGTTCCCAACCATGCTTGGTGCTCATTTTATCTACCCACTAATGGGATGAAAGTCTGAGTCGACCTTGCCCAGTCGCAGGTTCGAACATTGGACCTGTGGTGTGGCAGCTTGAAGTTTTTCCCCACTACGGCACCTGGCATCACATAAAGGCCTTCGAAAACTCAAATATGATCAAGATTTTTCAGCTTGTATGTGCTTTTCTAGCTATAAAATTGCTGTGATGCCGCGATATGACTCTAACGTTGTGAGTCCTCATCACAGAAAGTGAAATAGAAAGTTTTAATCAGAACAATAATTTTTTTTCTTACTTAGACCGTCAGAAAGTGGGCAAGATTAAAAAAATTTAGAATTCGAACAAGAAATTGAGAACTATTTTGTTTCTTCACCCAGTTTTAAAAACTCGTTTCAATTCGCAGTCGTTTTGAAACTAAGAAACCATTTTTTTATGACTCACAAATTTGCGGACCACTTATTGGGTTCTCTCGAACTGCCAATGGTCCGCAGAACACAGGTTTTAGGAACCATTGCTTTTTAAAGAGTTCTATAGGGAACTCTCTCTAAAGTGACTAATGACTGAACGTGATTAAGAAAAGCAGTTCTGAAAGACAGCAGAATGGTCTTTTAATTTCAGTTACACACTGAGAATAGATTTTGCGAAGTATATTTAGGAACATTTCTATGTCTAATAAGATCGTCTTCTAAAGAAGTCATCTAACAAGAGTCATCTAACAAGAGATGTTAGAGTCATTTAACATCGTCATCTAACAAGAGACGATGATGTATTGTAAAACTTATAGATCTTAGTAATTACTAGTTTGAGTTCGAGAAATTTGAAGTAAAATAAAAACAAAAACGACGTGCATTCAACTTTAGATTTTACGCTTAAATGGAAGAGAAAAAAGTACTGGAATTCCGAACGGAATATTTAAAAGCATGAAAAATCCGAAGAGAGGAACAGTCAATAAATAAAATAAAACCACAGAGGAAAAAAATGGAATTTTTAAGACATCAAAAGATTTTTGTGGGAAAAAAAGTATTGGCTAAAAAACTCCAAAAAAATGAAGGAGGGGGGCAGCGTTTCCCGTGGATAGAAAGAATCCATTTGATCAACGAATGAACCACACAACATTGAACTTAAGATTGTAATCTTCTTAGAAGGAAGAAAAAAAAAGTATGCAGATTCTTTTAAACATGTTTCTCTAAAATGGATGTATAAAAATATTGGTAAATGCAGTATTACAGTTTTCATATCCATCGTGCGACACATTTTGCTCCAGTTTACATGTTATCTAACACTGTGATTTTGTATGTTGCTGTTTCTATTGCCCCCTGGTGGGAAGTATTCCAGACCAGGTCCATGTTCATGTATATATTATCTAACACTGTGGTTCCTTTCAATATATAGTATTATATTTTAAAAGTAATCACTGGTGTTTTTTGCTGTTTGGAATATCTATTACGGGGAAATAATGCTGAACATAAGTATATGCACTGATGAATAACAATATTGGTAAATGTTGTATTATAGTTTTCGCATCCGTTATTCGGCCCGTTTTACCCCAGTTTTTATGTTATCGAACACTATGGTTACTACCAATGTATTGTAATAGTTTTTTTTATTATATTAATCACTGGATATTTCTGTTGTGTGTAATATCTGATACGAGGACGATAATGTTGAACATAAATATTGGTAATCATGTATTCAAATATTGGTAAATGCAGTATTACAGTTTTCACATCCATTGTACAGCACAGTTTGTTCCAGTTTTCATGTTATCAAACACTGTGATTATGTATGTTGTTGTTGCTGTTGTCGTTGCTCTTTCTAACGCCACCTGGCGGGAAGTATTCCAAACAAGGTCTAAGTTCCTGTATGTATTATTTAACACTGTGGTTCCTGCCAATATATAGTATTATATTGTTATATTCATCACTGTTGATTTTTGTTGCTTAGAATACCTGTTACGGGGAAATAATGTTGAACATATATATAGGTTATGATGTATAAAAATATTGCAAAATGCTGTATTATAGTTTTCTCATCCGTCAATCGGAGCATTTTACTCCAGACATGTTATCTAACACTGCGATTACGTATGTTCTTGTTGTTGCTGTTGTTGCTCTTTCCAACGCCCCCTGGCGGAAAGTATTCCAGACCAAGTCCATGTTCATGTATGTATTATCTAACACTGTGGTTCCTGCCAATATATAGCATTATTTTTTTAATTAATCACTGATTTTCGTTGTTTGGAATACTTGATGCGGGGACGTAAATATATGGTGAACATAAATATGTGCAATGATGTATACAAATATTGGTAAATGCCGCATTATAGTTTTCACATCCGTTATTTGGCCACATTTATATGTTATCTAACAGTTTTATGTTATCTAACGATTTTTTGTTAGATTGATTTATATGTTATCTAACAGTGTGGTTACATCCAAATTAGAGTAACTTTTTTTATATTAATCACTGGAGATTTCTGTCGTTTGGAATACCTGTTACAAGGACAATAATATTGAACATAAATATTGGTCATCATGCATCCGAATATTGGTAAATGCAGTATTACAGTTTTCGCATCCGGTATAAGGCCCATTCTGCTCCAGTTTACATGATATCTGACACTGTGGTTCTGTTTGTATTATTATCTTACACTATGATTACTGCCAAAATATAGCAATAATTTTTATATTAATCACTGGGGATTTATGGTGTCTGGAATGCCTGTTAAGGGAACAATACTGCTGAACATTAAGCCTGATTAATTTTCGACGTCAGGTAACAAGTGCCGATTTATATTTTACCCAGTATAAGCGAGAAAAATTTCAAGAAATTGGAAGGTGCTGTCGGAATTATTTATATGAAGAGTCCATTGACTTCGGTGGGGAAGTTACGGCTCGGGTATAGTTAGAACTATAGTGACATTTCATGTTTTAGGAGCACATTTGTAGATTCTCATATTCAATAAAGACATATGTCATAGGGACATGACAGTAGTGTCACGGCCAGGGGCAGGAGAATTGAAAATTACAGGACGAAGTAAAATAATTGCTAAATGTAAGAAAGAAACATGGCAAATGACGGGCAATAAAAAGAGAAGGGGAGAGAGCCAGCAATATACCGAAATTTATAGATTGTGCTTGTAGCAAGAAGTATAAGATAAAAGTTCAAGAGAGTTAGTTGCACGAATAGAAGAAAAGAAGAAAGGGAACACTAAATTTATGATGGCTATAAAACAGACCACCCGGAATCCGAAGCATGGGAAAAAGTTAAATTAGAGGGAGAAATTTATAAATCCCGCCCTCGATGCGCATTGGTGAAAAGGGGATTGAGAAGAGGCAGCCACGGACGAATGGCTATGGCATGCTAATAATATGACCATTGGAAATTGTAAGAGGCGGAGTCAACATTAATAAGAAAATAATAGGAAATGAGAAATAGCGTGAAGACACAGACAATCAAAGAAGAGAGTTATTCAGAGGTTTTAGATATAGAAGTGGTGTCAAGGCACATATACCTATGAGGAGAGTGAGTTAGAAGTTTGGCGATAGAAGTAGTGTCGAGCGCCTATTGTCCCGTGCCGAGGGTCTACAAGGAGTGAAGTAGTCAGAGAACCGATGATGAGAGTGCCCCAGTGTCCCGTGTAGAGTGTCTGCCATGATTGACGGAGCCTTATACCAGACGAAGAAAGTGCCCTAGTTCCTTGCGACGACAAGACAACGAAGTTCGTCATTACGAGTGCGAGCTGTAGATCATAGTGATCCAACAGTCACTTTTTAAGGTAAGCACTTTTTGCGTTTCCTTTATATACACTGAAGTGCCACTGAATTAGGGATAGGAAAGCCTATGCAAATTTTGTAGCGCTGCGCATCATGTGTGCTCAAGTGAGGGTGCTGTGGTAACTGCATATATAGAGCGTACTGTGGTTGTTCTGAATTAGTTGTTGGAATTGCCAGTATGGGTAAACTGCCTGATTTCGAAGCCTTCGATCGCGGACAAATCTTAGATGTGCGACGCATGGGCTATTCAATTTCCGAAATCGTCAGACAGCTAGGATTTTCACGGTCGACAGTGTCAAGAGCATACCAAAAATACATGGATGGTGGAAAAAAAACTAGCGATCGGCAAACTGCAAAGGACAATGAGCCTTGACAGTGCGTGGTGAGAGACGGCTCAGGCGTATTGTACGTAACCAGAGAAGCCAAACATTAGCTCAAATTACTACCCAGTTTAATGACGGTGCCAGTCGTACAGTCAGTGAACGGACTGTGCAACGCTCGCTTCACCGTATGGGCTTCGGGAGCCGTCGACCTACGAGAGTACCATTGCTCTATACTCGCCATCGGGCTGCACGTCTTGCCTGGGCAAGAGAACACAGAGACTGGAGTGTAGAGGACTATAAACCAGTAGCATGGAGTGATGAGTCTCGATTCCGACTACTTAATTTCGACGGGAGGCTGAGAATATGGCGTCAGGCTCATGAAGCCATGGATCCTGCATGTCTGGCTGGAACTGTACAAGGGCATGGTGGCTCAATCATGGTCTAGGGTGTTTTTTCGTGGCACAGTTTGGGATCTTTGGTGCCTTTACCTACCTCCCTCAATGCAATTCGGTACGTAGAGTTGCTGGGCGATCACCTCCATCCGTTTATGCTGTTCTTTTATCCACACGGTAATGGAGTTTTCCAGCAAGACAACTGTACCTCTCACAAGTCCCGTTTGGATACTGGCTGTTGGATGAGCATTCCTCTGAATTCTCTGTCATGATTTGGCCACCTAGAAGCCCAGACGTAAATCCTATTGAGCATTTTTTGGATGTTTTGGAACAAGGCGTGAAAGGCCATCACACAGCACTAAAGAACCTTATCAAGGCCAGAGGAGGCCCAACTCGTTACTAGGTAGGTATCCCTAATTCAGTGGCACTTCAGTGTATTTGCATCCAATACAGTGACTCAATAGCCTTATCAGCAGGTTACCCTCTTACTTGAAATGAGAACTACCCCTTTGTTTTCTGGTGTTATGTTAACGCTAGAAAGACGGGAATTTGTTTCTTTCTAAAAAGACTGAAAGCCGTCATTTTGCCCATTAAAAATAAAATCAAGAAATTAAATTATTTAATTTTTAAATGCTTTAAATACTTTAAATTAAATACTTTAAATTTTGAACTATTTCATACCAATATATAATAAATAAGTATGCATTTAGATATATTTTTATGCAGGTATATCGAGCTGACAACCTGGTATGGTTTATCCGTAAAAATATATGCATGATTTGTGCAGTCCTAATTTTTCAATACCAATATTTCCGCAGAGCCAGTATTTCTGTTACTTGCAAAAAGGGGAAGAGACGAAAAGTAACTAACATTTTTCCGGTATTAGTTGAAAGATTTCTGCTGTTTTCTATAATGCCTTCAAATTGACGGGTTTAGTCTAAGTAGGTATATAACACATTTTCTCCCCCTCTTTTCTATCGAATATAATTTTGTAAATGTTTGGGTATATTTCGCGTAAAATTAGAAAAAGTCATAAAATTTCAGAAGCATGGGGAAAATACAGACATAGAGCTCAATAGTATGTCCGAAACCGTCAAAATGACGGCAGACGTCTTTCTAGTGTTTAACTGCAGTTTTATGCTAGTAGCGGAAGCACTATTGACGAACTTATGGAAAACATTCGATAGGAAAATATCTTTATTCCAAAGGACAAAATACAAGGTGTGTTTGTCGGTATATGTTGGCGTGTTCGTTCAAGCAAACAATAGAATATCTCGCCCTTTGAGCATTGATTGCGATTTCTACGCAAAGAGCACCTCGTGCACCATGTTTACTTTAAATTAAATGTATCTGCCTTCATTTAAGAAAAAGTCATTTCTAAAGTTATAGATAAGGAAACTTTTGGGTTACGTTCATTAAATTAACAATCAAAATCTATTAATGGGCGTACAAAATTATATATAGATATATATATATATATATATATATATATATATATATATATATATATATATATATATATATATATATATATATATATATATATATATATATATATATATATACGCTGCTGTCCACCCAAATTGCAACACCAAGAAAGACAAGAGATACACAGAAAAATTTATTTTGTAGATAACATGTTAACCAAGTATCAAATGATTAAATTTATAGACTTCTGTGAAGTGTGGTTCCTGCCAAAATCAGTAGCCAGAGTAGCCGCCATTGTTGGAGATCACCGCTGCCACACGCCTCTGCATTGATTCAAAGAGACTTTGGATGAGTTCTTGGGGTACAGCAGACCAGGCAGCTTCCACACGTTGCCAAAGTTGATCTGCTGTGGCAGCTGGGGATGGAATCTGGGTCAATCGTAGAGCAACCATGGACAACATGTTTTCTATCGGCGAAAGATCCGGAGAGCGAGGTGGCCAGGGAAGCAATTCAATCTGGAAGGTTGACGAAGAACCGTTGGACAATGCTGTGCCACGTGTGATCGCGCATTATCCTGTTGAAGTATGGCTGTGGGCAAGCCCTGAAGGTAAGGAAGGACAACTGGCTCCAATACCTCGGAGATGTAGCTCTGGCTGTTTAAAGTACCGGCAATGCGTACTAGAGGTGTGCGAGAGTGATATCCAATACCGCCCCATACCATAATACCCGGTGCAGGACCAGTGTGGCGGTGCATAACGCAGCTGTTCAGCATCCTCTCTTCACGGTGTCTCCAGACTCGAATGCGACCATCGTGGTGTTGCAGACAGAAGCGTGACTCGTCAGTAAAGACAATTTCATTCCATTCTGCCGTCCACATCCTTCTGTCATCGCACCATTGGCGGCGGAGACGTCTGTGGTTCTGCGTCAAGGGTAGACAAAGCAATGGACGTCTTGCGGACAGACCACTCTGCTGTAAACGGCGTCGAATGGTACGCGCAGACACTGGATGATGAGTTATAGACTGCATGTGCTGTGCTATGGTTCGTGATGTGACTGAGCGATCCGTCACTGCCATGCGCACAATTTGCCTGTCATCACGTGAAGTGGTGCGCTCAGGTGGATGCGATCGAACACGCCGGTCTGTCGTATCCTCCTGCATCCAACGATCACATATCCGCATTACAGTTGTTTGGTTTCGTCCAACACGACTACCGATTTCCCTGAAAGATAATCCACAATCTCGGTAGGCCACTATCCTTCCTCTGTCGAAATCGGATACTTGATCAAAGATGATCGCTGTTTTCGACGAGGCATAATTGATCGTTTTTTTTGAAAAAAACCACAAGAAAAACACAATTGCCGAACTTGAAATCGTCGAAATCTCCAAGCCTTAAATAGCGCTTTGAAGTGGCGCCACAGGCGCGCGTGATGTACGTCTGCGCTGAAATTCTAATCATTTGCATATCTCACCTCCACTAATGCATGTTGTAAATTTTATGTTATTTGCATGTTTCCTTCAGGGTGTTGCATTTACAGTGGCCAGCAGTGTATATATATATATGATGCTCCGTACATCACGCCGTGGAGGAGATGCGTAGAACTTATCGGAGGTGCAGTCGGGCGAAGTGTTGATCATACAGTAAATCGCTGCGCACAAGTTGGAGTTAAACACACGGAGACATAGAAGAGAAACACAGGTTGCAGCTACTATGCAGGAAATCCTTTTTATTTAACTATGAAGCATTAAGAACGCGTTATAATTGCAGTGCCCACTGGACCTACCCTGACGGGCGCAGAGAGCTGATTACATTACAAGTTAAGTCATGAGCGGACAGCAGGTCCGACAGCTACGAGAGTTAGAAACCCAAGAGCGCAAAGTCTTCTGTTCAGGCAATATTAAATGGGTGTTTTGCGATATTGACGCCAGAGGGCCTAAACTAGTTAATTTTCAATTGGGCGACTTTAGATTCGAGGAGTTCACGTGTCCACTTTAGTTCTCCCGGGGATACTTTACTGCTAGATACCGCGCTTGTTAGATCTGCGACCAACTGACCTGGGTGCAGGATAAGTGGCCATACAGTTCTTGTAACGTGTGGTTTCGACGTTACATAACACATATATCCAGAGTGGTTCGAGGGCTCCTCAAGAATTTTGACATTACACTGACATTCGGAATCTCATAAACTTCCTACACTCATGTCTGGGGATGTTATTGAGTTCAGATACTTCACATGCCTGTATAATGATCAGCAGGGTTACGATAAATTATGTTATTTTACTTTTAGGTTGCAATTTTGGAAAAGGGGTCGTGCTTTATTAACGTGATAATTTTAATTTCGCATTAGATATATAATGGTGGACCGTTTTTATCAGATATATATATATATGAGGATTTTTTCTGTTAAATATAATAATGCTATATCTGTAGAAAAATGAAAGCTTATAATTTAAACGACAAGTATTATGAAGTACATTTTCTAATTGCGTGGATAACAGACTTCACTTACATCTTAAAAAACAGTTTTATTTGAAGTTAAATAGTTGTATAAATACTTCAACCCTTTGTAAAACAAATAAGCATTTAATTATGGTTTAACAAATCTTACAAATATGAACCTCTGAGCAGAAGAAGAAGTCGTTTTCTTACAGTTATTTTGCAAAGAAACCGTAGAGGGAGAATATTCAAGCCGGAATGATCCGCAGTGTCATGTAACACATTAACATTGAAACCCCATACACTAACTTTAATAAAAGTAATTTTGCTGCTGTAAAGATTTTTTTTTAACTTTCTGTAGTTTTGGGCACAACAATAGTGACTCCTTTAAGTTTACATAACAAGTTTTTAGTCTACTTGTCAATATACTTTGTCGTATTAAATAGCACAGTACTTTGATAGCAGTTTAAAAAAATAAATAAGCTTTTTTCCGTAAATTTCTGCATTACAAGAGTTTTAACATACCACAAATTTATACAACTTTACAACATATCCGAATTTTTTTCCTCTGTATAAAAATAAACATACTATAATTATTCCGCTGTAATAATTTATTTAAGCATTCATATGCAAAATGAGTTTCAGACGCAAACGCTTTACGCATAAACTATTCTCAGTTTAGGAGTTTAAAAAGATATTAAATTACAGTATATTTTTTTCGCAGACATATCGGATTGTTTTGGCTTCTCTCCGCTGACAGAAAATAAGAACTAAAAGTAAAGTAATGAAATAGATGGCAGGAATTATAGTTTATTTTGAAAAATTCTCACGTACCAGAATTTTTATAAAGCGATGGAAAAACTTAAAATATTATAATTGAAATGTATTAAAAGATCAGATAAATTTAAACTGAAGTACATTTGAATGTAATGAAATATTGTCTAGTATTTTTTTCTTAAATTCATAAAAGTCGTTTAATGTTAAAAGCATTTCAACAGTTGAAACGAGCTGAGGACCTTTCCCGTTAATTCAAAGGGAAATTAGATATACATACGTACACACACACACACACACACATATATATATATATATATTGAACCATAGTTATTTTCTTAGTTTTAATTGAATTCTAATATTTTTTTCTGGTTTTATTCCCTAGAAAATGATATGAAAAATTATTTGAGGGTTACTTCAAGTTAAATATTTCATAAAAAAAATAAAAAAACAGAGAGAAAAGGGAAAGTATACAATTATAAACAAGTGATATATAAAAAAAAAATTAAAGTCAATTCCTACTTAGGTCAACAAAGAAGAATTTGAGTGTGAACTAATAGTAGAAATTGTATATAGGGAGAGTGTGAACTAATAGTAGGAATTGAAAAAAAAAGGATTGCCTGCCAGAGCCTTGCCTACTGTGCGAGATTAGGAGGGGGGGGGGGGAAGAGAGTAAAAAGTTCGTCAGGTTGGGGATTCTATCCCGCAACCTACTGGACGGGAGGAGCCCACGCTTCCTCAGTGATACTGTTTGCACAGCAAGAAAAGGAAAATTACCATTCAAGAGCAAGATACGCTCTAGGTCTCTTCGTATTGAAAGGGCTCCCATGCAAAAATAAAATTAATTAATTAAATTTAATTAATGAATTAATATTTGAAAAACGATATTAACATCAAGTGTCATCCACTACAAGTTTAAAAAAATGTATTTGAACTTGAGTGGATGAATAAAAAGTATTTTACTAACTATTGAAAATTTGAACAAGATATATAAATATAAATATATATAAATAGGGAGAGTGTAAACTAATAGTAGGAATTGAATAAATGAAGTTATAAATGGTAATACTTTTTTAATGAACATTTAAAGCTTAAACACAGTTATATGTTGTAAGTTTTTAACATTCTACATTTTTGTTTTCCCATTTATTTAGACCAAAATTTCCCTAAATATTCTTGAGAGTTTATTGTTTTTATGTCAAATTAATCATTTTTCCGATTTTTTTTAAATACGTCGTCACTTTCTTTAACAACTTTATGTCCCAGCTTTTTTTTTAAAAAAGAACCAGCGTTCTTTAAAAAAAGAACAAGTGGTCAGAATGACTTCAAATTTGAACTGAATATACGGGAAGATGAGGGAAACTATGTGGCATAATAAAAAAAGTTCCAAATATAACAGCGCCGTCTATTGATACATTTTAGAACTTTTTTTTTATTATGCCAAATCGTTCCCCCTTCTTCCAGTATATTCAGTTCAAATTTCAAGTCATTCTGACCAGTGGTTCTTTTTATGCTGCCTTTTAAAAGTGGGACTTTAATTATGGACATCCTGTATATAAAGAAATTTGTAATTTGACTTATGCTATAAACTAATATTCTTTATTTTATAAATATAGTTTTTTCCATTAATATTTAGGGCAAATGTTTGTTATTCCGCGTATTATCGAAACAGGGATAATACCTGAGTAACTTGATTTAGAAAAAAATTAAAACCGAAACCCGGTTCAAAACTTGGAGGCACACATCTAAAACTTCTCAGATTCACTTAATATAGAAAAGGCACTTTGAAAAAGCCCCAGTATAAGTTATTTTTCGGTGGACACATACTTGAAAATATTCTGTTATTTTTATCCTTTATCTGTCTTTTATTCTGCTATTTTATATTTTTTCTCGAAGATTCGGAATGGCTACTTAAATATGTTTCCCGTCTTCTTGGATGTTTACTCATAAATGACACTGTATTTAATGCAGTTTTGATATTGATAGATTTTTATTGTAATGCTGAATAAAAATAATATTTCTGTTCCTGACATGCATATGGGTTGGCGATTTCCGAATGGCTAGGGTGCTAGATATCAGTACCAGAGTCTGGGGGTTCGAGTCCTACTATTGTAATGCATGTTTGTAGTCGTTCATAATTGTCTTTAAGCGCTAGGTCCCTATCTAATGAATCCTCGTCTAGCAAATTATGATCGTAATACTCTAAACCAAACATGCTTATGTAGTTAATACAAAAAAAAGAGATTTGCGTGAATTAGAGGAGGAATTTATGAATCAGGAGAATTTACTAGTTAATTCCCCTGAAATATAAGTTTATCGTTTATTTTAATTGAAAGCGATATAATTTTAACAATGAAAGAAAAGCTGCCAATGTGCTTAAGTGTGGTTAAAATATTATTATTTTTTTTACTTCCGTTAAACGTATTAAAGGAAAAAAATGCTTAAAATCCATTGAGATTTGATCCTTTGGGATAGAAGTGGCTGTATTTCAACTTTATTTTTAGTTCAATATTAGTAGATATATTAAAAAAAATATTGAGTTGATATAGGCTAATTTCTCATTATAGTTTTCATTTACTTATGTGCTCCTACACATGTACACACATACACACTCAATGTATGTATATATAAATATATATATATATATATATATATATATATATATATATATATATAAATATATATAGTATATACATAGGTATATTTATATTATATTTCAATTTTGTATACGACAGCCGTTATAAAAATAGAAAGCTGAATGATGTATACATAATACAACCTTTTACTAATATTTTCTTTTCGATTTCGTCTTCTGACATTTACTTGTCAATTTCTCAGTGTACTGCAAGGAAGACATTTTCCAGGGCATATTCCTCCTTCAAACTTGAACAGAACCCTTACGAGATAATGCGTTGCGTGTTGTTCTAAAAGTGACGGGAACAGTAAAAGAATTCGAATGGTGTGTAACACTGGACTGTGTGCTGTACTCCAAACTGTACCATACAGCAATATATTCATAAAGGGCAAATGTCTCATTAGAAAAATAATAAAATAAATTTATAAATTACTTTTGATAGATATGAGAGGAGCGAATATTTTACTTTATATGATTGTATATCCAGAATATTCCCCCTTATAAATAAAATTTTATGTAATTTCTGAAATTTAGTTTTGTGAATACAATATTTTGTGAATAAAAAATGTGTGAACAGCCTCTGTATAAGTAACTTTACTCTGTGTAAGTAAATTTGAAACTAAAGTGAGTCATTTATTTTAATTTAACGCTATAGTTATAATTGACAAAGAAAAACAAGCTGTATATATGATTACGAGTTGCCAAAGTAATATTACTTTTATTCTGGTAAAATTTACACGGATAAAAAATCTCTAAAGTTTGTTAAAATTTGTACATTTTGAACCTTATTTACCATTCTTTACTCATAACATTTTTTTGTTATCTCATTTCTTCAAAGTGATACACAATGTATCGAAAAATATTGACATACGAAGGTAAAAGATTTTAAACGTTACAAAATATTTACGCAGTTTATCATATATTTCGACCATAAAAAAACTGTTTTAATCCTTTCCGAAATATTTTTTCTCTAAAAGTGATTGATCGACTGCAAAGGTAGTTTGTTTCAAACAGACATTTTTTTAGGTACTAGCTTCTACTTCATTCAAAATTTTTAAAACGGTAAAATGTTATTTTTAAGTATTGAGAAGCTACAATATATATATATATATATATATATATATATATATACTAGCAGAAGTACCCAGCGATCCCCGGGATTTTAAGAATGTTTGTTAACCAAAATGAATTTAAAAATTAACACAGTATAAATAACATAGAAAAAATATATGTGAAATGTTATACACATCTCAGAATTCCAGCCTTTACTCATTGTAGTACAAAATTCTGAAAAGTAAAAATGTCACATTCTCTAATGTTTGTTAACCAAAATTAATTTAAAACTAAACACAGTATAAATAACATAGAAAAAAACCACGTGGAATCTTATACACATGAATAAATGGAAAACCCGATATCAAAATATATAAATTTATAATAAACTCCTCAGAATTCAGCTAGATTTAACCTTTCATCATTGGGGCAAAAAAAAGAAGCTGAAATTATAGGTTTAGCAGAAATTTCCAATAGAACCATGATATGACTCCAGCGTCACTCTTAAAAAATGAAGTGTTTGATTGAGGGTTGCAAACCATTCAACTCCTCTCCAATTTATCTCCTATAAATTTCCTCTACATATTAAATTCCTTTTCTCTCTATAATAAACTCCTCAGAATTTTGGTAGATTCAGCCTTTCATCATAGTACCACTAAAAACTGAAACATCCTCTCAAGAAATATAAATTTAGTAATATCAATAATTAAACACACACAAATATATAAATTACACAAAAAAGTTTTTTAACCAATATTTGAATAATTCGTAAATGAAAAAGCATATGAAAATAAAGATAATAAGAACTTCCGGAATCGAAATTAATTACCCATATTTTTTAATTAATAAAAAACCAACATAATATAAATAAAAACGATAGTTGTTTAAAACCGTATGAAAATTACGCTATTATAAAGATAATAATAAAAAAAAGCATAGGAAAATAATGCGTGCGCATAAAGTTAACGTTACGATATAAAGATAGTAATAAAAATCTATAGATATGAACTGTTCCGTAACTGACTGACTGACTGATTGACAGACTGACATACAACGTACAGACCAAACCGCTGGACCTAAAGGGCTGAAATTTTGCATGGCGATTCTTCATATAGTGTAGGGGTGCACTAAGAAAGATTTTTGAAAAATTCTACTTAGATTTTTTTAAATTAAAATTTTATGCTGTTTTTGTAACTTTTTTTAAGTTTGCATTTAAAATAATAATTTGAGGGTTATAAAATTTATATCACGAAAAAGATCATAAAAATTCCTTTAAAATGAAATCTTTTTCGAATCTTTACCTCTATTTTCTGATTTTTGGGGAATTTTTAAAGATTAATTTTTAGAATTTAATTTATTAAACGCTGATCATGTGATTTCTTTTTCTGGAACTTTAAATAAATTTATCGTCAAGTAACAACGAAATAGACAAAAAAATTTTCTTTTCTTGCTAATGCGGCAGACGATTAGACATTATCCAAAAAAATATTAAAATACAGTAAAAGATATGTTCCTCAAAGTGCACTATATTCTTTAGTATGTCCTATTCTATTTAGTTTCAATATTTTCTTCTACATTATTTTGTCTATAAGAATATCCCTTACGATTTTTTTATAAATATATTTTTTGTTTTTTTATACATCATTTGTATACATTGATCGTCGTATTTAATATATATATATATATATATATATATATATATATTGGCATTAATTGTATACATTGACGTTGTATTTAATTTGAATGTACTCCGTAGTGCGTGTTTTCAGATGGGTTGGAATACTAAAAGTTTAAAATAGTGGTGCAATCTACTGTTCGTCTGTGAATCGAGAGTCGCATCCTTCTAAAATTGTTGGTTATTTATTAATTAAAAATATTGGAAAGTTCTTGTGGGTCGGTAAATATACATGTCGGAACAGTTTTAAGATTTATAAATTATCAACCTACACAGGTGATAATTTATCCGGCGTTGTCCTGGATTTTAAGAATGTCTGTTATGCAACATCAATTTTAAAACTAAACACAGTATAAATAACATAGAAAAAAAGCATGTGAAATGTTATACATATCTCAGAATTTAGGTAGATTCAGACTTTCATCATTGTACCACTAAAATCTTTAAAATGTCAAATTGTCGAATATTTGTCGACCAAAATCAATTTAAAAACTAAACACAGTATAAATAACATAGAAAAAAAGCATGTGAAATGTTATACTCATGAATAAAAAGGAAACCCAATATTAAAAACATTAATTTAAAATAATTTCCTCGGAATTCAACTAGATTTAGCCTTTTATCATTGGAGCAAAATGACCCTGAAGAGTAAAACATAAAATATATGCATTTATAATAAAGCACTAAAAGTTGAAAAGGAAAAATGTCAAATTGTCTTTAGGAAAGTAAAGAATTTTGAAAAGTAAAGCTGAGAAGTAAAAATGCCAAATTGTCGCATGTTTGTTAACCAAAATCAATTTAAAAACTAAACACAGTATAAGTAAAATAGAAAAGATTTAGCCTTTTTCATTGGAGCAAAAAATCCTGAAAAGTAAAACATAAAATGTATAAATTTATAATAAACCTACCAAAATCCATTAAAAACTAAACACAGTATAAATAACATAGAAAAGAAAGCATACGAAATGTTATACATGTTAATAATATGAAAACCCAATTAAAATATATATAAATGTATAATAAACTCCTCAGATTTCAGCTATATTCGGTCTTTCATCATACAAAAGGCTGAAAAAAAATAAAGAAAATAATAATTTTAAAAAATAATAGAATAAAAAAATAAATAATAATTTAAAAACTAATAAAATAAAATAAAAGCTGAAATAAAAAAAGCCTTAAAAAAAGCTGAAATTACATTTCTAGCAAAAAGTTGCAGACCCCGTATTCAAGAGCATGGTAAGTGCGCGATCTTCCGATTGCACCACGATACCACGATGTTTTATCGAGTAAAGTGAAACATATTCTCTATTGGAAAGTTGTGTGGGCTGATGATTATAAATGTCAGAGGAGTTTTAAGTCAGATATAAGTTAGCAGGAGAGAAGCTTAGTCTTTAGCTCTTCAATAGACACAAAGATATAGGCGAGGGGGATTAAAGCGATTAAAAAGATCTCGTGTCACTTAGCGTGGTTGATTCGAATTTTCTATCGCGTGTCGAAAGTGTCAATATGCCGTTGGATCTGATCTATTTTAGAGTATAAAATCTGACTTGAAAGGTGATTATTTTCATTTATTATTCCGGTTTAATATATGACTTGAAACTGTTTGATTGTATTTATTTTTTTATCATTTTTGCTTCTCGCTGTTGATTAAACCTAACATGATGGCCCTTCAAATTGTGAGGCTCTTACATTTCTGAATTCACCCTTCAAAAATTGTTGGTTTTTTATTAATTAAAAATTAACGGTAATTAATTTCGATTTTGGACGTTCTTAAGACCCTCGACTGTTTTTAAACACGCCTGTATGCAAAATTTAACGATCGTTGCTCCTAAACTGTGGATTTCTGTACAACTATAAATTGATAGATAGATAGACAGACAAACATTCATTTTTATATATTATATATATATATATTTATAATTATATATAAATATATATATATATATATATGTATATATGTATATATATATATATATATATATATATATATATATATATATATATATATATATATATATATATATACACTCAAGAGCCAAAACATTATGACCACCTATCAATAGCGAGTTGGCCCACCTTTAGCGCGCAACACAGCTTCAACCCGCCTTGGCATGGATGCCACAAGTCCTTGGTAGATGACCGGAGACAGATTGTACCAGATGTTTAAGCAACGGTCACGCAAATCCGAGATATTGCGAATTGGTGGTCTTTGAACTCTGAGCTGCCGTCCCATGACATCCCAAATGTGTTCTATCGGATTGAGATCCGGTGAGTTAGGCGGCCAGGACATTAACTGGAATTCAGCATCATGTTCCTGGAACCACTGCAACACAATTTTAGCCTTGTGACACGGGGCGTTGTCCTGTTGGAACATTCCATTGCCAGCTGGAAAAACAGAAGCGATGTAAGGGTGCAACTGGTCCGCAATGATATTCAGATACCCTGTAGCATTCATGGTCTGCTCTACCACAACCACGGATCCCAGAGACGCCCAACAGAACGTCCCCCAAAGCATAATACCGCCACCACCGGCCTGTGTATGATCTACTGTACATTGAGGGAGCAACAGTTCGCCTGAAAGACGGCGTATCCTGACACGGCCATCGGCGTGATGAATGACAAACCGTGATTGATCTGACCAGGCAACTCTCTCCCACTGATCCATGGACCAGTCGCGATGTTCCCGGACCCAGCACAGGCGCAGTTGGCGATGACGCTTGGTCCGCAAAGGCACACGAGTGGGACGTTTGCTGCGTAGCCCCATATCCAACAGTGTCCGCTGAACAGTGTGCTGCGATACTATTCTACTTGGCCCTGCATTGTATTGGGCTGTCAGCTGAGCCACTGTCTGGCTCCGGTTTTGCTTCACCATGCGAGACAGTCTCCGACGACCTTTTTCTTTGATAGCTTGTGGACGTCCAACACCATGTCGTCTACTGCTGGTTTCACCGTCATTCATCCACTTTGCATAAGTACTAACAACTGTAGGTCGCGAACAACCCACGAGTCGTGCAGTTTCGAAAATACTTGTTCCGAGCCTTCGAGCCATTACAATCTGCCCTCTATCAAAGTCGCTTAGATCCGCAGCCTTTCCCATCACACACAGAAGTAAGTGAATGAATGATTCTTTGGACTCTCCAGCAGCAGTTAAATACCACTTCCACCTGATCATGTGCCATCCACGTCATCCAGGCGAATTCATTGCAAAATGTAGGGGTGGTCATAATGTTTTGGCTCTTGAGTGTATATATATATATATATATATATGTATATATGTGTGTATATATATATATATATATATATATATATATATATATATATATATATTGAAGCTGACATGCTTTCAAGAAACCCTATTCTAGAACCTTGAATATTTAGGGATACTATTTAACATTTTCAAAAAAGAGAATATCAAGTTAAAATTAACTAAATGTACCTTTCTGCAACAACAAATTAATTTTCTTGGTTATAATGTAACAAATGGGAAAATTGCCCCAGACAACAATAACATTGAAAAGATAAAGTGTTTGAAACCACCAACTAATGTAAAAGAAGTCCAAAGATTCTTGAGCACAATAAATGTGTATAATAAGTTTATTCCAAAATATGCAAAAGTAAGACATCCATTAAATACATTATTGAAAAAGGGAGTAAAATGGGGATGGTCATACAAGTGCCAAGAAGCTTTTGAGGATCTTAAGAATTTATTGATTTGTAAACCAATATTGCAATTGTATGATGTAAACAAAGACTGTCATTTATTTGTGGATGCTAGTAAACATCAGGTTGGAGCTGTTTTAAAACAGCCAGGTGAAAATGGGGTGTTCCATCCCATAGCATATCACTCTCGTGTATTAAAGGACTATGAGGCAAACTATTCTATCACTGAACTTGAGTGTTTGACAATTGTGGACAGTTTAGACAGGTACTATCATTATCTCCACGGGAAAAAGTTCACAATTCACACAGACCATGCTGCCTTAGTTTGGCTTAAAAATGTGAAAAATCTTAGCTCGACTTTTTCGCTGGTCATTAAAACTAAGTATGTTCGACTATGAAATTAAATACCAGAAGGGAACTGCAAATATTGAAGCTGACATGCTTTCAAGAAACCCTATTCTAGAACCTAAAACCCAAATAAATCATTTAATTGAACTAAGAAAAATTGTAGAATTTCAAAATATAGACAATGTACAGGGACTTAAATATAAAAAACTAAATGATGTAATCTACATGAGAAAGAAAGGATTTTTAAAAATTGTAGTACCATTTTCATTGAGGTTAGAAATTTTAAAAAGAGCCCACGAGGTCTATGGACACCCTGGAATAAATAAAACAATGCAATTACTTACCCCCAATATTATTGGCCCAAAATCAATGAGGACATTAGTAATTATGTTAAACATTGCCATACTTGTCAATTAAACAAAAAGAAACGACAGAAAAGGTTTGGATTGCTGCAAGAAGTACCTCCGACAGACCAACCCTTTGAGTGCTTAAGTTTAGACGCAGTAGGCGGATTTAATTACTATAATTCCACAAAGAAATATTTACATTTGATAATTGACCATGCAACGCGTTATATTTGGGCTTTTCCATCAAAAAGCGTAACTACTGAAACTTATACAAATTGTTTAAAACAAATATTCCAAATTCAAACACCAAAAAAATTGCTAACAGTCAGAAATGCAGCTTTTACATGTTCAAAGTTCAGAAGATTTTTAGAGCATAATAATGTGCAACAATTACTTACATCGAGTCATCATCCACAAACGAATGGGAAGGTAGAGAGGGTAAATCAAACAATAATTACTAGATTAAGGTGCAAAGTACATAACTCAACAAGCAAAACTCCTTGGACAACCCTATTAAATGAAGTAATTAATGAGTACAATCATACGCCTCATTCAGTTACCCAAATGACCCCAGCTTACCTACTTTTTGGAATATTACCTTATGAACCTCATGTTAAAAAACAAGATTTTTATCCTCAGGTGGATGAGGCGAGAAAATTAGCTAAAGGAAGGACAATTAATTACCATACCAGGAATAAAGTAAAATATGATGCACGTTTTGAAGAATCTAAATTTAATGTTGGAGATTTAGTGTTATTCGAAGAATTTCACTACCCTAATACAAGAAAATTAAGCTCACCCTATTCTGGACCTTACACTATTCTAAAACAAATGTCAAAAGTTAATTATGAAATTGATAGACCAAATTTTCACACTAAACGAGATTCTGAAATTGTCCATGCTTGCAGATTAAGATATTAAAATGCACCAGAGAACTTAAAACTACACCACGAATAATGACAAACATTAGATCCATTTTTTTTCTTTTCTATGTGATGCTTAACATCATTATATTTTTTTTAATTGATGTAATTAATTATGTGTTGTCCTACTAAAGATATAAAAAAAACTGTCTAACTTAAACTTTCTTCTTAAGAATACTATTATATGTGAATTTTTTTTTGAAACTCAATTTAAACACCGACTATGACAACTCTACTTCTTTAACCTTTCAGTAAATTTCCTATTTCTTGAATACACTTTCCTATCACCACCTCTACAAGCGCGTTGGATGTCGTCCCAACTGTTTAAGATATTTTTTAATTTTTTTTACTATTTGTTTTTAATTCATCAACTCAGTCACTTAAAGTGCTGAAGATTATATGCTTGAGTAATGACTAAAACAGGGCTGGGATGGCCACTCCTTTTGTCCTCCCATTTCTATATATTATACTCCCACAGATATGACAACTGCACCTTTTCCTTTTTCTCCATCTTTGTACTATGCAAGATGCTGTTTATCAATGCAGTCATATCCTGTTCGGAGATTTACGGTTAGTCCACTGTACGGCTAAAAGACTCTTCCTCCTTATTAGTCAGAGAGCAATAGGGAGAAAGAAAACCCACTTGTTACACAAACATAAACACAACCCTCACTGCTTAGAGGTAGAATTAAAAAATTTAAAACTAAGAGTTTGGGTAACACACATACAACAAGGTACCTTCAACACAAAAAATTGGATATCCACGTAGAATTAAAATAAGTGTACACAAATGAATAGTAAATAAATAATTTGAAAATAAAGTGAAAAGTATTGAGAATAAATAAAGTTAGAATAAATATGAATAAGTATAACTAAAGAATATTGGATAGCATTTTGGAATGAATAAATATTGTAGGAATAACAAATGAATATTGAAATGAGAGTATAAGAAATATAAGGATATTGAAAAGAGAATTTTTTTTGATAATAAGTAATATTGAAATAAAGGAGATAAGAGATATTAAGAAAAAACAATGAGCTAAATAAAGATACGAAAACTAGATAATGAGTGATATGTTTTGTAATTTTTATATACAATTGATATATTTGAAGTGTGATTTTATTAAAACTTGTGATTTTTATTGAAAGTGTGATTTTTATTATAAACTGTGATTTTTATTATGTAACTAAAGGGCTAATTTTCTTTATATGTAAACAAGTCGAGATAATGTGATATTTATGCATTCTACGTTTGTGAAGCAGAAATAACACAGCACTAAAAAGACTGTGATTTTTTTTTAACTAGGACAATGAATCATAAGCTATCATATGTACCTTACAAACTTTTTTGGACTCACCCCAATGTTGTGAGAGTTGAGGAGGAAGGTACAATAACTTCAAATTATTATTGTCATGTTCTATTCCATTTACTTTACATGTTTGTTTGTTGATTTTGAAATTTTCATCGTTATATTCTGTTATTTGTGTGAGTCGACTCAAAATTAAAACTGATGTAGAGTGAAAATTTGATAACTTAGTTTTTTTTAAAATTAAATTTTGAGGTTTTGTTGTTTGGGGAACGGCCGCCCTGCTCAACATTGTCTTCAGTTGATGATAAATACATTTTTAAATTTAATTTTTTTTCACAGCAACAATATAAGAAATTTACATAATTTACAATTTTCTATAGTTGATCATTAATTACTATAATTTTTTTTGTTTTTATTGTGTTCATAAATTAGTAAATCATTAGTGTATTTTTGTGTATTCAATATTGAAATGTGCAATGTCTTGCCATGTGATCATCATACTAAATTAACTTAAAACATATGTTCCTTTTCAAACTTTTCCAAATTTGTGGTCGACGCCCATTTTCCTCACATGGTCGGGTGAGTCGGTCCTCCAATGCAGGCATTGTTGGTCAGCCTCTTCTCGGACGGGGGGGGGGGATATTCTATAACATTAAAAACCCCATACCATTTTAAAATCTAACATTATTCTAAATTCCCTTGGGCGTACGAGCTAAATTTCGCTTTTGATTCTAAGTTCTAATAACCTCGAGAGAAAATATTAAATGGCTTCCTTTTTCAAACATGCGCGGCGTCCCCCAACATTTCATATAGGCTCTGCGCAGATTACATAAAACCACATGTGACTTATTGACAACAGCAAATCCCTAATCGCTATCATGATCACATGACAAAATTTATATAAGCCGCCTGAACAAAAAACCTGTGCGCTTTTTGGATCATGTAACTGTACTGGGTAGACGTAATAAAGTCTTTCCGTAAGAAGCCGAATTTGTCGTATTTGATATGGAGTGAGTTTTAATATTAACAGCACCTTCTCACCGTAGCATGGGAGATTTAGATATCTATTGGGCCAGTGTCTGTCTCCCATGTTACTTGTAGTGTCATCTATTCTTCAAGCCACGACTACTCTTCATCCCCTGTGATGTGCTGGACGCCCATTCTCTCCTTGGGTTGTCTAGTATGTTACATATATATATATATATACCGGAATCAATCCACCGGTTTTAAGAATCAGCTTACACTCTTCGCTTTCCTCTAATTTTTCAAAAAAAGCCACTTAAACCCTCAAAAAGTACGAAGTACTTTCTTTATTTTTTTAAAAAGAAAGAGTGATAAGATGAGTTCGAATACAGTCGTAAAATGCATCCATTTTTTTTGTTATACATAACATAATAGTTTCCCTTTAAACGTTTTAGCTAAACACTGTCCTATTAGCTTGACCCAGGGGCATCCTACCCGTTCGGATCCAGTTTCAGTTTTCTCCACTGACAAGCAAAGACAGGGCCTCTTTTTTCCCACCTTCCACATCCTGGTTGGGGGTTCCTGGACCCTGAAACACATAAAACTTCGGCGATGTGTCCACTATCACTTTGGCAAACTTGGTATTATTAGATTCAGCACGTTATCAAACCGTGAAACGTAATCTAGAAGGTGAATCTTGGTCTGATACTATTGGTATTGAAAGAGGTATAAACATCCTACAGAAAACTTCATTACGTCAAACTACCATAGAAACCTTTTTCTTGCACCCTTCCTGTAATTGAAATGTTAAACTGTTAAGCAGGTATGTTGAAACAGATATTGGATTTTTTTCTTGTCTTACTATAATCATGTGTATCTACTTATAGGTCTAGAAATTAAGTTTTTTTTAAAAATTATAAAGAATAATTTTAATAAAAGATAATAAACGTAAATTGAAGAGTATTTTATGGTAAATTATTTAATATATGTATATATAGGTGTGTGTTTGCCTGTCCAAAAACCTAAATTTCGGCTATAAGAATCAACCGCTTATAAGAATCAAAAACAGCAATAACAAACGTTATTCTTCACTGCGGAAATCACTGTATATATATATATATATATATATATATATATATATATATATATATATATATATATATATATATATATATATATAACGTTGTATAACGCTAATATTTTTTTAATTTAGACTTGCTTTATTCCTAAGATATTAATCACTGGTAACGATCCTGATCGGAAAAAAATTAATAAATTTAAAGTAAAAGCGCATCCTTTCCCCCCGCTATAGAAAATTTTAAAAATTCTGTTTTTTTCCATCTTTCCTTGGCAGAATATTTTTCACGCTCTATTCGCCAACCTCCATTCTCTTCCAATCGTTCTGGTAATAGATTTGCTTTTGTTTGAGAATGTTCTTTCATCTTTAGTCTCATTTTCAATAAGTTTTTCCTCGGCCTTCGCAGAGAACAGATAACTTAGAAATAATGAAAGGTGTCTCTCAATATCCCTGATTCACGGCGAGCGATACGTAGGCGTTTAAAAATCATGCAAGGGGTCATTCAAAAACGGATAACACAGTTTTGAAAACTGGAAAAACGTCTGAATGCGGGAGAGGTAAAGCTTTTTTTGTTTGTTTGTTTGTTTGTTTCTTCCCGCGAAAACTTATTAAAAAGGGCGTTGAAAAATCTGCTTGAAGTGTTTTGCAATTCATATTTTTAAATATTCTTTTAAAGATTTTAGGAATCTACAGAGCTGGATATATATATTTCGAATGCCTATGTACAGGATGATTATAAAATTACTTGAGGTGTTCAGAATCCTTTAGCTAGTAAAGTAATGGACGAAACATAACCAAATTTGATGGGCGTACATAGTGGACCATGGGATTTCGATTTCTAAAAAAAAATTAGTACAAAAAGTCACCACCAGTGCTGTTTACCGAATAAAATGCATTAATTAGCACAAACGCGTTCAGTGTAGCGATCATGAGTATAAAAGGAAAGGCTAGGAAAATTCTCACCATTCTGAGGCCAACTGCCTTTCGATGGCTCTTACCTTAGGGAACCGTGCTTTGTTAGTCAAGCTGTATTATCAGCGGAACGAGAATGCCAATGCTACCCTACGTGAATTTCGACAGTTAAAGAAGTTGCGAAATGGACCGATGAGCATAACAAACTTACGGAACATGATTAAATGAATTGAAACTACAGGGACTGTAGAACAGCAACTAGGCCGGGGACGCAAAACGGTTAGCCAGCAGCAAGTTGAAGAAGTTGCAACTGCTGTTGTCGAATAGCAGATGGCGAAAGATCAAGGTACCAGCAGTGCTCGGGCACTATCCCGGCACACGCAGATCCTATACTCAGCGATGCGGAAGGTCCTTCATCAGATGATGAAGTTTCCCCCGTATAAAATCTCCTCAGTTCAAGAATTGCTCCATGGCGATGCGGCCATCCGATAACAATCATTCTGTTCTCGAAAGTTTTTGCATCACTCTGTTGGTCATCTCCAAGGAAAGGACGGCAACTACCCCGGGAATAGCAAATTCACAGACTCTTTGCACATGTACAGGTGTTCCAATGTTCCGAGGAGGACCAGATGGTTGGTTTCCTTGGTAATACAGACCCACTTCCTTTCACGTTTGAAACCCATTACAGGATTGTTTTTCTATCAGGAACGGCATCAGTTGCATAGAGCCCGAAGCACGACCTGAATGCAGTATAATATATATACATATATATATATATATATATATATATATATATATATATATATATATATACATATATATATATATATATATATATATATATATATATATATATATATATATATATATATATATATATATATATATATATATATATATATTTATATATTATACTGCAGGAAGAGAGTCCTGAAGGTGTCCTTAGGTTCCTGAAGGTGTTCACTGGGATGTTGAGCCATGCCCACTCTAGTGCCGTGGCCAGTTGCACTAGGTTACGCGGGTGAGGAACCATGGTAAGAACAACCCGATCGAGGTGGTCTCACAGATTCTCGATTGGGTTCAAATCCGGGGACTTTGCGGGCCAAGGGAGTAAGGTAAACTCATCCTGGTACTCTTCGAACCCCGCACGTACACTGCGAGCTTTATGACACGTCGCATTGTCTTGCTGGTAGATGCCACCATCCTAAAGAAAGCAATTCGCATGTAGGGGTGAACATGGTCCGCAAGGATAGATGCATGTTTCTGTTGATCCATCGTGCCTTCCACAATGATGAGTGAACCCAGAGAATACCGCGAAAACATTACCCAGACTATAATGCTCCCTCCTCCAGCTTGGACCCTTCCGGCAATTGTTGCAGAGTGTTTGCTTTCAGACGTGTCACACCGTATACGCCAACGCACATCTATTCGATGGAGCATAAAATGTCATTCATCGGAAATGGCCACCTGTATCCACTCAGTGGAAGTCCAGTTGCAGTAATTGCGTGCAAATTCCAGCCTTCGTCGCCGATAAACAGCAGTCAGCATAGGTGCATTAACCAGGCGACTGCTGTGGAGGCCCATACGCAGCAACGTTCGCTGAACCGTCGTTGTGGATACACTGTTGGTAGCCCCTTGGCTCATCTTGGCGGTCAGTTGCTCAACGGTTGCAAGTCTATTCACCCGAACGCATATCCGCAGCCGTCGTTCACCTCTGCCATCTATGGCCCGTGGTGCACCACATATGCCACGTCGCTGATTTTGGATAGTACCATTTTGCCATGCAAGGTATACTTTTACCATGGCGGCCCACGAACAGTTTACAAAATTAGCCGTTTCGGAAATGCTTCCACCCTTGGCCCGAAAGCCAATGATCATGCCCTTTTGGACGTCCGATAAATCTGCCCGTTTCTGCATGACTGTAAGAACTGAAATGTTTTCCGAATGCCACACTTTATATATCCACTAAATTTGCTAATGACGCGTGCCTTCTGCTATTGGTTATTTAACGTTGACGTCAAAAGTAGGCGGTGGTCACATTAATATGACTGGACTGTATATATATATATATATATATATATATATACCGGGTGGTCATAATTAAACTTCTCCGATAAATGGCATCTTACAGCGCAAACGGGTGAACGGAATGCAACGAAATTGTGTATATGGGCTATACACGAGGTGCGCTCACGGAATTTCGCAAAAAAGTTCCAAAATGTCCTCCAGAGGGCACCATTTCGGGAAAAGCATGAAATTTAACACAATAAATGACCAATTCGGAATACAGAAACAATATTAACATTTATCGACTAGTTTCTGATCACCTTGTCATCATCGAACCACATTAATTAAAGGTAAGGGAGAAACAAAAACAGTTCAGTTTGCAGAAACAAGAACAGATTGCACAAGAGGAGCAGTTGTTAATCGTGTCCAGGACGATGCAGGGAAAGCTGCTCCACGTGACCACCTTCATTCACCTGCAAAATTCCAAGTCGATGGACGGTGTGTTCAACAGCATATCGTAACTGATCAGTTGTGAGGCTTCGCACATAATCTAAAGCACCACAGCCCCCTCCGCTTTCGCGTATCGGCAAAAATTGATGACCAACCGCGCAATAGAAGTCCCTCCGGCCCACCGGGTCCGCAGGATGCGCGAAGACAAACCCCCTTTAAGTCGGAATAAACTAGCAAATTTAGATACTACTTAGAGTAGTTGACAACGGGTAGTACATATTTTTTTTTTAACCAAACTTACTAAATTTACTTGAATTAATTTAATTTCATTTTAGGTCCTAGAATAAACTCAATCCATTTAATTCCTAAATTCCAAATCCCAGTATCATTTAGCTTAATGTCACAAGCGGGATCGAACCCGAAACTGAGCCAGCAAGATTCCAGCGACAACGTGTCTAAACCACTAGACCACATTCCACATGCTTATCCAAACCCATTTTCTCAAATCACTCAAATTAAAATCCAACTAATAATTTCTAAATATTATTCATGAAACTACATATTACAATTCACCCCCATAAAGTGGGACAAATCACCAGAATCCCAAATTTAATTTTGTGCTTATTAATTTTATCGTTTAAGAGCCAAAATAAGTTAATGAGTTGCTTATAATAGCTTATTTTACCTTTTCCCACAATAGCCAAAACAACGCAGCACCAATAACGGGCAGCTCGATTGGTCCAAAAATTCCACACTATAGCATAACACTGAACACATTGAGCACTAATTTCAGATCAACCCACCGTAGCCAACAGCGAAGTAAGCCGCCGTCCACTTCAAAAGTAAGTACCCTATAAATTAATGTTTATATATTGTACTCCTAATATTGTGGTAATTAGCTGTATAACTACTACAGTCAAGTGAAATTAATTCTATAAAGCCGAAAAGGTTAAATTTTGCAGACCGAGAAGTTAACATACGAGTATTTATTGAATTCGCTTTGCCAAAGCAAATATTTTCCAACATACCAGCACCATAACACATGTTGTCATTTTTTTAATTAGCCCTAGTCCAGTGTTAATAACCACATAGCCTGATTTCAAATTACACTATACAATAATTCGAGTAAAACTATTCTTAAATTGAATTATAGGTAACCATTACTGATATTATATATGCCTAACCATTAAGCATAAGTGAAAATTATCACCTCCCCTAAATACAAGATGGTGAAACCACACTGAAGAAAGTATATACCAGAAGAGTATACAGCCCAATTGATTAAGTTTTATTTTATTATTTTATTTATTTATTTATTTATTATTATTTTTTTTTCTAAAATTGAAACCAATTCAATTAATGTTTTAGACTTAATGAAGAACAGTGACACCCCTATAATTATTGAATTATCTATTTAATTAGATAATCATAAGTTTATACACTTAATTGTACTAGCAATAGACTATTTAAATACTTTTAATTACTTGTTTACATAATTTTCCTTCCTACCAACACCATAGAGTGAGTTAATATTTATAATTGAAATACTAGTCCATAGACTCCAAAAGCAGTACTGACTTTAACAATTTTTTTTTTTTTTTTTTTTTTTTTTTTTTTAATTATTATTATTTTATTAAATCACAAGCAAGTAAGTAACTCTCCTTTCTATAGGAAGCCATAATTAGCCACAGGAAGTCATCTTTCAGCATACTCCGGTAGAGACACTGACGGGGCCCGAACTCATGAACTCTCCGACTCCAGTCTTCTGTAGAAGGTCCATATCTCTTCATCACAGTTCTCTTGCCACAAGATAGCTTATAAATCCCCATAAAGGTGCGTAATAGGAGAATCGGATATGCCACGATGAAGAATAATTCCAGTCAATATAATTTTCCCACATAAGCAAATAAAAACAATAGCAACACTCGAGTTGTATCAATTTCTTTTTGCAAAGCACAGCAGAAGCAACAAAACAAAAAGAAGAACAAGAAGATTAAGCCAGCAGCTAGTCAAGCGGGCAGTGTTGTTCCATTAGATCCGAAACAACATTACAAATAAATTTCCTGCAGTAAAAATCACAAAAGAATTTATCCTTCGGCCAGTTCTCAATACCATGAGGTAAATGTTTTCTATATTTATTAAATTCAGGACAGTCAAAAAGACAATGTTCAACTGTTTGTATGGCTAGACAAGTGCATAAATTAGATTTGTTATGAAATCTTCTCTGATAGGCGCCAAAAGCGCCATGGCCCGTAATTGCTTGATTTAAATAAAAGTTAGCTATTAGCCTGTGTGTGTTAACTTCATTAAATATTTCCTTAATTCTCCTACCCTTAGTGCTTGTATCCCATATTAGCTGCCAATTTCTATTTTCCTCTTTGCCCAACAGCTTTCTGATTTTACTTTTTGACCATTTATAGTAATGTCCTATATTATGTAATTCCGTGGCTTCCTTCGCCGTTCTATCGGCTTCTTCATTTTCAGAGATACCTATGTGGGCTTTAACCCAATGTAAATGAATCTGCAAGTTATTATCTCTGATCCGATGTTTAATATCTTCAATAATCTCTCCTTTATCACTAAGTGTCCTCAACGCCTCTAGTGCGCTACGCGAGTCTGTGTATAAATCACAAGCCTCAATACCCTCTTTAATTATATAATTTATTGCCATTTGTATAGCGTGTAATTCCGCAATATAAGAGTTGCATTTACCTATTCTTTCTCTAAGTTTCTCTTTTAAAAAACCGTTTACATAAATAACAACACCTGATCCTATTTTCCCTTCTTTTTTTGATCCATCCGTATAAATTTTGTAATTAGTCTTGGGTTCCAAATCATAACTCCAATCCAATGCGATCAAATCATTAATCTTTCTGATGTTCCTCTCTCTGGTTTGGCAATTATCCTTATTATATTTTTCCCCATTAATTACTATTTCTTCGTTATTATCGTATAATCTAAAAAGCTGTTTAACAGTATTAGCTTTTAGATGTAAAGGCACGCAGCCAGCTAGGATGTTTAACCCATCAGTCGAGACTGTTTTATAACACTTCGTCAGGAATAACAAATAAGGCCTTTGCGTTTGATATAACTTCCTTTTAAGAGTTTCTTGCTCCTTAAACCAAACCTCGGAAGCATACAATATTGTTTTTTCCACCACAGTTTTATATATCTCTTTAGTAATTTCGGGCTTAATACCCCACGTTTTTTTAGAGATACTATTTAATTTGTAAAAATACTTAAGAGCCTTTTCATTAACTTTTTCAAGATGGCAATTAAAATTCATTTTGGTATCTATGTAAACCCCCAGATATTTTATTTCACTTCTATATTTGATACTGTTTCCTCCCATTTTTATAGTTGGTCTCCTCGTAATTTGAGCTCTGCTAGGTATGATAGTGTAGCAACACTTATCAATACTTATTTTAAGCTCATTCCTATTCATCCATTCCTGGCAATGATTCAGTACATCAGCAGCATATTTTGTAAATTTATAAACAACCTGAGAATTAATCAAAATAACTACATCATCGGCATACGCCTGAATCTTAACATTTTCATATATGCTGCATTCAATCAAAAGATCATTTATCACAATAAGCCAAAAAATTGGCCCCAAGGAAGAGCCCTGCGGAACACCCACATTATATTCAATAATGCCCTTGTTGATTATAATTTCTCTATCCGAGACATAGCTGTATAAGATACCCAACAGATAATCATCCAAATTTAACAGTTTCAGTTTATTAATAAGCACATTCTTTTTGACCGAGTTAAAAGCATTCTGTATGTCCAATGAGATCATGCAAGTATGATTACCATTATTTTTATTCTCTGAGATATTCTTAACAATGTTGTTCAAGGCTTGTGCAGTGCTCATGCCTCTCCTAAAACCATATTGATATATGGATAAAAGATTCCTGGTTTCTAGAAAAATAGTGAGCCTGTTAGCGAGAATTTTATCTAATATCTTGCCCAATACTGGCAAAAGGCAGATTGGTCTATAAGAACTCATTTTTTTCATATCTCTTTTTTCCTTAGGAAAAAAAATAACTATGGCCCTTTTCCAGTCCCTGGGAAAATACTGTTCAGTAAGGCATCTATTAAACAAATCCTTAATAAAATATTTGTTACTTTTATATATCTCTAATATGATGCTAAGTGTAAAACCATCATAGCCCGGAGCTTTATCAGCAGCCATGGTGCCAATAATATAGTCAATTTCCCGTACCGAAATTTCGTGAATCTCCTCAGTTGCGGTATTACCCATATTTATACAATCCGAGGCTTGATCATATTTAAAATGATATTTTACCAATGATTCTTCTATCTGATCTAAATCATCCAAAATCACCCCATCCTCTGTTTGTATACCCTCCATAGCATTGATCTTTTTCTCTGTGATTATACCCTTAATTTTCCCAAAGGTATCCTTGATTGTTAATTTTTCAATAAAATTTTTAAAAGAATTCCTTCTTGTTACTCTGATAAGTTTCGTATACATTGCCTTTTCCTTTTTAAATTCTATCTTAAGTTTATTTCTCCTCGTAACATCTTCCTCTTTCTGAGTTCTCTTGCGTAAAGCCCTTAGTCTCTTTCTTTTTATTTCTAGATCCATATTCCACCAAGGGGCACTATTGCAATTCCTCCTATTATCCTTTTTCCTATGTTTCTTGCACAACTGGGTGGTAACCATGTTTATCTCTTTGACTATCTCATCAATTGTCATCATATTCACTTTTTCCGCAATTCTCTTAATCTTTCCCTTCAATTCGATCCTGAATTCTATCCAATAAAGTTGACTGATTTTCCATCTATTAAGTCTGTCCCTTTTCCTACAATCACCATTATTTAAAATTTCAAAATTAATAGCATTATGATCCGAGCAAGTATATTCGTCAGTGACCCTCCAATTTCTAACTCTCTCCTCTTCAAGACCGATAGTGATAGTCAAGTCTGGCCATCCTTCACCGAATGGTCCAACATAAGTGGGCAAACTCTCAGGATCATTTCTGATAATGGCATCGTATTGAATTATAAACCTAATGATTTCCTCAGCTCTCTTATCAGTCTTTCTCTTACCCCACAGTGTCGATTTCGCATTGCAATCTCCCATTATAATAATCTTATTATCTCTTTGTTGTTCCGTAATATTATTAAGCAGTGACCATTGCGGATCCATTCGATCCGTAGTACCATCCGCAGGCGGCATGTATATGGTGATAAAAACAAAATCTTCATCATCCACTTTCATCTTAACCGCGATCAGGTGATTCGTCACAAGTAATTTAACAAATTTAATATGTCTCTTAATGAGAAGCGCAACTCTTGGGGATTCATGATAATATATCTTCTGATAGGAGGAATGAAAGCCTGTAATTTCGTGCTTTGCACCTCTATAATAATGCGGTTCATTCAACGAAATAATGTCGAAATCTAAATTCGCGGCAAGTTCATAAGAAGCAATAATAGAATTATTCAAGTTCCAGTGCAAGCACTTAAAAATAGCCACTGTCCCCGGAGAAGGCCGGGAAGACCCATCTGCCCCATCAGTCAAGTTCAACAATGCCATAATCCGTTCTGGCCCTAAGCCTATCTATGGCTTTAATATAATTATTACAGTGGATGTCGTAAGGCAAATGGCCTGTCTCAAAGTTCGTATTATAATTGTTGTTAGAAAATTTACAATTGGTGCAGCAAACTTCTCTATCACAATCCCCGTGTTCTTGTTGTCCACAGTTTCTACAGATCTTATCACTTTTGCAATATTTAGCAATATGTCCAACACGATAGCACTTATAACAAATCTTTGGTTTCAAAAACTCTCTCACATTATATTTTTGCCACCCAATCTTAACTTTAGAACTTTTGATTATATTGCTAAATGAGCGACCATCCGTACTGAGAACCCAATTGTATCCGTATTTGGCCTTATATTTAAATATGACTTTCGTAGATTCACTACTTAACTCCTCGTTTTGCAAGGTGATCTTCCTCTCTAACTCTTCTCCACTTATATCCTCTTCCACTCCATAAATTATAATGTGTGGGTTTCTTTTTTTGGGTTTATTAATGATATATTTCTCCTGCAATTTATCCACCTGTTGGATTTCAGCTATGATCTTATCAATGTCTTCTGCTTTATCTACACTCACTATTAGTCCCCCTTTGCTTATCTTCCTTAATGAGTTTATTCCCACATTCATTTCCTCAGGTTTTATATTATCCTGGATTTCCTTCCTCGTAATATCTGAGCTTTGTTCAGCTTTAGGTATAATTGTCACAGAGTGAATCGTATTTAATTTCTTTACTTTTGATGTAGACCTAGCTCTTCTCTCCTGTCTCCCAACCACATCAGCATAAGTACTCTTAACCCTGGCCTCTTCTACTCTGCTTTCACTAAATAGGTTTTTTATTTGCCTCTCGAGGGCTTTAACCTGTCCCTTCAAGTCTATAATAAATGTCCTCTGAAGATCTACCAAATATAAACTCTTATTAATTTCTCCCGTATAATACTTAGCATCACCCTTAGTTCTTATGTTATTGGTAATTCTATCCTTAAGTGCAGCAATTCTTATTTTCAATTCATTCTCAAATCCAATAAGCGTTTCGTCCGTACAAGGGTGATCTACATCGAACACCACATTAGCGATGTCGTCAAGGGTATATACTGTCATTACTACTATAAAGCAAATAGTCGGTCATGCACAGCTCACTGGCTATAATCAGCATCAACCATATGAGTAAATAAATGTAGAAAAACCATCAAAATCAATCAGCAATAGTCAATAATTCACAAGACAACAATCCAATATAGTCAGCCCGCCAATAGTACAGCGTTGATTTAAAAGCACTCAAATGCAACAAGTAGCAGACAGCACGACAGCTTGACGTATAGTCTTAGTTCAACTAAATCACACATCAAATAGATGCAGCAAAACACAATCAATTAGTACTCCTACCTTGAATTCAAAGGCGTGACCAGGCCAATACACAGTAGCAAGCTAAGCCAGCAGCAGATGAAGAAAACACAAAATAATCCACGTGTCAGCAGACACGCAAACTTCTATCAAATGATATCCAACGGAAGAAAATCCTCACCACAGTGCTGTACTGTGAAGCCGTAAGGCTTACGACCAGCGCCTGATTAGGCCTCGCCGTCAAATCTACAAGTTCGATTATTCAAAAAATAATCAACCTACAGACACAAATCTTATATCTACAAAAAGCCCTAAACTTATATATCACTCTTATTTCATAAATATGTACTTTAAACACAAATAAACTTCAAATAGCTCAGAATTTTCCGGAGCACAAAATCACACAACCAACGCCATTGCAGCACCGTTGCCATGCCCTCTGCTTAAAATTTTTAGGCTTCGCACATAAAGCGTTATGGAGTTTTTTAAGTCATTCAACGTCGCAACACCTCCACGATACACCAGACTTTTAAATAGCCCCATACCCAGAAATCGCACGGAGATAACATTTCCTCTTCTTTGAGCGCATGCAAATCACGAGATTCCCCCCTCCCCCTAGAATCGACGGCTTTTCTCGGATTTACATTTTATTGCTTAAAAATCTTGTTCTTAATTGTTAATATTGTTTATGTATTACGTTTTGGTCGTTTATTTTGTTAAATTTAATGTTTTTCCCCAAAAAGGGCCATTTGGCGAGCATTTTTGAACTAAAATTTATTTTTAGAAATTCCATGAGCGCATCTCGTGTAAAGCACATATACGAAATTTTGTTGCATTCCGTTCACCCGTTTGCGATCTAGGATGCTGTTTATTGGGGAAGTTTAATTATAACCACCCGCTATATATATACACATATATATATATATATATATATATATATATATATATATATATATATATATATATATATATATATATATATATGTGTGTGTGTGTGTGTGTGTGTGTGTCAGTCAGGAATTAATTGGGAAAAGGAATAATTAAGTTAAAATTTAAAGGGGGGCTTCGGGATAGATTATTTTCGCGGCGCTAATAGCCACTAGTTTCATTTTCCAAGACGCGTTGTGGGTGAAAAGGAAAAGGTTATTCCCGTTTTGAAGGAAGACCTCGGTTTACGATAAGTGAAGTTCCGTGGTGAGAGTTTATTTTTAGATAATTTACTGGTTGGGCGCGAAAACAAGCTTCTAGAATTTTCCATATTGGGCTCTGCGCATGTCTCATGAGAGTAGACTCGCTGGTTTAACCTAGAAATTGCGCAATGCGCGGGATAGAAATCGGTACTGATGGACGTACGTTCGCTGGGTCCCTAAATTTGAAAATGACAAATTCTGAAGTGTGCTGATTTGGAGCGTGGTTAATAAAGGCTAATTGAATAAACACTACTTAATTGCGACGATGTTGAGTATTTATTTTTGAGTTGTGCCTTCCCTCGATACCATGGACTTTAATGAGAAGGCTACAATTAAGATGTTATAGCAGGTAAACGCCTGTCATATATCTATCTATCTATCTATCTATCTATCTATCTATCTATATATATATATATATATATATATATATATATATATATATATATGTATATATATATATATATATATATACATATGTATATATATATGTATATATATACATATGTATATATATATATATATATATATATATATATATATATATATATATATATATATATATATATATATATATATATATATATATGAGGCGGTTAAAGGCAAATTGGTGTAAGTCCTATTTTCAACTTTTTTTATTTGGGAGCAAAAATGTAATCTCCATGTTCAATTTATAGTGGAATTGTATATACTTATTATTTGCAATATTATAATAATTATTATGAATTATAATTTGTTCAATTTATAGTGGAATTTTTCGTATTTTTTGCAGTAAATCGCTTTTGACTTACACCATTTGATTTATTGACTTACACCACTTTGCCTTTCACCGCCTCATATGTTTCATTTCTTGTAACTAAAAGTCTCGCGTCTTAAAAGATATTTTCATATAGACAAATATAGATACATTTTCTTACTGTTCTTATATGTGTAACATTATATGTGTAAACATATAGCTCTGAAATTTACCCAACATGCAGATATTTATCTTTCAATGAACGCAATTAAAAACCGTGACGAAAATCATAGCTTACCCATTCAGTGCTTTGTTATCACTCTCTTATCCTGATACGCATAAAATTATGATAACAAAAGACTTTTACATAAACTTCTCAGAGCTCGCGATTTTTACAGACAGCCATTGTTGCCAAAATGAAGCATATTGATTGAAATTATATTAATAAACAGTGTCATTGTCTCGCTTCAATCATGATCTATATTCAGGAGTTTGTAATGTTTCAAATTTATTTCACGCTATTTTTACTTAATATCATTTTATACATAGTAATTTTTTTCCGTAGGTGTTTCTACAAAATGGCACAGAAAGCCATCTTTTATGAACTATCATTGAGATGACATGATCAACTATCATTGAGATGATATGTTCATTGAGAATGCAGCTCAATAGGTCTCGTCTAAATACAATTATTTCTTCACTTAGATAAATAAATTTGACACAGTTAGGGTTTATTTCAAATTTCAAGAAACTATATTTTTCTTTTTCTCTAAGAATATTTCAACCCCCCCACACCTTTTTTGTGGTCATGTGCTCACTGGTTTTTATTGGTACTAAAATTTCGGTTGCATATCTGAGTGACACACACACACACACACGCACACATAAATTCATTTATATTTATATATATACACTGCTGTCAATTAAAATTGCAACACCTCGAAGGAGGGATGGTACAAAAGAAAAATTCGCATGCAAGGAAGAAAATGCTGGGACATAAAAATGATTAGCATTTAAGCGCAATCGAACGACGGAGGAGGGATAAGCGACATTCAAACTCTGTATAAATGGAGAGTTACGTAGCAGGTATCTCATTCGGAAATCGCATTTAAATGTTAGTAGTTTGTGAGAAGATCGTGTTATTCTTTGTATAAGAAGGATAAATGGCTACTAGCACGTGTCGGAATTCATTAGTGGCAGGATCGTGGCCTATTGAGAGTGCTTTTTATTGTTCCGCGTTATTGCTACTCTCATTGGTCGGAATCCAACGACTGTCATTCGAATATAGAATCGATGGGTTCAGGAGGGTCATACTGAACGCCATGCAGGATCTCAATGGCACCCTGCCACTAACGCCCAAGAGGACAGACATGTTTTCAGGTCGCACATGCAGAATCATACAGCAACATCACGGACTTTTAGTCAGTAAATGGGCTTGTTTGCCGTCTACTGTCATCCAAAACAGCGCAGTTGGCGTCGGAGTTGATCTTAAAGTGACCAAGGGTCCCAGTCCATTCCAGGATAAACACCCCCATACCATAATTCCACCTTCACCAAACTTTACTGTGGGCAAAATGCATTCCGGCAGGAGGCGTTCACCAGTCCGATGCCAGACCCAAACCTTGCCATCAGAAAAGTAGAGGGTGAACATTGATTCGTCGCTCCAGAGATCCCTTTCCGCAGACCCACGGTCCACTTTCGACGTGCTTTCCTTCATATTAACCGAACAGCGCGGTTGGACTTCGTGAATAAAGGATTATGGGGAGCAGCACGACCATGAAAACCAAGCAGATGTGCTTCCTTACGGATGGTATTAATCGATACAACATTCCCGGATGCCTGCTGAAACACATGGAGTATGTGGGCCATCGGTAGAGTGCGATTCTTTTGAATGACTCTGAACAGCACTCGCTCGGTCTATATCTACCAGTTTCGTGGGTCAGTCGACTCAGGAAACATTCAAACAATCACCGCTCACCATCCACTTCTCAATCACATAGCCCAATGTCGATTCTGGGTAATGCAGCTCTTTAGATATGTCCCTTAAGGATCGGCCATTTCTGTGATACCCGACGATTACACCTTTCTCGAAAGCAGATTTCTGTACTTCGTGGCATCTTGCATGCCACTCATTCCAATTTTGTTTCTGAAACGATATTTAACGGCGCAAGGCATTACATATATCAGGTCCTTAGATATCGTCATTTGTATGGGTGTCCACATACTTATTAGTAGATAGTGTACATATATATATATATATATATATATATATATATATATATATATATATATATATATATATATATATATATATATATATATATATATATATATATATATATATATATATATATATATATATATATATATATATATATATATTTATATTTATATATATGATAATCAGAGAGAGAGTAGTGGCCAGAATGCTAGAGATCTTTTTAAAAAAATCAAGAATTTAGTGCATAAAGTTTTTCCAATTACCAGTATTCTATAAAAGTTCATTACAAAATAACTGTTTAATATAATAATGTAACTTTTGTATCATTAGATAGGTCAGTTTTAGTAGTTTGTTTGTGCAATAGATGGTGTCAGTTTTCCTTCAATAGTGACTCAGGGCAACATTTGTAAGGAAGGCATCATTTTCGGCCTGAATGCCGTCGATTCAAGAGAAAGCCCAATGTGTGCTTTGGTTTCACGAAACAAAATCACCCATTAATGTTCAGCATAAATTTTGACGTTGTTATGGTCTCAACCCTACTGATGCAAAATCGATAAAGCGATGGTATGAAAGGTTTAAATAAACAGTCAGCGTTAAGGATCTTCCCAGAAGTGGCAGGCCTAGTGTGAGTGATGTAACTGTTGATCATGTTCGGCAATTGTTTCAACGGATTCATACTAAATCAACTCGTGAAGCATCAAGTGAACTTTAAATGCCGTAAACAAGTTTTGTATGAATTCTTCATAAAAGGCTTAAGTTGCATGTTTATGGAGTGCAAATCGCTCAGGCCTTGCAAACAAATGACTGTCCGAGACGTGTAGAATTCGCAATTGAGATTCTGAACAGAATTGACGTCGAAAACGATTACTTAGACAGCATTTGCTTTACCGATGAATCCACCTTTCGTGTCAGTGGAATGATAAATAGGCATAATGTCCATATCTCCAGATATTACTCCTTGCTTTTTCTTTTGGGGCCATATCAAGGACAGGGACTTTGCCACACCAATTGCTGACGTCGGAGAACTGAAGGCTAGGATACAAGCTGCGTGTGTACTGTAACAGAAGACATGTTAAATAACACTTCACGGGACCTGGAATTCAACTTCGATATTCTCCGAGGTATCAAGGGGGCACACGTTCAAATTTACTAAAGTAAATGGTGTTATAAAAAATTTATAACAGTACTTACAATGTATCCAAACAAACATATGTCTAATTATAATAGTTTAAGCACAATAAATATATATATTCAGGGCAAGATTTTTGGTTTACCCTGTATATACACTAGCTGAAAACCCGCGCTTCGCTACGGAGTACATTCAAATTAAATACAACGGTCAATGCATGCAATTAACGCAAAAAAATAAATATATATATTTATAATAAATGCGACGATCAATGTATACAATTGATGTAAATATATATATATAGAAAAAAATCGTAAGGGATGTTTTTTGGATAATATCCAATCGTCTGCTGCATTAGAAAGAAAAAAAAAATTGTCTATTTAGTTGTTATGTTCGTGACGAAAAATTTATTTAAGATACCAGAAAAAGAAATCACGTGATCAGCATTTAATAAATTAAGTTCTAAAAATTAATCTTTAACAATTCACAAAAAATCAGAAAATCCAGGTAAAGGTTCGAAAAAGATTTCATTTTAAAGGTATGTTTATGATCTTTCTCGTGATATAAATTTTATAACCCTCACATTATTATTTGAAATGGAAACTTAAAACAAAATTACAAAAACAACTTAAAAATTTTATTTTAAAAATCTAATAAGAATTTTTCAAAAATCTTTCTTAGTGCACCCCTACACCATAAGAAGAATCGCCATGCAAAATTTCAGCCCTTTAGGTCCAGCGGTTTGGTCTGTGCGTTGTATGTCAGTGAGTCAGTCAGTGAGTCAGTTACGGGACTATTTTATATATATAGATATATACATATATTCTCCATAATTATGCATAAGTATCGGAAGAGAGCTTCTATTTTATGAAAACCACTTAATCGACTTATTTCATAATCATTGTTGTCACGAGCGTCCATTTTGAAACTTGTGTTCTTTATTGGGGGTGAGGGGGGGTGGTTTCAGATTTAATAACTAGTTCTATTGTTGGAAGTAAAACACTGTCGAAACTACTTAGTTCACCAGATTCACGAGCGCATGAAATGTTTTTAAGGGGTCATACGACCTTTAAACCCGAAATTGATGAGCAAATTTTACTAGTTTTCGACTTGTTATATCTCACAAAATAAGCTTCAAATAAATACAATATTTTAACTAAATATAAAAGAATCTCTCTGCTTTAGAAAAATGTTATTTAATATGCACTAAATGAATTAGATATTTAAAAAATATGCTAAAAATTGAATATGACTTTTAAAAATTTAAATCTATAATATGTGCTTACGCACATGATTACTGCTTTATTCTACATTTTATATGCAATATAGCACTTGGAATATGTTTTGTAAAGTTACAATGTCATTTTGAACCAGAAATATTTTAATTTATAATTCATCTTATATTTTTTAAAAATAGATACTTATTACTATAAAATAGAGCCCATTTACAAGTATTTTAGAAGCTATAAAAAATTTTTCTTTCATCTCAAATGCCTAAAACCTGGTTCAAATTAACAGTTCTGATTTACTTTATATACTGGAAAAATTTCATAAATATAAATGCAATAGGTCAGGAATAATCTTGTGCGCAAGGTTGAAAAATCATGTTTTGAGAAAAATGACTTTAAAGGTATTTTACCATATATTTACTTAAGATAATTATTAATTTAACTTAAAATGTGTTTTATTTCACCAGAAATACGAAATAACAAAATTGTTTGAAATACTTTGTTAAAAAAGCCTCAATATTATTTCCTATAACAACATTAAAACATCTTGCAATACTACAATTTACACTCTGCAATAGTTATATAATTCATATCATATACTTTTAGACTTACCAGAACAAATACTGTTTCATGCCATAAAGTATAGCATAAAAAACATATTAAAATCCCCCTGGTTGGTATGTAATGCCCTCAATTTTGTTATTTTTTTTTATTTCATGAAATTTTGCCAGTCGTTTAGCTCGACGAGCATCAACGGTATCTGATATTGCTCTTTCTTGAGCACATGATATACGTTTAAAATCACTTTTCAACTGTGCAGAAATGCAATTAATTCCTGGATGAATTTGCAGCTTTCTCATTGTGGAAAGTCTACCCTTTCGACCATCATTAAAAAGAGTTACAGCTTCATACACAGCAATTTCTGCAATTCTCCTTCCAGAACCAGAGGTTTTAGGACACAACTGCCAAATCAACGAATTAAAAGATTCGTTTGGATTTTGTGTATTTGCACCAAGGCAACGTTTTAGAAGGTCTGGTTGTGAAAGAGAATTGAAAATTGGTTTTATCACATCCATTATAGGAGCAGGCAATGTATCTCGATGATGAAAATTATTCACAGTTCCATCTGCAATAGCTCTTTGATATTTACACCAGGATGATGCACCAGCTGGGCAAAAAGTATGGAGTGCTTCATCATCAGAAGAGCGTGTATGAAAATACACTGCCCATACAGCATTTCTCATACCTTCTAGTGAACTAGATTGTTCACGAATTGCCTTTCCATAAAAGGAAGAAAGTCTATTGATTACACTATCTGTGAGACGACCTTTCCCAGAAACACCCTTGCCATCTGATAACTTTTTACATTTGTAATCAGTTTTTAATTTTCGAAGGCGAGTACCCATGCGTTTTTGAACATGAGCAACACATTCTAATTTTGACACAGTGATATTATAGGGATTGTTTTCAGTAATGGACAGAAATGTTTTAGCGTCACCATCACCAATATAGTTCACGTATCTTACATTTCTTTCAGACTCTGATCTTTGAAAGATTTTTACCATACCTTCTGACTCCATTTTGCCAGAAGACCCTGAATGGTTTTTTAAGCATGTTTCTGCATGTGCTGTCTGCCACTGTTTAAATGCAGATCCTTGTCGTGAACCTTTCCATGATTCACAACCTTTACAGGCTGTCGATAGCACCTCAACATCTATAACTTTTCCTGTTTCTTCTCCAATTATAGTGCATACACCGATTTGGGATGTGTGGCCTCTCGTTTTCCACGAACCATCCCCACTAATGGTAATATCCTGAGAATGTGATGCTTTGATTTCTTCTTCAGCAGCCTTTCTCATACTTTCAGTTGCAGTAAATTTTGAGGCAGAATTGATTAATTTGCATATTTTATCATATGCATTTTGTGTGACAGGAGGAGAAAAATCCATGATACCACAAAATGTTTTTAATGGTTCAAGGCCTTGACCTATGCAACGCATTGCATAGATTATTCTCCTGTTGATTTCAGAAATATTTTTGCTTTTACCCAACATTTTTGAGTTATGAGTTTCAGCTACACGTTTGCAATTTTCACATTTCAAAATTATCCTGCTAGATAATCCATATATCTTTTTAGAAGAAATTTTAATATTATTTTTACATACCTTGCACACAAGGTTTTCTTCCAAGAAAGAAAAAAGAAGATTTTTATCGACTATAATATTACCATCAAATTGATTGGCATTAGATGAAGTCGTTTCACATTCCATTTGTAACTTTCTAGATGAAGTCGTTTCACATTCCATTCGTAACTTTCTAGATGAAGCACTTTCCCTTGAAACACTTGGGGAATTTTTGTGCATAGAATCTGAAATATCACCAGATTCACACACTTCATCTCTGCTGGAATGATTTTTAAGGGTGTGTTGATTACCATGGAATTTACGCTTCTTAGCACGTTTCCCTGAAGCACGTTTCACTTTATTTTCTTCCATTTCAAAAATATAAGGAAACTTTAAAATACCGCACACAACTATAATTAAAATATAAATCCACTTATACTGTTTTAGAAATCAAAACAAGTGATAAATAAAACCTGCAATACCAATAACAGCAAATGTATCGAAGTAAAGCAACAACGTAATAATAAATCTAAACCATGCGGAATGAATCTAAACCATGTGGTACTGGCGAAACGAATTGTAAACATTCTCGTTTCGAGTTGAGGAAGCGTCTTCCTGTTTCCCCTGCTGATAAATAAATAAAAACTTGCTATATTGGTATTTAGCGCAGAGTTGCGATTGCAAGCAACAAAATTGAGAGTGCCCTTTAAACGTTGTTTACATAAAACAGCTGATACAATTTTCCCTGTAACTCATTAAATTATAGGAATTTTTTCTCGCGGTTTGTTTTAAATTGTACAGAAACAACTAAGCTATAAAATATATTTTTTCTGATAAATCGAATTTTTTGACCATTTGAAGGTAGTGTGACCCCTTAAAATGTAAGTTATAAAATGTTACGCAGAGAGAGTTTGCATGAAAATTTTGATAGTTAAGGTTCTGTAAGGGTGCCAAAATTTCCTCCAAATTGATTTTTCGATTTGGCAAAAATACTTTCGCTATACTTGATATTGCATTATCGGGAAAGTAATTATTGTAAACGGCGGATATGAGGGTACACGTGATTATGTAAGTTGGAAAATCAAGAACAAAAAGCTCAGTTCAGATTTTAAAAAGAATTTGTTTAAGGGCTTATATCCAAATTCCCTGAAAAATTTACACAATGGTCAAACTTGACGAACCAAAACTGTCCAGTTTTTTGTTTTTATTTCAGATTCAAAACATTCATTTATTCTTTATATATATATATATATATGTATGTATGTATGTATTGATATTGTTCTGTTTTCCTGGGTTCGTTAAGATTGAATAAAATTTCTTCAGAAACTCGACAAACAAAAAAAATTATTATTCTATAAATTCTTCAGGTGCATACACAAATTCAAACAGAAAACGAATAACAACTGTCTTCTATGCAGCAGAAAACTCTAAAAATACAAGTCAGGATTCCAGAGTCTTCAATACAATAACACCTGACACACTTTCAACACATTCAATTCTCAGTAGAAAAGAACTGAGTTCCAATGTCAATGTACGTAAGTTATATTTATAGACTTCCAAAGCTCCCCCTATTGGTCAGCCAGCTAGATATATCTAGAAGATTCTAGAAAAGTCTAGACGGCAAGTTGTCGACCATTTGGCGCCATATCGCCAAATGCGGTGAATTATCACCGCGTTTGGTGACCAAAATACGCCAACATATCCATCGCCAATTTGGCGATAACTCTCATATTTGGTAAGATTACCATAGACACGTAAAATTCGTAACAATATACATATATATATATATATATATATATATATATATATATATATATATATATATATATATATATATATATATATATATATATATATATATATACACTGCCCTCCAAAAGTTATGGTACAACATGTTTTTTATGTCTAATTTAAAAACGAATGAACAGAGAAAAAAGAAATTTGGAGGAAATGTGCACTAAATAATTCTTTATTAAATGCAATAAAGAAATTTACATAATTTACATGAGTTACAGCAAAGAAGCCCTCTTGGAAGGGAACTTTATTATTAGAGAAAACAGTACATCACAGTTTTATGTGGAAAAATGTCATGGGAACAGTAAAAAAATGGTTTCTTGTAAGGAATATGGTCACCCCTAGGTGTAATGAATTGTCGGTACCGACTTTCCATGCTGCCAATTAAGTTAAGTTATTAAAAATACAGTTAAGTTATTAAGTTATTACAAGTCAATACAAGTTTAGTTTAGTTATTACAAGTCAATTAAGTTATTTTTAGTTAAGTTATAGTTATTACTAAATTACTTTACATACAAGTCATACATGTAATTTAGATATTACAAGTCAATTAAGTTAAGTTATTAAAAATATAAGTTGTCAGACACCGAAATGGGAAGTGAAGACCAGACTCGGGGTAAGCCTTGACTTTGGAGGAGGACTTAAAGCAGTAACGTGTCTTCCAAGGTAGTCCCAAACATGCTCTATTGGATTGAGGTCTGGATATCGAGCTCGTCATTCCATTCGGTCCAAACCGTGACCATCAAGATAATCCTCTACAAGCACAGCTCGGTGAGGTCGTGCTTTATCATCCATTAGAATAAATTCGTTGCCAATAGCAGCGTCATATGGGTGTACATATTGGTCAAGGATCTCGTGCCGATATCTTACACCAGTCAGAGTTCCTCAATGGTACACATGCAGGTCAGTGTGACCACCGAGAGAGATTCCTGCCAAAACCATGATTCCACCAGCTCTGTAACTGTGTCTTTCAGCAATGTTGGTTTGGTTGTATCTGGTGCCTTGTTCCCTTCAGATCAGCAGACGCCCTGAATCGATCTCTAGTGGGAACCTGAACTTATCTGGGAAGAGTACAGAAACCCATTGCTGCCTGGTCCAGGACACGTGTTCGCTTGCCCAACATAAACCTTTCGGCCATCGGTTAAGTAGGACACACACAACAGCTCGTCTTGCATAGAGACCACAATTGTGAAGGCGTATTCGCACCGTAGTAGCGGACATTCTTGTCCCTGAAGCGATATAATGATCTCAAACAAGCTGAGGCACAGTAATGTTTCTCCTTCTTCGGGTCGAAAGAGCTAGACAGCAGTCTCCCGCATGTGTTGTAACTCGTGGTAGGCCTGAAACATGTCATCTAGAAAACTGGTTCCGTAGTCGTTGGACCACACTTCGAGACACATTGCGACGTCTTGTAGCATCAGGTTGTGACAATCTCCATCTATCCGATCACCCGCCACTTTCATGGATCGGGTAAATGACATCTCCGAGCCATTGGTACTGTCTCCTGGGTACGCTCAACGAAATTGCCAACAAAAATTGAAAAGAAACTATCATGCACAATACTTATACATAGAGTCAGGAAAGTTTAATTTTTCAACATTTTATCTTACTCTTATAGAAGATAAATTCTTTAAAATGAATGGGGGGACCAAGGTTTTTTTGCATAAATTTTCTTAAGTTCGATACTATTATTCATATATACTATGAATTCTATTGATAGTACCTTTATTTTAATGGTGAGCTTCGAAAAACATGTTGTACCTTAACTTTTGGAGTGAGTGTATGTATATATATATATATATATATATATATATATATATATATATATATATACATATATATATATATATATATATATATATATATATATATATAAATATATAAATATATATATGAAATGTCTGGAATGGACATCTCAAGAAGTAAGAGCTTACATCATGGCCGGAAAATAATAAACTCAGCTTCCGGAACAAACGAATTTATTAACGAGTAAAGCAAAATCTATTATTCAGTTCGAGTCAGTCCAGCGTCTACCCGTAAAAGCGCCAAAATACAATTAGATCAGAGAGGTTGCCAGTATTGGCGGAGGAAGTTAGTGTGTGAAAAGGCGAGGTATTTACGCCAAAGAGAAGAAAGAGGGGTACCAGGATAGACATAAAGTTCAGAAAGGGTGATTATAGATTGTTAGTAATATTATCACACACACACATTCACACACACACATTCATTCACACACACACACACACATATATATATATATATATATATATATATATATACACTCATGGACAAAAAAATTTGCGCACCAAGAAGGAGTCGTCAAAATGAAACGAAATTTTACATACGTAATTACTACTTTGATATAAGTAAATGATAAGAAAATCAAAGAAAACAGATAATTTATTTCAGAGAAAAAGGCAAAAGAACGGAGGAGTTAATAGTCCGTTGGACCCACTCTAGCGCGAATGCACGATGCGATACGATCGGGCATTGAGTCATACAAGTTCTGTATGATGTCTTGAGACATTTCGTTCCATATTTGCTGTAACCTTGCCTCTAGTTCGTTCAAACTCGTGGGATGCCCAACTCGTCGTCCCAAACGATCCCAGATATGCTCGATTGGAGACAAATCTGGGGATCGGGCAGGCCAAGGAAGGGTAGTAACAGTGCGGAGACAGTCTTGTGACACCCTTGACGTTTGAGGCCGAGCATTGTCTTTTTGAAAAATGGCTCCTGGGAGCCGTTGCATGAGTGGCAATACATGTGGTTGCAGGATTTCATGATTATGCCGCTGGGCTGTCATGGTGCCACGGAACAATACTAGGGGTGACCGTGTATTGTAGGCAATGGCACCCCATACCATCACACCAGCTGTGGGAGCGATGTGTCGCTGTACAGCAAAGGCAGGATTGCAGCGTTCACCACGGGCTCTCCACACACGAACACGATTGTCATCACTGCCGATATTGAATCTGGATTCGTCACTAAAGACGACCTGGTTTCATTCCTCTGCAGTCCAGTTTCCTCGTGTGCGGCAAAACTCCAAACGGAGGCGTCGATGGGTGGGCGTCAAGGTCAGCATACGTAATGGGCGCCGCGATACCAACTGTCCTTCAGCCAGGTGCCTTCGTATGGTTCGAGAAGACACAGAGGCCCCTAGTGAAGGTGCTACCTGTGCCTGGATGGCGGCCGATGAAGCAGTTGGCTGTACGCGTGCATTTCTTACGATGTGGCGGTCTTCTCGACGACTGGTCTGTCGAGGGCGTCCTGAGCCTGGTCTTCGTGTACATGACATCTCTCGGGTCCACTGGTCCCAACACCTCCTCACAACACAATCAGAGCGGCCTAATTGACGAGCTACTCGCCTAGCTGACCACCCAGCTTCCATCATCCCGACGATTCTCCCCCTCTCAAACTGCGACAACTGCTTATATTGTCTTCGAACACGCCGTAATGGCATGTCTATCTCAGCTCTTCCTTTGTAAATGATTCAGCACACTCAAACAAGGTTTGTTTACCTGTTTTATACTCCACAGAGTACGATGTTCAACGCCCTCTACCGGCTATACGTAATGCACAATCACGCTGCATTTCTAATCATTTGCATATCTCTCCGACATGTACCTTCATTGCAATTTTCGTTACGATCCCGCAATTATTTCTTGGTGCGCTAATTTTTTTGTCCATGAGTGTATATATATATATATATATATATATATATATATATATATATACAGGAGTGCGTCCTAATTTTGGATGTCAAAACTTATATAAACTTCAATCCATCACGTTACAAAAGGGTGTGTCTTAATAGATGATTGGTTTAAAGTTGTTGTTGATGTGCAGAACTGATTTAAATTTGTAGGACGCCGTGGCGCGTCTCTTGTCGTAAAAAAGACAGCAATCATTAATGATATTGCCTGGGGGCCTGGGGTGACCAAAGATTGTAACAATGGGATTTTTACATAAGTTTCACTGGGACGACCATATTGGAATTTGGAATTATTTTTCGGAATTTTACACGAATGCCCAAAGGGAATTAAATAACTTAAGAGATTAAACAGGGGTATGTAATTTTGAATAATAAATTGAAGAATTAATAGTTTTTAAATGTTAAGGGTGTTGAATTAAGAAATTACTAGTTTTTTTAATATTATATAAATATACACACACACACACATACACATATATATTGATGGTAGGTGAATCAAATCCTTCCTCAGTACTCCAGAGCAATCTTTTACAGTTTACTGGCTATAAGCCTAACCGGATTTTGAATCATAACTTCAGACTGATATTTTAGTTTTTCGCAAGGGAAGGTAATTACCTATATTCCTATAACAAAGAGTTCGTCAGAATTTTTGACGAACCGTCGTTGATTATATTTACATTTTGTCCCCAAATATGCCAAAATTTACCAAAACACTGTTAAAATGAAGTTATTATTAGAAGTAAATATTTGAAACTGCTTTTCGCCTCCAATCTTGAAATGAACAATGGCACAGCTTTAAGAGGGTGTTAAAAGTACATTAAAAAGTACTTACAAGCAGAATTCATCTCCCTTTAAGAAACATTGTGAAACATAAATATTATTTATAGTCTATAATGATTTTGTTTCTAAATTTTTGCATTAAGTTTGAAGTTTTATCAATAAAGGCCTCATAATCTGTTACCTCTAGAGTCACTCAGAAACGTAATCTGTATATTAGTCCATGCATAAAAATACTTGCAAATTGTGAGATAATACTTGGTGAAATATTTCACCGCACTTTCTACCCGAATATTTTTCAAGCGCTATCCATTACCATCTATTCTACTATTTATCGTCAATATTCTTTTCTAATAGATTTCCTTTTGTTTGAAAATGTTCTTTCGCCTCCACGCTTTTGTTGGTATTTATGAACATAAACGTTTGAAATAATGGGAAAATGTCTGAATGTATCCTTGATTCATGGGCGAGCGATATGTCTGCTTTAAAGGCCTCTGGGTTATTTAAAAGCGGATAATGCAGTTTTCAAAGGAGAGGAGAGTTTGGGAATATTTTCTGAAAATATTTCAAAAAAATAAGTTTGCTTAAGGGAAACTTATTACAGGAGGCACTAGGAAAAAATGCCGCAAAGTAAGATAGATCTTTTCCTTTTGAAGTCCGAAAGTTTTTAAGTGATCTCCTGGAGATTATAAACTGCTATTTTTTTATACGCATTTCATGCAAAATAAGTGTTAATATTTTGCATATTCATCGACGGGATGATAATTTGAAACCTTGTTTTAGAAATTTTCCCTTGTCTATGTGAAAAAAAAAAATTGTCGTGAAATGATAGGATGTCCTGACGATTGTTAATTCGTTTTTGATGAATTATTTCTTTAAAATAACGATGGATAAAACATGCACATGCAAAACCGTTAATATATTTTTATATAAATGTTTTATCCTGTTGAATCGCTGCTTTTTTTTAGGTGTAAAATAGTTTCTTAACCTTCCAGCAGTCTCACGTATGTGCGAGTTACACTCGAGTTGAATTCGGTTTTATATCGTTAGGCAAGAGAGCGGTACGAACGTAAGCACTTGTCTGTTCTACCTTCTCCCTTTGGCCTTTTTTTCAGCCATCGTCTGAATTTTGAGGCATTAATAGGGTGCCGCATATCCGCCATTTGTATTTTAGATAAACTCGCAACTGATCGTGTAAGTTTCCGTTATAACTGTTCTTTTTATAAGAAACCTTTAATGTTTTATTATTAAACCTTATAGTTGTAATTTTTGCGTCTAATTGCTTTCAATTTGCCGTTTTGAAAGAAAACGTTGACCGAAGAGCACTTACCTCTATGAAAAGCGAGCTAAAAATTAAAGTGTTGAAGAGAAAAGCAGAACAACGCGTTGAAGAAGCGGAACAATTAAATAAAGCTTACTTATTAACTCTTAACTAATTACAACATAATTTCAATAATTAAAAGTATTAAAAATTGAAATCTTAAAAATTGATATTTTACAATAACGTATCTGGGAAATACATGCGACCTTTCACGTTCGAATAGAGAGCGTGACTGCTGAAGGGTAATAATTAAATGGCATAGGAAACTGAATTTTGTTGTTTGTTTGTTTGTTGTCGTGTCTGCGGATAGAAGCACTATCCGAAACAGAGGGGGTGTCATTAATTTTATTATAAAACATTATTATGAAGTCCATAGAAAAGCATTTTAAAAAAGCTGAAAAATTAACTTTTATTTGCAATACAGTAACCACTGTTTATAGTGATCAGTGGTTATAAGAATCAACCGTTTATAAGAATCAATATCGGGAAAACAAAAACAAATGTATTATTTCCATGTTAAAATTTTCGCTTTAAAGAATCAATCCACCCGTTTTACAAATCAGTTTACACTCTTCGCTTTCCTTTCATTTTTCCAAAAAAGCCACTTAAACCCTCAAAAGGCAAGAAGTTATTTCTTTTTTTTTAAAGAAAGTTTGAAAAGATGGGATGAAATATAGTCGTAAAATTCATTCCTTTCTTTGTTAGACATAACATAATAGTTTCCCCTTAAATGCTTTAGCACAACACTGTCCTATTTGCTTGACCCAGGGGCATCTTTACCCGTCCGAGTCCGATTTCACTTTTCTTCACTGACAAACAAAAATAGGGACGCCTTTTTTCCCACCTCCCACATCCTGTTGCGGCTTCCTGGACCCTGAAACGCATAAATCTTCGGCGAATTGTCCACTATCACTTAGGCAAACGTGTCATTAGTAGATTCAGCACGTTATCAAACCGTGAAACGTAAGCTAGAGGGTGAATCTTCGCTTGAGACTATTAGTACTGATTGAGTATTGAAACAGCCTCCTGAAAACTTCATTTCGTCAAACTGCCATAGAAAACTTTTCTTGCTCCCTTCCTGTAGTTGAAATGTTAAATCTGTTAAGCAGGTATGTTGTAACAAATATTTGATTTTTTTTCTTCTCTTACTATAATCATGTGTATCTACTTATAGGTCGAGAAATTAAGTTGCAATTTTAAAATTATAAAAAAATAATTTTAGTAAAAGATAATTAACGTAAATTAAAGAGTTATTTTATGGTAAATTATCTAATATATGTATATATAGGTGTGTGTGTGCCTGTCCAAAAACCGAAATTTCGGCTATAAGAATCAACCGCTTATAAGAATCAAAAACAGTAATAACAAACGTGATTCTCATAAGCGGAAATCACTATATTTGTGATTTTCTCTTCTTTAAATCCTACGGCTGGTATTGTTTAAACCGTCTTTCAAGACCATGGTATGACCCCGGTATATTCGATCAATTTCTTTTGTGGTAAGTAAGATTTTGAAAAAAAACATACAACCTTTTAAGGGGTTAAAATTGGGGCTAAAATTAAAAGAAAAAAACTTACATCCATATTGAATGCCAGATCACAGTCCTTAAGTTACAGGGTTAACTACTCCGAATAATGACAACACTTTACTACTAAAGTTAATTTAACTGAAATTAACCATATTACATTATGAAAGCGTCCCTGGTTCGATGCTCGTCGCTGAAGTCCACCGCCGTGTTCACTAATGGTGGCCGGGGCACGTAAAATAGATCGTGGCTGCAATATCTTCCAAGTTCTCAAATTTACACCTGGAGGTGCGGGGTCAAGTGTTCCGGTCTCGTCACTTGACTCGGTTCAAAATTACGGGACCGGTCATTTAGCCAAGTCGGACACCGACCCTTATGGTGCTAATTCAAAACAGCAGCAACCCCTTTCAGCCCAATAGCCTATTAGGACCTGGGGAATGGAACCTCCCACCACGGGGCATTAGCAACAACAACGACAACATTATGAAAGAACAGGTATTCAGCTAGTACTTAATAAAGAATGGGGCTAATGTTTTGTCTTAAGTGTATTATTGGAAACAATTACAAACAACATACAAAAATTCTTACTTAAGCATTTTATTTTAATTTTTCAATAGTGATAGAAATGGGGGTGTTAATGATGTAAATGATACAAAACATATACAGTGAATAGGATTGTGGCATCAATGATAAGAAAATTATAGTTAGAGTAAAGTATAGTGGTAGAATACGTTGTGCAATTTTTAGTTCATAAGATATAGTCAAAGTGAGATACTTATCTATGCTCGGGATTGTTAACACCTGATAAAACACAGTGTACCTTCCGTGATGTCGGTATCACGTGGAGACGATGCGCATCCGCTAAAAAGAACACCAGGAACCGGCTGCGAGGGAAAGGTGGAGTTAGGCCTACTCGTTGAAACTGTAGAACGAGTCGATGCATAGGAGACGGATGATGAAGCTTTAAGCTGGATACACCTTGATGCGGTTTGGCGATGAAGTTGAAGGACCCAAAGGTCTGACTAGTACAGGAGCATTGCTGGATGATGTCTTTCGAATGTAGTATCGACACGCAGAAAGAATACTGGCACAAGTTAAAATCCAATTATACTTTATTTCTCGAAGACATGTTGATGATGACAGAAATATTTATACAGGCTTATGCCAGTGTCGTAAAAAATACTAGATCAATTGAGGGAACATGCCCTGCTTAAAATCTACACCACGCATGGTAAAGATCTGCCTAACAAAATGCTCTTATAAAAAAATGCACTCGTAAAAAGTACTCGTAAAAATGCGCTCGTAAAAATGCCAACGTAAAAATAAATGTCAACACGTCACTAAAAGCGCGTTCTCTTATATCGAAGCTTAGCCTGCTCACAGATTGGAGCTCGTAAGCGCTAGTATGCTTCCGCTCTGATAAATAGATCGCATCTCCTTTTGCACATATTAATCAAATCAAACTTGTAGAAAGGGATAATTAAATAATTTACGAATGCTAGCTGTAGAAAAGACTATATTAAAACTAAATACTAACAACTGCGATTACACTGTTATTATTATTAAGGAAAACTCTGCGTATGAATACATTCACTATTCTGCACGTGTTTATCAGTCAAGTTACAGTTAAGTGAAGGATTCGAGTCACCATGCGATTTCGAATATGAAAATCGATTCTGTTGTTGATATATTTGATTATTGTAGATAATAACAATGTACTTGCTTTAAGAATTCAAACTGTACCTGGAAAATTATCAGTTATATTTTAATCATTAAGTTAACCGACAAAGTTAATATTAATACAGCTAGCGAATAATTAATTTAAGAGATGATATAATTTAATGAAGTTAAATATAGTAGTTAATTAAAGTTGATATTGATAATTATATTTTATATTTAACAACTGAAAAGGAAATTAATTTTCCACATAGTGACATTATGTCACAAATAGTTGCAAACGGAATGTAATAGCTCCTCCTTTGTTTCCGTACACAATGATAATTTTCTCAGCAAGTGATTTGAGATGCCAATTTCTTATTTGTTTTTATAAGAGTTGAACCATTTCCGTCAGTGAATCGTTTGCTAATGCTTTTCAAGCTTGTTTGTTGAAATTTGATTCACAACTTCCAACCATCGAGCAAAATTTCTCTAAGTAAATAAATAAGAATTATGGAACCCTATACTTCGTAAATAAGAAAATTTTCGTCAAAAAGCTACTTGGAATGAATATTACCTTTCAATCTCTGTTTAAGGGGACTCACTACCCTTAAATCTTTAAAACATTCGATTTTTTGAAAAACATATATGTTAAAACCTGATCATTTATGAACAAAATAAAGCAAACCACATGAAAATATTCCGCTTAGTTCCGGAGATATTGATATTCTAAATATTTAATTACTGATCAAGTTTATGGTAGGAAATATTTTAAACTCATTTTTCTAAAAATGTAATTTTGCATCATTCTGCAACTGATATCTCAAAAACTAAGAAACATAATTCCATGACAGTTTTATCACTGCATAATCATGTTATTTTATTGCGTCTGAACTAGAATTATTGCAATCAATGCACATTTTGTTATTTTTTCAGGGGTAAATTAATGCAAAAATTTAAGGAAATTATAAGTATATTTTGAGCAGTTTTAAAAAAATTGAAAACATTTTTTTAATGTTAAATGTTTTATGTTCAATTGTATTTTGAATTATTTATTTTAAATATAAAACAGGAATTTTACATTTAAGTGTAAAATTAATTTCATTGTTCTGCGAGGAATAAAAATGCTTAAAAACAAGGTATATCTAAAGAATTTTTTTTTAAAAATTATTTAAAATTATTTTGAGAGTTGAAAATTTGTTTATTAAAACAAATATATCAATTTATAATGTACATAAAATTTGGAAAAATTGGGAATAAATTGAAATTGTTACAATGAGTCAAAATGTGTGAAAACATGCCTTATTTCCCCGACTTTAAGAGTCGTGAGTCCCCTTAACGAAATTTCAACACTCCCACAAATATTTCGTTCTAAAAATAAGTCACTGAGTGGTAGGATTCCTTTCAGCTTTAGAAGCTCAAATTAATGACACAAATTTTATAAAATAAACAAAAAAACTGCATTTTATGAGAGAAATGAAGCTTACATCTCGTATAAAAAAAGATGAAGTTACCAAGGCAATTCAATCTGATAAAATAACAAATGTCACGTGAGAAACTGCAAATAAACGCATTATATGCAATTCTAGAAATATATTTTACGAAAATAAATAATTTGCAAATAAAACACTATGAGGAATTCGAAACCTGCTAAAAGTTAAAGTGGTTTCCGAAATTTTGAAAAGCAATAAATTACTATTACTTGAACGTTTTAAGATTCCATTTGCGTTACTGAACTTTAAGAAGATATATTCATAGCTCTGGGTCTGTACAAGTTAATTTTAAAACTCGATTTGTTCATAGAACTGTCACATACATGTTAAAATCCTATTACATCATTAATAAAACTTGCTTGAAATTTTAATCTCCGCTGAATCATATCAAATGTTTTTGAATCGAAAATAAAATCCTTACACAAACACACACACACACACACACACACACACACACACATATATATATATATATATATATATATATATATATATATATATATATATATATATATATATATATATATATATATATATATATATATATATATATATATATATATATATACAGATGGCTCTCTGTTTACCGACTTTCAAGGGACCGGGAAAAATCGTCCTTAAGTAGAGATCGTCGTTAAACGGAGTTTGTGAAAAAATAATATTTCCCTTCCCGCTTTACAGGCTTAGGACTGTCAATATATTGCTAAATATATTGGCGTGTTTAAAAATGTTATTTTTATCATCATTATTATTTTATTCCCCAAAAGTTATTTTAAATTACATTGAAAAAAGAGTACAAACAATACAATAAATTAGGTTTTAAAAAAGTCAAAAAATGTTGATTGCTTTATTTTTCGCCTTGTTTCCGTTATTCTCTTTTCCAAATTTTCTAAAATGTTAAATGGGTCATCTTCAATATTCAACGTATTCGATATAATATAGCGTCGGAGAACATCTAGAGCAACAGTTGCATCTGTGTAAAACAGTGGTATTTTCTCGTTTCCGCGTCTTCAACTTCACCTTCTTCGTCTGACACTGTGTTTTCATTTACTATATCTTCATAAATTTCTTCTACCTTTCTGTAATCTGTTGTTAAAACATATTCATCACAATTGTAGAAATCTTGAATTGAAACATCCTCATCTTCAACAAGACTTCTCCATTCTTCAGGGGTAATATCATCTTCGTTGATTTCTACGTACGTACTTTGCAGTTCCACTAAAATATCTTTGTGAATTCCAGCAACGTGAAAGCAGTTTTTTATTGTGGATGCAGAAACTTCTTTCCATGCTGATGTCATGGACATTGCTTCCAAGATCGTAATTTTTCTAATTTTCAAACTGACAGCCGAATTGTTTATTAATTTCCTAATTAAGGACTTTATGTAGTATGCTTTCACACTGCGAATGATACCCAGGTCTAATGGCTGCAACTTGCTAGTGCAATTAGCTGGTAATAAATTAATAGTCAAATTTGTAAGTCCAGGGATATTTGGAGTATGTGCAGTGCGACGGTCGATTAAAAGTAAAATTCTTCTCTTTTCTTGATGCATTTTTGCATAAAATTTTCTAATCCAGTTAATAAAAATTTGTGATGTCATCCACGCTTTATTAATATTCCGGTACTCACAAGGTTTCCTGGTGATATTCTTAAAACACTTTGGTTGCTTTTATTTGCCTTTAACTAGTGGTGGAAATTTCTCAGATCCATCCGAATTAGTGCACAGTAAAACAGTCAATCGTTCCTTAGTGTGTTTTCCACAAAGCCCTTTTCGCCCATATACGTTAAAATTTTTTTAGGCACCATATTGTAGAATAGGTCCGTCTCATCTGCATTGAATATGTTCTTCTCATATCCATCTAATATCCCCTTCAGCACTATTTTCCATTCTTCCATTATTTTTTCATCCAAGGAGCAACTTTCGCCAAATATGCTTTTAAATGCAAGCTCATATCTTTCTTTGAACTTTGCTAGCCAACCACCCGTAGCCTGAAAATTTTGCATTCCAAACTTTTCTGCCAGAACTATAGCATTTTCCTTAAATATCACTCCAGAAATGAGAATGTTGGATGCTCTTGCTTCATGAAACCATTGCAGGACTGCCTTATCCAACTCTTCTGATCGGCCACATTGAATTTTCTGCCGTTTCGATATGGATCCCAAACCAAATTTTTGTGCTGCTTCAAGAATTTTCTCTTTGCTTGCTAAAATACTTTTGACAATAGACTCGGGTAGCTGAAATTGTCTTGCGAATTGGACTTTTGTTATTCCAACACATTCTTCCCAGTCTTCAATAATTTTCATCTTTTCTTGTAGCGTAAGATGCTTTCGCTTTGATGCCATTTTGCTCTGCTCACCTCGCATTCATACTGGAATAAGCTCCTATGCACAACCATGAATTCTGTAAACATGAACATCTGCTTCCCGGAAGGAGTGAGAGAAGGCTGCTATTGGACAGTTCTTAAGTCACATGACAACAGATGGTAGGGATAATAGAGTGATTCAGCTCCCGCTCTAAGATATCCATAGAAGAATATTCGATCTTCCGAGAAACAGTAATTCCCCCCCCCCCCCCGTTTTTCCAACTGCAACAAGTCTATGATTGCAACATTGCAAACATCAAGGAAATTCCAGGTCTGTTATTGAAACCAAACTTGTTTTCCCCCACAGAAGGTTCCCCTCCTGCACATAAAATGTTAAAGAAAAAGTTTATCATGTAAAAAAAATTCGTCGTTAAACAGAAACAACGTCATCTTTAAATAGAATTTTTTACGTCCTAGGGGCCGGGACTGGGAAATACCATCCTTAAACAGAGATCGTCGTTAAGTAGAGCGTCGTTAAACAGAGAGCCAACTGTATATATATATATATATATATATATATATATATATATATATATATATATATATATATATATATATATATAATAAATACGGCGATCAATATATACAATTGATGTAGAAAAAAAATATATATTTATAAAAAAATCGTAAGGGATATTTTTATAGACAACATAATGTCGCATTAGCAAGGAAAAAATATATTTTTGTCTCTTTAGTTCTTATGCACTTGGCGATAAATTTATTTAAAGTACCAGAAATAGAAATCACGTGATCAGCATTTAATAAATTAAATTCTAAAAAATTAATCTTTAAAAATTCACCAAAAATCAGAAAAGGGAGGTAAATATTCAAAAAATATCTCATTTTGAAGGAATTTTCATGATCTTTCTCGTGTTATAAATTTTATAACCCTCAAATTATTATTTTAAATGCAAACTTAAAAGCAAACTTAATTAAAAAAAATCTAATAAGATATTTTTAAAAAATCTCTCTTAGTGCACCCCTACACCATAAGAAGAATCGCCATACAAAATTTCAGCCCTTTAGGTCCAGCGGTTTGTTCTGTGCGTTGTATGTCAGTCAGTGAATGAGTCAGTTACGGGACTATTTTATATATATAGATTACTTTTATCTTATCGGAAGGATTTTGTCAACAAAATGCTGTTTAAAGTAAATGCTCTAATGAGACCAACATTTAAATAAATACTTTATTTAAAGGATTTTCTTTGAATAAGAGATTTTTAGTAATTATTTACGAACATGTCTCATTGAATTTTATTCAACAATATATGCATTAATTTTTAATTGTTGTACTTTTAGACACATTGACCATGAAACGTTTGATTCTATATACTACTAAAAAATAGAAGCATAAATTAAATCGTATCTGAAATAATAAAGCAGTTTATCAACAGAAAGTTTACCTTTTTAGATTAATCACACCATTAGCAATATATTAGAGTTCCTTTCTCCTTACTAAATAAATTATTATAATTTTTGATTGTCATAATTGTACGGAATTTTTATCATTATCATGGATGATTATTTAGTTTGTCAAGATTAAAAAATAACGATTAGGAATTTGAACACACGTTGATGTAAAATTTTTTTTATAATATGTTTTTATAGTAACTCGTCGCATCTTATAATGCAGCTCACAACAACACCAGAACTTGCCAGCATCTTTAGTTTTAGCGAAACAACGTATATTTCACCAGTTACGTATATTCAACAATTTCGCATATGGAAATATCTAAACATGTGAATTACACTCGTCCATAAATTAAGGATAATTCCAGCTCCGGCAAATAAAGGTTCAGATACAAAACAAACGTGACTTATTCATAAAGCCCATTTATTAAACAAAAGATAAAGAACAAAAAAGATAGTGTATGTAGGATACCATTCATCAAAACCACGATTTTTGCTACCTGGAGCAATTGTAAAGAATATCTCCTTTACAAAACTTAATATTACAGGGTTGGTATAGTGGTTAATACCTTTTATATCTCCCATGCCATGAAATACAGTTCTTACAATGGCTAGGCATGTTGAGTATCAAATTATCGAGCTGATCCTGTTGAAGATTACTCCACTCAACAAGCAATGTTCTCCCAAGTTTCGGTACACATGTAGGAGGTGGTTGACGGGTTGCAACTCGTCGGCCATGCATGTCCCACACATACTCTATCGGATTCAAATCAGGTGAGAATGCTGGCCATTCCATACGGCTAATGTCTTTAGATTGAAGGCATTCATTAACGATGTTTCCTCGGTGAGGACGCGCGTTTTCATCCAGAAACACAAATTCTGCGCCCATGGCAACCCTAAACAAACGTACATGTTTTTCCAGAATGATGTCCCGATAAATGGGGCCGTTTATGGTTCCCATTTGAACATGCAGATCTATATTGAAGCCCAGTATAATTCCATCCCAAACGCGCAATCCTGCACCACCGTAACGGTGTCGTTCAATAATGTTGTCTTGGTTGTAACGGGTACCTGGTGTTCTCCATATTAAAGTCCGACCTGAATCAGACTGCAAGCTAATCCTGGACTCGTCGGAAAACATCACACAAGCCCACTGTGACGATGTCCACATTGCATGTTCTCTACTCCAGGCTAATCGCTGCCGACAGTGAGTTGCCGTGAGCGGAACACATCTGACAGGCCTGCGAGCATATAGACCAATATTTCCCAAAAGTCTGTACACGGTTTGCCTTGAAACTGTGGTACCCGTGGCTGCAGATAGCTGACGGGAGAGGTCGAATGCTGTGCTACTTCTGCTTCTTTTGGCAGTTAATGCCAAATACCGGTCTTCATTCGGCGTTGTAGCTCGGGGACGACCTATACTGTAACGTCTACTGACATTTCTATCATTTTGGAATCGTTGCCAAAACCTAGAGAGGACACTTTGGGCAATTCGAAGTTCCTCGGAAACTTCCATCTGAGTACGCCCACATTCCAGGCGTTCGATAATTCTACAACGTAAGAAATCATCCACATGTGTCTTCTGTGTCATAACTACTCGTTTATGGCACTGAGCGGCTTACTAAAAGCTTGTGAACAATTTTACTTCTTTGCCACCATTCCTTATATTACCCTCTCTTCCACTCTCGTCATTGTGACGTACTATCGGCGTAATCTGGTGGTGTTCTGTAATTTGCATATTATTCTTGAAGATGTGTATCATAATTCTACAGGTGAAATTTTTACTTTAGAGTTCGATTTCCGTGTGATTCTGAATTATCCTTAATTTATGGACATGAGTGTAATTTACTGTAACATCCTACATTTAAAATATGATTTTAATGAACCTGAAATTGAAGTTTTGATTGTAATTTAGATTACCATAACATGCCCTTTTTCAAAAAAAAAATAACCATCAAACTGGCGTGGTCATAATTTTTTCAATTAAATAGAAAATTCTCCAGAAATAGAAAAGTATTTTCCTTGAGAATTGAACATTATTATTATTTTGATTTCGGTAGGGCGAATTGTATCAAATGCTATTTTTTCAGTCATAAATTTAAAGTAATAAGAATTTAAGTTTTATAGAATTCTAAATTTCCTTTGATAAATTGCTGTATATATATATATATATATATATATATATATATATATATATATATATATATATACCCAACAAACACAGAGGCATCGGGCCGGGGCCGGATGATTCCGGCCAGCCGATTTCTCCATTGCCGGGCCGGCGCATTAGGTCAGTATCGGATCCGTCACGGGCTTGTCCTCTCGCCCGCGACTTCCCCGTCGAGTACTGGGCCGCTTCCGGTAACAATGAAGCTATCGTACATCCGACTGCTTACCTTGATTGAACCGCAAACTTCCCGTCGATGTGGACATACAGCCGCACCATTGCCGGAGGCTGACGGGCCGGTTACGGGAGCAATAATTCGTGTCGACAGGCCGTCAAATACCCATCTCGAAACCATCAAAGCGCCGTCGATCAGGGTTACTTTCCAGTGCTGGGCCATAATTGGAATTCCGACAGATTTTCTAAGTTTTTCTTAGACCCCTTCCTTTCACATGCTTTTTATTTTTATTAATGAGATCGTTTATGATAACAGTACTTGTGATAACAGTGTTTATGATAACATTTGATATACATCAGATGATATATATCTGATATATATCTGTAGATATCAGATGTTATATATATAATACTTGATATATATAACATCTGATATCTACCCTTACACTTTATTTCTTTTTTTTTTTCTGGCTCTCCATGTATAACTAGTATTAATATTTTTAACTTTTCTCTTTTTCTCGTGTATTTTCAGATAATAGAAAATATTAATCTCTGCTAAAACCTAAAATTTTTGTTCAGAATAATCCCTTAAAATTATATTTTGTACATGTTATTTTAAGTAAAGTTCGTAAATGTTCTCGAGATAAGAAAATTATAATATTTTCCATAGAGGAAATTTATTTCATTCTTCTCAAAGTTAAAAGTGAGGTGTATTATATATTTGAAAACCAGGAATTACCCGATTATACAACTTTAATTGTTATAATTTATTTGAAAATGATTTAAAATTAAAATTGAAAGTAGTTCAATGTTTTATAAATTTTGTTCAGTACTTTTTTAGTAGTTGACAAGTGAAAAAATTTCATAGTTTTGCATATCAAAGAATGGTTCATTGTTAAAGCTTAGCTGTTCAAGAAATATTTTGTTTTGAGACATCTTCAAATACGTCTTGATAAGTTTATTCTTTGGTGATAAAAATAATAATATTCTGTCATCCTACAGTCTTATATTGCTGAATACGATAAGACTGAAAAAAGGACTGAACAAAATTTATAAAACATTGAACTACAATCAATTTTAATTTTAAATCATTTTCAAATAAATTATATAAATTAAGATTATATAATCGGGTAATTCGTGATTTTCAAATATATATTACACCTCACTTTTAACTTTGAGAAGAATGAAATAAATTTCCTCTATAGAAAATATTATAATTTTCTTTTCTCGAGAAAATTTACGAAGTTTACTTAAAATAACAAGTAAAAAATATAAACATACCTCTCGGTCAATGTCCAATGACGGTATATTAAAAAATATGCTGGAAATAAAGAAAATCCCACACAGTCGAGCATCGGAGAGAAATGTTCAACCATGTAGAGAACTGCAGACATTAACTGTGTCGGAATATAATTGGCATAAATAGCGTGCGCCATAGGTTTCGCCAAAACAACATCGCCAATTTTTATACGTCCTGTATTGGCGACTGCCCAAGAGCATTCCCGTCTATTTTTAGAATTACCACCCCCCCCCACCCCCCCCACACACACACATACTCTTTCTGAGAAAACGGTCCTTCTGCTACTTGCACCTGCAAATGTCCACGGAGGGACATTTGCAGAACAAAGGAATGTCACCACCCCAAGCGAGGCACAGCCCACAGCTGGAAAGTCGAGAGGGGGAGGAGGTGGGGGGGGCGGATGCGCGGTTAAAAAAACTTAAAACTAATTTATTAGTAAAATAATGAATATAAAAATATTATCATTATGCTAGATAACTACTTAGAGTTAAAAATGAATTTTACAAGTATAACTGGAAATAAACAAAACTACATTGGTTTTAAAAGCGGTACTCCACGTAGCAACCAGTTGGGAAATACATTTTTCGTTTTTGTTTTAACACGTTTTAACCCATCAAATAGCGTCGGTTAGGGCGGTTTTTGTCAGGTTGCTGGAAAATACTATTTTATGCCCTGAGCCTATAAATCACGGCCCGGGATAATTTGCACTATATTAATTTTGAACGTGTCCACCTCAACAACTGAAAAACAAAGCTTTTTGTCTCTAATTTTTGTGCTGGATTTTGTGATTGCTGACCAATAAAAATATTTCACAGGTAAGGAAACTTGATGATATTTTTTCATTAAAATATCAGAGCACCTCACTAGAATCAGCAGAAATCCATCAAATATGCCTCATTATTTACAGTGGCTCCCAAAAGTGTTCGTACACTTACGATTTTCAATGAAATAGGGGTCTATCCATTAATTAAAATGAATATTTCAGAATGCGTATTTAACAATAAGATGTATAATCTATTCTTAACAAAACTACATGAAATATTTTAAAAACATAGTAAAACTTTATTTTTAAGAAACCAGTAATCAAAAAGTAACAAAAACTTTATCCCACAACAGTCATCGAACACTTGTAAAAAAATCTCTACTTATAAGAAAATATTCTAATTTTTCGTTAAATTAATATTTAGTAGGATATCCTTTAGCATCAACAACAGCTTTTAAACGTCTGGGAATAGATTGCACTAGTTCTTTTGTAATTTCTGCATCAATGTTCATCCATTCTTCCATCATAATTGTTTTTAGTTCGCTTTTTCTTTTAAAAATGTCGTGTTTTCGTACTCGAACCTCCAGTTCTCTCCAAAAATGTTCTATTGAGTTTAAATCTGGCGATTGAGGTGGTGTTTTCAAAACTTGTGGACAATTATAGAGACACCAGAGGCGAACGTTGAGAGCCGTGGGCTTAGGATCGTTATCTTGATTAAAAAAAAATTAAAAATTTCAAATACCCAAATTTTAGGCTGATAATTTTAAATTGTCTCTTAAAATATTTATATAAACAGAACGATTCATTATGCCATCAATAAATACCAAATTACTTAGTCCTGATGTTGACATGCACTCCCACACAAGGACACCTCCACCGCCATGCTTAACTGTTTCTACTAAGTTCTTAGGATTAAGTTCCTCATTTTTTCTTCTCCATACAATTATACGCCCATCGGAACCAAAAATGATAAACTTGCTTTCATCGGCAAATAAGACATTATTCCAATAGGTTTGGGGCTTATTAATCATTGATAGTGCGAAGGAAAACCCGAGCTTTCTGTTTTTCTCACTCACAAAAAAAATTCTACGGGCAGAACGCCCATATAATCCAGCTGCTCTGAGAACTCGTCGAACAGTTTCAGGTGAAATTGAAGTAGAAAATGTTTCATTAAATTCTGCAGAAAGTTTTACAGCACTCAAACGTAGATTTTTCACAAATTTTCTAATTAAAAATCTCTCATCACGTTTTGTTAACTTTGCCGGACGACCTTTTCTTATCTTGATTTTGATCGGATTTTCTTCTTTAAAGCGTTTTATCACATACTGCACAGTATAATGGGATAAATTAAGTAATTTAGCAACACTCCGAACTGATTTACCACAACTATGATGAAAAATAATCAATTTTCGATCAATGCTGTTTGTTGTTTCTTTGCAAGCCATTTTTAAATAATAAATAGAATATTACGGAATAGGCAAGCAAAAATTAAAGCCAATTGATATTTTAAATGCCACCACAATTCAAAAATAAAAATAAAGCGCCAGGCGATAATTTTAGTTATGAATTTATCCGAAAATATTTCTGTGTACGATGACTTTTGTGACATAGTTTTTGTTACTTTTTGATTATTGGTGTTTTAAAAATAAAGTTTTACTATGTTTTCAAAATATTTCATATAGTTTTGTTAAGAATAGATTATAAATCTTATTATTAAATGCCCATTCTGTAATATTCATTTTAATTAATGGATAGATCCCTATTTCATTGAAAATCGTAAGTGTACGAACACATTTTGGAGCCACTGTAGGTGTTCATATTCAAAATGAACTATTTCCCTTTTGGAACAAAAAATAAGACATGAAATAATATCACTCTTAAAATTTTGTAAATATTATTCTACTATTTTAGATTCCACCCCTGATCTAAGCAACCAAGACCGACTTACTCTTGTAGTAAGATTTGTTCTATTAAGTAATAAATCAAAGCAAATGGAAATTAGGGAGCATTTTTGGGGGATTTATTTCAATATCAGATTTCCTTGAAACAGATAAATCAAATAGGTCTACAAAATGTAAATATGTGGAAAGTATGTTACATGATCCATTTAAAAATGAAAAATATATTATAGCTGAAGATTTATGCAATGAAACTGACAACATTGCCCTCTATATTTCTCTTGAAATGAACGCGTTAAATGTGATTCAATACCTATTTACAAACAACCTCATCTATCTGTGTCCAAATTTAGTGATTACCATACAAATTTTATTAACATTGCCTGTGACTGTGGCTAGCGGGGAAAGAAGCTTTTCAAAACTTAAAATAATAAAAAATTATTTGAGGTCTACAATGGGACAAGAAAGGCTTTCAGACTTATCTATTATTAGCATCGAAAAGGACATTTCGGAAGATATAGATGATCAGATATTATAACAGAATTTGCATTAAAAAAAGCAAGGAAAGCAAAGATTATCTTTTTGACTGACTTATTAAGTATATGTATTAATAGATATGTGTTGTATGTATTTAATATAACGTATTCATTTAGTTGTTATATCAATACATTAATAATTATTATGTTAGGTTATAAAATTAAAAAATAAACTGAATTTATAATATTTTCTGTAATTCGTTGTTTCATTTAAGGTAAAAATATTCCAGAGAAATTTCAATTAATCCATACGGTATGAGGGGGGGGGGGGGATTATTCTCGCACACGTATGGCAGCTACCCTAGAAACTGCCCTGTATTTACTAGCACATTAAAAGCTACTAAATTACTATCAACATTTACATACATACAAACACACACTTTCTAATTTTATCTCTGATGAGATGGAGTTTGTTTTTATGAAGCATATTCGAAAAATATAAATACAGTTCATATCAATGGGTGTTAAAACTTATAAAGTATTTGTACCTACATTTACATATACGTTGGTCTGCTATATGAAATTTATTTTCAGTCATCAATTATTTTTATTTCATTTCCTAGATTCATTCTTTATTGTTCTATACATCACTAGCTATAAAGTATGCGAATAAATACTGTAAAAATGACGAATAAAATTCAATGTACCTCAATATTTTAATAACAATATTATGACTGTATAGAGGTTTAAAAATGTATGATATGTTTTTAGTGTTTAATCTGTTAAACATTTATTGAAATGCATTCGGACGCAATTTCATTTAAAAGAGAACTGTCACTCGAAGTATTTTACTTTATGCTATGAATATATCTATCTTCTGATAAATAAAAACGGTCATGTTATTCATTACAAAACAATATACTTACCCCCCCCCCCCGCGAAAAAAAAGTGCCGAAAATAAGCTAAAATGGTCATGTTTCTATAAAAAAATGGCTCCAATTCCTGCGTCAAGAAATATTTAAATCATGAAATAATTATCAACACCATCACCGAAAAATTTGAAGTCCAAATAAGTGTAACCCAGCGGTCTACCAAAAAACGAAATGTTGCGCCTAACGAAATTGATATTGGCCCAATGCAACTGGTGGTAGGGTTGCCAAGTAAATCGCAGAGAACCTGAGTATGAAATGAAGCGCCAGATAGATACCCGCTTTGGCATCCAAGAGAGTCTGCCGAAAAGTCCGTCTTAATCAAAATGAAAAACAAATTTAGGCAGGTACTACTCTTTACTCTCTTGTGCATAAACTCTTGATCGAAAAAATTATCCATTTGTAAGTGGATGTTTATTTCATTTCTATATAAAAGCCAAAAATAAATTAATATAATCTAACAATAGTTGATGTCTGTCAAAACACGACGGCTAGATAGTAAATGAATGTACTAATACACAAATTATATTCAACACATCATTGTCAAATGTTGAAAATCATAATAATGCGCAGAAACAAATTGTGATTAAGCGGCTTCGCGCTTAGTGAGTATCTAAAGACAGATTTAAAAATGTCACTGAGCATGTGCAGAAAGCAATTTTTTTAAATTGTAAATTATCGCTAATTAAACAGCATGAAATAAACAATTTCCATGAGGTTTACTGTTGTATTTCACAAATATAATTATCATAAAAATAAATAAGGCAGAGATAGAGACTTCTCGGAATAAACGTGTTTACCATTAAAACATGTCACTGAGCGTGCGCGGAAACAGTGAGTTTCTAAAGACAGATTTAAACATGCCACTGAGCATGCGTAAAAATCAATTGTAAATTATCGCTAATTAATGGAAATTGCTGTCACAAAAACCAAATTTAACAAATCTACAGATTACAATCTTTCGTTTAAGACCAAAATGAAGTAAATTGATGCAGTAGTTTTCTCTCACGGACTGCCCAAAAAGTCGGCTTAGCAAATTAAATATATAGATGATATATATTATGCATATATCACATAGTATAACCGAAAGATTATATTATGTCAGCCGTATACTTCTGATATAATTCAATCTTTTCATACAAGGAAAATTATGTGAATTTTTCGTGCAAAAGAAGTTGAGAAAGTTCACAAAAGTGAAATAAATATTTATGAAAAGTCTGTTTAATCTAATCTTCGCCTTCCCTTTCAAATCCATAATTCTGATGCAGATTTCTGTTACTTGTGGTTACGAATCGGACTATCGATTCCGGGACGTTACAGGGTGAGCGTTTTCGGGTAGATTCCTATCCAATCATCACCGGCCCTCAAACGGGTACACGCTACGGGATTCCGCGTCGAAGATTCGTAAATCACCCGGCAACGGTACGGATCATTTTCCCCGAGCCTATCGTTCTACCGGCGCCTCCAGAACCGGCCCGTCAAGTTGCCGTCAGTCTTGTGTTTGTTGGGTATATATATATATATATATATATATATATATATATATATATATTATATATATATATATTAAGAACAATATTCTCATTAATATTAAACATACTTTTTATTAAACGCTTTTTAGAATCTTCGTTTTCTTTCTTTGGTTATAAATGTTCATGTATTTTCAAATTAAGATAAATATGACGTTGTATAAAAATAACTGTTATGAATGAAATCTTATATTTATTGAATTTACAAATACAATTTTACACTGGTGTAAGAAATTAAGAGAATTTGCAGACTTGGTCGATTATCTCTAGAACTACTCTACCGATTTTAATGAAATTTGATATGTACATACATTGATACAATACAAAACAAATTATCATTTAATAATTGTAATACACACGTATGATCGTGCGTAACACTCGATGGAGTCGGAAGGTATGAAACGGCGGCGGCAGAATAAAGAAAAAAATGGGTTAATGGATGGCTTAATAGGGGTATGGTACCCTCTTACAGATATACAGGTCCCGCAGCGTGATTTCATACTTGAAATAAGGCAGTTTATCATTTCCTGTGGCAATTGGTCCCACTCGTTCAGCAATGCTGTTTTCATTCCCTGGATGGTTCTCGGAGGAGGGTTGCGAGTTGCAGTTGACCTCCCCAGAGCGTCCCAGCCATGCTCTATAGGGTTAAGGTCTGGAGATCTGGCTGGCTAATCCATCCGGCGAATATCCTCACCTAGAAATTCGTCGACCAGAAGAGCTCTATGTGGCATCGCGTTATCGTCCATTAAAATTAACTCAGGGCCAACTGCACCCCTGAAAAGTCGAACATAGGGCTCAAAAACTTCATCTCTTTTCCTCACACCAGTCAAAGTGCCTCTTTCAAAGACACGGAGAGGTGTGCGTCACTCCAAAATGATGCCTGCCCAGACCATTAAACCTCCTCCGCCATAATGGTCAATTTCGAGGACATAGGAGGGTAAGTAGTGGGTCCCTGGTTCTCTCCATATGAACGTACGGCGAGAATCGTTGTTTAGGCTGAACTGGGACTCATCAGTGAAGAGAATGGTCGCCCATTGATCTATACTCCAGTCTCTATGCTCTCTGCATCATGATAAACGGATTCTCCTGTTCGTAGAAGTGAGCGGGACGCAAACAGCAGGTTTTCTTGCAAACAACCCTCTCTCATGAAGTCTTTTGGAAACAGTCACCCATGATACACGGGTTCTTGTGGCTGCATACAAGTTGCGAGAGAGCTGAGAAGCTGTAGCACTCCTGTTACGCCTCGCTATAATCGACAAATGGTGATCTTCTCTGGCCGTCGTGGCTCTTGGACGACATTGACCAGGCTTTCTCTCGATTTATCCGGTATCCTGGAACCGTTTTCATAAGTTACACATGACGCTGGGATTTAAATTGAACTCTCTACAAATATGGACTTAAGATTGGCCTGCTTCTAACCTCCCCACAATTTGCCACCTCATTCCAACCCATAAATGTTGGTGGTTCCTCATTTTTACTGTCACAATTTGAAATTAACCTATTGCTTCAAAATAACACCAAGAAATTCGTCGAGGTGTTGTTTATTCTGCAACCGCTATTTCATACCTTCGGGTTTCAACGAGTGTTGCGCACGATCATGCGTGTGTATTGCAATTATTGAATGGTTATTTGTTTTGTATTGTATCAATGTATGTACATATCAAATTTCATTCAAATTGGTACAGTAGTTCTAAAGATAATCGACCAAGTCCGCAAATTCCCTTAATTTTTTACACCAGTGTAGTAGCCACACCAGTGTAACTTACACCAGTGTAGTATTGCTATTTTGTCAGCAAAGGCGTCGAGCCAGTGATCTGCAGTTTGCTGGTTCGATACCCAACGCTGCAGACGTGTACACTAATAGCGGCTGGTATTCAGAAAAAAATCTGTCGTAGTTGCAATCTCCTCCAAGTTTCCAAGCATTACTTCTGGGGGTACGGGGTCAAGTGTTCCGGTCTCGTCACTTGACTCGGTTCAAATTTACGGGACCGGTAGGGATGTAACACGGACCCACGCCCTGTGGTGCACCCGGGGCAATGCATGCAATGAACGCGGTGAAGTGGTCACACACTTCTGGCTCCTCCAGGGAAAAGAGTGATGCTCAACTCCTAGCCATTGGAAGAAAAAAAAAATTTTTTTTGCTGATTTATTGAACATTAAAATTTACTGCCAATATTTGCGAAAATATTATATATTGGAACTAATATTTTCACTTGTTATAAATGTTCAACTATTTTCAAATTAAGATAAATATCATGTCGTATTAAATCAAACGTTATAAATAAAATCTTCCATTTATTGATGTATAAAATACAATTTTATTAACTGATATTTTATACAAAGTAGCCTCTCTGCTAAGCTATTGAGCCTTAAAATTTAATGGCAATATTAGCTAATGTATTATATAGTGGAAATAAAATTTTCAATTGTTATAAATATTCAACTATTATCAAATTAAGATAGATATCATGTCGTATTAACCCACGAGAACTCGCACCGGGTATGATATACCCAATCCATTTTCATTCAATGTTTTTGTTATCTTCTTCTTATCGGATTACGCCGAAATTTCGTGTAGCTGTATTCAAGGTCACATTCTTTCAGCGGGGTAAAAACTAAGTCTGCTCAAAAAATAGATTTTGAGAAAAATATTCCGACGGGTATGTCATACCCGTGCGAGTCCTCGCGTCAGTCAGATATTTCCTTTTTTTCTGTCAATTTAGTGCATCATGGCGCGATTTTTGAATTACGACGAGGAAATAAAACAATTGCGACACCTTTTAGAGACTGTTTCTAGTGATAATGAAGCTTTATCGGAAGATAATGATGCCTCTGAGGATGGAGAATACTGTAGCAATCACGATTCTTCTTCTGAAATTGAGACAGAAACCAAAGATAAAGGTTCACTGTCAACAGCCGATTTTTATATTGGTAAAGATAAAATTACAAAATGGCTGAAGAAAAAATACCAGCAAAGTGTAAGAAAGCCTTCAAGGAACGTAATTATCAAGCTTCCAGGTAATACAAATTATTCAAGAGATGTCGCTTCTCCCGTAGATGCATGGGATGTTCTCTTCAATAGCAACATGCTAAATATGATGGTGCCTCAAACAAAAACAACTTATTCAAGCCCTTCAATGGAACTGGAAATCACGAATAATGAACCACCTGCAAAAAAACTCAAGACAAAATATAAACGATGTTAAATTTGCCCAAGTAATAAGGACTGAAAAAGAAAAGTTTATGTGCCAAAAATGGGAAAAATGTTGTGTTGAACATCAAATGTATGTAGTTTGTAAAAATTGTCTATAAAAATGTAAGTATTATTAAAATTCACTAAAAATCTTTAATTTATTATCTTATGTTCTTTAGTTACGTAAGGTTTGCATATAAACAATATTAATTGATATTTAAATAGCAGAAATGAACTAGGGTATGAGATACCCGGTGCGAGTTCTCGTGTTCGAATTGGGCGCCTTTTGGTACCATTACAAACCAGAGCCGCACATCGAAGCCCACTAGCCTACATGGACTTGGTCTGGAACTCTTCCGGCCAAGGGGCATTAGAAACAACAACAATTCGTGGTTGTCATTGTTCCAGAATCATTTTTTAAAGAAGAAATTGCTACATTTAAGCTGCTTTATCTTTTAGAATTTTCACAGAATTTAGATCAGCGTTACCAAATTCGTGGCAAATTCGTCTTTTACCATTCAAACAAGAGTAATGAATTGTGCAATCGACCAGTAACTTTTGTCTAAACTTAAACAGAAATTCATGCGATTAAACACCATATTGCTCGACATATTACTCGGCAACCTGAGGCAAAATTTGATGAAACTCATAGCATTTTGGTATTATCACAGACACCCATGGAGTAAAAATAGAAGAGAAGTGGCTCTAAGCGTTAACACTTGGTGGAAACGGCATTCAGGCTGTGGCTTCCAAGTAACAAAGAATTATGATTTACCATACATACTGCAAAGAATACTGTGAGAAAAGTACATAGGAGGGTTGAACATAGGATGTGAGAAGTTGGAGGGTTGTTTATAGTTTTCAAAAACATCCTTTACATTGAAAAGACATTAAAAAAATATGGTTATTAACTGACATATAAGCTGAATGTGCCCATATTTTGGCCTCCAAATCATATCTGCTAATTTAGTTTCATCCGTCTCCTTAGAATCCCTCCCCATAGAAACTGTATTTAGGGTCACTACTGTTTTACCATTTCTTCATGGGGGAATAGTATTTTACTGTCTCGTGGGGGTCTATTCAATGCACCAAATTATAGGCTAAAGCATTTCTGATGAAAATATTTATTGTAGAATGTCCTTAGGTTCATTTCTTCTTATTATCCATTTGTCTTTATTCAGACAAAGTTCATAAAAGTAGCACCTTTTTTTATTCTTTTTATGAGATACATTCATGTCATGTATGCATGCTCAGTACATTTGTCCGATTAAGCTCTTGGTTTGATTTCCGTGAGTAGGATGTTTTTCTTACCAATGAGAGGACGGACGCGAGTATGAAGTCGTTACAGTTTGATTAAAGAAGGAAACTAGTGATATAAACTGATCTAGGTGTCCCGGTTTCTGTCAAGATACCTTGACCCGTTAGAAGGCGATATTCAGTTATTCTTTGCAAGGCATAAAATGTTTATGCCTTTTAAAGTTTCATATTGCTACCTACATGTTTTATTTGGAAACCTGTATTTTGTTTTTACGAACTTTGTACCTCTGTGCCACTAACTCCACTAGGTCGCAGGCTATGAGAGATTTTTCGTGGTATTTGTATCTCTTGTAATAACAAAGAATTCACTCATCAAGAAATGTAAAATCTAACTGAAGTTTGGGCGTTTATGTGTGGGTAATATACTAGTTCCTGTTAGATAAATGCATGTACGATTCCACGTAACAGTTTAACTCATCCGCGCAAAGAAGATTTTTTTCTTTGGTCTGCTACCCTATGATACTCAGTTTCGTTCGGAACATCGCGTCTGAATTCAAATGCGTTGACTTAAAAAGCCCTAAATCATGATAAACCTTAAAAATTCTGTTTATTCGTTGATCTTTCTTGTATTTATTTTTTCTGCAACTACGTACGTCAACTTTTACTGTCTGGACTTATGGCGGCCCAGCGGTACAGTTCGCTGGTTTTCAGTGCTGAGTGTTCTCGGATCGAATCCGTGCGTCGCACCACGAAAAAATTCCTCCGTTTGTGTCGTTCCTTCATAGGGAGTAATGCTGTCCGCCTACATATGTCCCCATAATAAAATGAACAGTAAACTTTTTTGGTAGTATAGGAAAATGTTTGACGACAAGTGCCTCCGCTTAAAAAAAAAAAAAAAAAACTTTTATTGTCTACGGTCGGTACAGTTACAATACTACCATTTCAACTAATCTATACGGGAGGCAATGTTACTCGCGTCCGTGATATTCCTTATGAATTCGGATGATCTCCTAATTTGCCATGGACTTTACAGAATCTCTCAGAGAAACGAAGACATCGGCAAGTTGTATTGGGATGCAAGGACCAGTATGAATTCTCTTTGTGACTGCAATTTTTGATTGTGTATATTTTTCTAGTTTATTTTGTTCCTAGTTTTGTTCCTATTGTTGGTTCCTTGTTTATATTGCCGTTTTGTTTTGTTTCCTGATCCTTTGTAATGTTGTGGGCTGCCTTATCTGTATAGATTGGTTTCCGGAATAAAGTCATATGTAACAACACCTACTACTAACAAATGCTTTACACTTGAATATACTTAAGCCACTTTTTTAGACATTCCTTGAAATTTGCCAAAAATTGTATACGCCGGTTCTAGTGCTATACGCTAGCGGGACACTTTTAAACAGTTATTTCTTTTTTAAGTGTCGGTTTTTCTAGTGTAAAAGGATGTACAGTGTTCCCACCTATATCCGTTACACAACCCCTGAACTTCTAAACGGTGACGGCTTAGGCCCATAAAATTTGTGTCTAGGTATAGTAAAAAGGCTATGCGTTACTCGATGAGGCAGCTTACAACGCCATCTATCGGAAATTTTATAATTAGCGTTTTTATCTGAAAAACGGTACGAGTTACGGGAAAAAAGTTTGTCACAAATTTGTTTAGCATCATCAATTTAGTAAGAAATGACACCTTGCGCACATTAATACTCAAAACAGACTGTAAAACATGAACATTTGGTCGTGATTTTCAACACTATGGCGTCGTGAAACGCGATAGAAGCTCGAAAACACCAGAGAATCCAGTCGAGAGTGCTAATGTGTATAGTGGCTAGTGGAGAGCAATTTCATCCATATAAATAATTGATTCTGAGGATAGGGATATGTCTCATATTCTTTCTTCGACTCATTATGGCATGACAATTTTCGAAATCGTTACCAAACAAATGTTCATATTCTACATTCTTTTTTAAGTATTAATGCACGCAGGTGTCTTTTCTAAATCGATGATGCTGAAGAACTTTGTAATTGACATTTTCCCGTATCTGATACCGTTTTTGAGATAAAAACGCTAATTCCAAACTTTGCAGATAGATGGCATTGTAAGTTGTCTCATCGAGTAACGCATAGCCTTTTTACTATACCTAGATACCAACTTTATGACCTAGCCTGTCACCGTTTAGATGTTAAGGAGAGTGCAACGGATATAGGAGAGAACACTGTATCTAAAACTCCTTGGAAGATATTTTTATGAAATATTATACAGTTTTGATTTCGTAAATTCAATTAACTACCCTTAGATCTTTAAATTCAGAGAAAAAAAAATTAGAAAATATTTTCACTAAAGCAAAAATTATTTTAAATTTTTTGCAAATTAATTTCTTTTATTATTCCTAAAACAAATTATTGAGATAAAGGTGTAGTGAATTTCACAAACTACCTCTTAGATTCTTTTCAACGTACGTAAATTTATTATTTATATCAATCTTATATCCTCTAAAATGAGCTCGGACTTGAAGAATAACGCTGTTTCTTCCTTGTAAAGTAGTATTTTTTTAATGTTTACTCGCTACAGTATGACTAAAGTAGTTATTTCCTTCATTTTAATACCTGTTTTAAATTTTACGAGCATTTTCATTCGTGTCCAAATGTGAAATGTTTTAATGCAAATATCATGCATTTCATTTGAATTTTTTTTTCTTAATGCCGGCTTCCTGTAAGTTTATGCTGCTTTCTTTTTTGCTTTCCCTCCCCAAAAGGAAGAAACATTTTATCTGTTGTTTCTTACAAAGATTTTTATGGCCTTGCATATCTAAACAATTGTTTACATTTCCTTCCGCTAGAAAATAAAATGTACCTTTAAAATACTTGAATTATCATTTCGGAAAATCGAGAATAGTGGCCAGTATTTTTTATTGTGTAGCATAAAATACGAAAATCTTTTTATTTCCGATTTATTTTTTGTTTTTGTTTTATTCAACTGTTTATAATGCATAGGCCTAAAAATCTGCGAGCATATATTATGCATTTCTATTTGCAAAGTGATCGCACTGAGACAGTTACACGTTTTATTTATTTTAACAACATTTTGATTTTACATTAATTCTTTTTACAAATTTACTTTATTGTATAAAATGTAGTATTTTTACAAAGCTATTCATCGATAAAAAAACAAGTACAGTGAAACTTCTCAAGTTGGCCACCCATCCAAACGGCCATATTTTTTTCAAACCCCATTAAAGAATCCATAGAGCCAATGTCTTAGAAAAAACCACCTTTCCAAAGCCAATTAGTTTATGGAACCATGAATGGAATTAATAGAGAATTTTTATATGTGTGTGCATATATATACATATACATATACATATACATATACATATACATATATATATATATATATATATATATATATATATATATACATATACATATATATATATATATATATATATATATATATATATATATATATATATATATATATATACATATACATATACATATATATATATATATATATATATATATATATATATATATATATATATATATATATATATATATATATATATATATATATATACATATATATATATATATATATACATCTATATACATATATATACATATATATATATATATATATATATATATATATATATATATATATATATATATATATATATATATATATATATATATATATATATATATATATATATATATATAATAGATGAAATCTCGGGGTATAGTCGTAAATAAGCAAATAACTTGGCCGTTGAATCATCAGTTTTGTAGTCATGGCGGAGTAGTCGTCGGACCAGGGCAGGCGAATAGAGAGAATAGAAAACTGTCGCGGCAGGTTTCTGGGGAGAACTCATAATGATAAAATGCAGTCTAGGAACAGAGGCAGGGAGTCCAGAGTGAAAAACGTATTTCCATCGTTTTTAACTCATTTTTTCTTGGATCAGTCACTGACAGCTTACAACATTGGCCGTGCCTTACACCTAGGCACACAAAAGAAATCGCGCAGTGGACGGGGAACGGGGCCATCCGCCCGCACAAATTTGACAGGAATAAAAAAACTCACATCCTTTCTGGCTGTGAGCAAACAGACAAAGATCTCAGAAGCGCGCAATTTCTCTCCCGAGTACGGGACTATGAAACTTCTAATTTGTCAGAAACGAACACGTGATTAAGTCGCGTCATATTGTGTGATGGTTTTCGAATGTTCCACGCCGTTCGCGTTATAAACTGTTATATAAGCTTTGGCCACACGTTCCTTAGGGGAAAGTAAACAATTGTAATACATGTGTTGCGAAACTATAAGTTTGTTTTTCTGTTGTAGCATACAGGAAATAACGTGCTCTAAACTCCATATTTGTAACAATTCAACCTTCTCCCAAGTGTCTATAATGAATAGAGACTAAATGAAGCCAATTTCTATAAAATCGGCCCACGATCTACTGAATTAAATATTTTTATAAGACTTCATTTCCGAGTATCTAAAATTAACAAATTTTAAGCTAGAATTTATTATGGTGAACGAAGCCTGACTAAAGGTTGCAATTATTTGATCATTCAAAAAACTAAAATGAAATCCAAAATAGTAAACATTTAGGAGAAATCATACCAGAAATAAAACATTAATTATTTAGTACCATTAATTATTTAGTACTACATTCCTTTTAAATTCTAATCCTTCGAAAGCGATGGATTGATATAAAATTGCATTGGTGCCATCTGTAGGCTCAATACAGGAGAGTTTAGTTGTAGATTATGTATTTTTATTAAGAAAAAAATATCTCACCTAGTAATGTGGCTTAAATCCATTGTAAAATAAAGGAACACATTCCAGTAACTTTGAGTGATTATATGTATATATATATATATATATATATATATATATATATATATATATATATATATATATATATATATATATATATGTATGTATGTATCTATTTATAAATAAAAATTTTTTATCTGTTTTTGCATAGAAAACCACAGTTTAGAAGAGATAATCGGGAAATTTAAGAAAAAAACTCTAAACTATGCTATCAACGATAATAATCAAAAAGGAATAAAATAATGTACCACATTTATTTATATACTAGGGGTTTCCCCTAGGCGCGCTACGCTCGCTCCTCTGTTATGGCCGATAGCGAGATACATAGGAGTGATTATCGAGCAATGTAACAGCTTTCATCCATTTACTGTTGTCAACATTAATGCGAAGGGCGTTTCATCACTGTTGAATTATCCGCTTTAAAATTCAATTAAAAATCGAAAATTTAAGATATAGACTTGAAATGAGGTTTATAGGAATTAGAAAGCTTTCAGCTTCCAGATGATGTAAATATTTTCTTTGTAAGATAAAAACTCGAGGAGCATCGATATTACATCCACATAGGGGACAATATTTCTTGAAAAACTGTCTGTTTTAAACTATTTTTAAACAAATGAGGTCTACTTTAAAAGAGAAATATCTGTAGTCTGAGATTGTAAACAGATCAAAATTCTACGATCATTTTTTGGCGAGTTATCGTAATCTGAAAATGAAAAAGTCAATATTTCTTGAAAAAACTGTGTTTCATTTTTTGTTGAAAATACTATTCTGTTTTAAAATATTTTTTAACAAATTAGATCTAGTTTGAAAGAGAATTGTCTGTAGTCTTAGTCTGTAAAAAGATCAAAATTCTACGATCGTTTTTTGGCGAGTTATCGTAATCTTAAGATGAAAAGTCCATATTTTCCCACAAAACATAAAATAAAAAAACTTACAGTCCGACGAAGATGAGACATGTCTAACTTTGGTCCCCCCATTTTTTCTGCATCCGTTGGTATCACTCTCGACCCCATACCTCAGCGGTTTCGGAGGAGATAGCGTGACAAGCTTTCGACAGCGGAAGCGGGAGTTATTTTTTTTTTAGAATAGAGAGATATATGTGCATATATATTTCTTATAGATAGATACTCTGTCCCTGAAGTTTCAAAAAATAAAATTAATTAAGAAGTAGAACATTGGGAACAGACAGATAGATCCAAGACATTTGTCGAAATGCCAGACTCTATTTATTTCCCTCTGTGTTTACACTAATCGATTGCACTCCCTACAGGCAGATTCCGAGCCAGACAAAAACTTGTACAGCAAAGCGCATTCACCTATTCTACCACTATTCTGCATATTTTCACGCCGAAATATTCCGGGAAAACTTCGACTTTATACCCCCACGATTTATCGACCGGGCTCTCCCCATGACGTCACCGGTTGGACGCGTCTCAGATCATGATGTACAGGTAAACATCCTTAAATTTTATCCCTTCTTTTAATTTATTTTCCCCGTATGTCATTATACCCCGTTTGTGCATGTTAATTACATCCTCATTAGGTATGTTCGCGAAGTACTTAGAGCGCATTATTTCGCGTTTTGAGTTTAAATCTTTTAAGCAAATTATCGGTTGAAGGAGATTACTACCTCTCCTACCTGGAGCCGATTTTCAATGAGGAAGTAACTGGATGAAGCCGAAATAAATTTCTCATCAAAATAATTACCAAGGTTTAAGGTACATCTATATATTGAGCTACTTAATATATTCTCAGGTTTAATTTTAGTAAATCTTTTTTTCCCTTTTTTAGCTTTGATTAATCATTATAAAATATCATTTTATAATTGGTTTTTAAGGGAGAGAAGAAACATTAAACTTTACTATAACATAATCTTTAAATGTCTGTTACCTAGCAAAAGTTGAGTTTTATTTCTTTAAGTTATAGAGATGGCTAACTTCTACCCTAACTAGGGTATAATGTATATTGAAGTGACCCTCTAATGAAGTATAAAAAACACTTAATAGATATATAACAAAGTTTATTCTTTGCTTAACACTTATACTTGCGTTTCAAAACAATACTTCGTAATACTGGTACAACATGTATAAACACTGTGCAAGAAAATGCAGTTCGAAATACTCACAAGTATAAACACTATGCAAGGAATTATATTTCAAAATACTCACAAGTTACTCTAAAGTCAAACCAGCGACGCTGGTCAGTAATCTTATTCCTATGACCACAAATAGCTTTCGAATGCCGGGTTGGCAAGAACTCACGTAAGTTTTGAAGCAACCTAGATAATTGCCACAAGCGGCAACTCGAATAAATCACTACAAACAAACCAGACTGACCGCGTAACCTGGCTACTCGGTATTTATAGTAACCGCCTATGCTGAATTTAGCATAACTTTGTAGTTTCTTTGGATTCCTGCGACTATAAAGATCGATTATTGCTAATCGATTCTTAGGTAGACCTTACAATGTGAAAGTTACTATGTAATGTAAGAAGGCCTACGGCTATGCATTTATTATCGACCCTAATTTGTTGAGCAAAGGAAAGGCTGCTCCAGATTATATAAGTTACCTGCTTCAAGTTGTAATTTTTCTGGATAGCGAGTTACCTCTTTAGAGACGTACTCACTTTTACATCTTAAATTGATTATTTACCCTTCTAGGCATACATCCGATTTATTAACATGCCTATAGCTTCATTCCATATTTATAATCCATGGCAAGAGCAAATCCTAGGTCAAAATCTACTCTGTAAGCAGGAATTGTATACATTTTCAATCGTGGATCTCCCAGGAGGGCGTTTATCAGGCATATGTCATTAATTATTTGTTCTTATATGTGTGACAAAACACACGACAGCCAAAAGTGGCGCTAACACTAACTATCAATTGGCACCGGTTAGATGTTTCCCAGAACAGAAATTTCTCGGTATGTTCGAAAACTGTAAGGTTCGAAAAATGTACCTCAAACCAAATGGTGGCAGGTTTGATGCGCAACGACCAATCGTGATGCTTCGACGGAACCATCAGGGAAAACTTGAACTTTTCGCTCTATGGGCCAGGTCCTCCAACATAGGTTTGTATGTTATTTGACCAATTGGGAGAAATGTGAAAGCTGATAGGTTGGCGTTTGGATCCGGGAGTTATAACAAAACTGCTTAATTGATCCTCGAAAGGATTACTTCACGTTTTCGCGGGTGATAAAATGAATAAAGAGTACAGAGTTTAAGTATAGGGAAATTAAGTGAAAGTGCGCCTAGCCAGCTTAACAATTAAAAAAAGAGAATAAAATTTTTATATCACATTGAATCACAAAAGTAGTACAATAAAGAATTTTATTATTAGATTTTTAAAATTTTTATTACATTTTATTACATTTTATGATATTTTATACTTTTTAATTTTTTTTCTTAAATGCTTCGACGGAGTGAAACAGACAGTCTTAAGACGATATCGAGCGTTATAAACATCCCATGTCAACTGCTGGACTTGGACCCGCAGACACTGATACCCGGTGCCAGCGCACAAGTTATTTGGCAGTCCACAGGCACAACAAATATGTTTAAAATGTCCGACATGTAAAGCAGTTTTTAAGTCAGTATTGTGACCAAGTCTTCAATTAAAAGCATGATCGTTGTTTTCGGATAGCATTTTATTGTTTTTGAGCCGATCATTTTGTATTAGACCGCTGTTCTGCATCTGTAATATCATATATCAAATTAATAAACTCGTTTTTTTTAAGCGTTAGCGTTGTTGCACGGAAATATTCATCAACACTTCCTAAAATATCGTTTACATTATTGAGCATTTAGGTATAAAATCACTAAAGTACATAGATGCATAGGTATATTATTGTTAGTTAAATAATAAGACCCTCATAAGTAATGTACACTACATAAATGGGTTCCTAGAAAGGAAATTTTATTCGCATATAGTATAAATAGCCTTTTGTTGTGATTTTGTTTAAAATTTTCACATTCATGTGCAAAATGTGCAATGTTGCTTTGTGTTTCTTCGAAGGGGATCTTACATGATCCGAGAAGTATCACGAAAAGAAGAAATAGCGCATACAACAAAGTTTTTTTTTCTGGAGGGGGAGGGGGGTAAAGTAGCAGGCCTCCACGTGGTGCACCATGGGTAACTCTAAATCTGCTACAGAGATCCGAATCTAGCGTTTTTTAATTATAACCAAAACTTTTACTCTATTGCGTGCTTCACAGCAATGATCGCATTTTCTAAGCTCATGTGACTCAGTGTTGCCGCCTCTTTGGTGACACCCACAAAATGAAAACGGTAAGTGCAACCTTTATGAAATTACATGTGTACACTCCTCTAGGCCTAAATAGAGAGCATATACATTTTTTTGTTGAAATTCCAACTTTAAAAGGTAGTGTGCCGGAAAGGATTAAATTATATATAGATTATGATGTATCTGCTAAACAAATTGCTTTATATGTATAATATTTTGCACTACAGTTCATATAAACAATTTCAAATTAGTAATCCTTGGTAGTCATAGAAAATGCATTTCTAAAAAAATTAAACACATTGAAAATAAATATAAACAATTAAGACAATTATTCTACGAAAAAAATATAATCAGATATTATTTTCTCCAAACCAAAAATCTTGAAAAGGATTAGCTGGAAATACAAGCTATAAAATTACTTTATTTGGTATTTTGAATTCCTACCAAGGTATTAGTGATCAAATTCAATATTCTTTTCTGTTCTGCTGAACCTCGCTAAGGCATTTCTGCATTCCTTGTTTTATTGGAAATTTTGGCCGACTTGGAAAATGCAGACATGCAAATATGCCAGTGCGATAACAACAGCACCTCAGTGCTAAAAAGAAGATGCCTACAAAATATCATATATGTACCTTTCACGGAATTTTAGATGCATCCTTTACAAGATGAGAAATCTTAAAGAAATTCTTTTCCGAGATACATGTGCTCAAAATAGACATACAGTAGAATGCATATAGATAGTGCAGCATAAAGATGTTGAGAATGGTCATGTTATCATACTAAAATGATGCTATTTGTGTAACTTTATTCCAATAGTTTTAAACCAAGAAAACTGCTTTTCTCTTCAGAATATTTTATCCCGACCTTCCTTGAAAATATTATTTTCTTTCATATTTCAATTGGTGTTAATTTTTTAAAAAGAAATATTTTGGACTTTTCAAGCAGGGAGAACTTTATTGTGACTTTCATGAAAATGCCACTTAACTGACTGTGTGAGGACACTATGTTGTACAGCGGTAGGTATTGAAGAACCGGGTATCTAGGTACCCAGGGGAAATTATTGGATCCGAAACACAGGTTCCAGTGGTTGTAGAAATCAAAAGTAGTAAATCTTAAGGGAAAAAACAATATTTTAATGGGGATAAAAAGTTTTACCATTTTTTACAATTTTTCACCCTCTAGATCTTTGGAACCCTTTGTCTCTAGTGCTACCCCAGCATTAGCCACTAGATCCTCATCCTCCATTGCAGATATCAATGCTTTCTGCTGTCAAAAAATATGCCATCGAGTGTCATTTCCTTTTTCTTTTAATTATTTTATAGAAAATTTCCGAAAGAAATTTTACCTATAGTAGTTGTAGAGAACAAAAATAGATTGCATTTTATGTTATTTACAGTTATTCAATCTAGTCCTTACATGTCTAATCTAGCTGCAAATAGAAAATAAAAACTGAAAATATTCACAGAGAATTCAGTAATTTGGGGCATTAGAATAAATTTCCTCAATTTGAAATTAAAATAAATTGAAAAGAAATAGTTTTTTTTTTTACTTACGCAATTAACTAAAATTATTTACATTTTAAATCAATACAACTTTTCATTGATATTTAGGTCAAATATTTTGTGGTTCATGTATTAAGTCTAACCCTGGTAATACCTGGGTACTCGAATCTGGATGCATTTGTGAACCGAAACCCGGTTTTGAATTTTTAGTCAAGAACTGCATTCCTTATATAGTGATGTGTAAGAAGATGACATATGTAAAGAAGTCCTTCAGAATATTGAAAATTATGAAACCCTGTAAAAACATACACGGATAGATATTTTAAATACCATGGCGTTATCGATTCATTCATTGTTTTTCTCCCTGCGGTTAAACGTCGCCAGGGGATTTCAACACTACTTGTTTTTTATTGGATATTTTGGAGAACTTGAAAAAAAGGAGAAACCCAAATATATTGATAGGATAAGTGTAGCACCATAGTAATAAAAATTAAGAATACATTTGAGATAAATTGCAAAAGTGGAAGATTGTGCTTTTCAGTTACGGAAGAAAACGACATTTCACTGACACTGTATGATTTTTCTAGAATTTGAGATTAAACTATTGCACGTAAAAAACCAGAATATTATTATCAGATTTAATAATAATTCTTCGATTTTTTTTTGTTCTCAAACAAATGTATACCATCCATTTTATACCATCCATATTTCCATTTTAAAAACAATAATATAAACCTCTCTCTAGTGACGGAAGGTATCAATACTAAATAAAAAAGTGTCTTCTTTTGATAAGTGTTATGGAAGAAACAAAATTCTCATATTGGATGCATTATTGGTTTGAAGGTCATTTCCTTGAGGCTCTTTTATCTGTAAAAAAACACCAAGAATGGAGATTAATTAAATTTTCACAGACGAAATTGTTTTTTAGAAGAGGAGTACCTTGATCGTGTCGACTTCAAGAATCGACTACAGGAGATTACATTTATCTCCTGTAAGCAAGATATATGTAATCAAGGTGGGAGTGCTCAGTAGTTAAAAATTTAAGTAATGAATTAAAATATTAAGGTAAGAATAACGCGGGTAAAAGAAAACAAATTTAACTGTAAAGTTAAAATAAAACAAAAAAGTTAATTTTAAGAAAAAAAATTGGAGTTACATGTTAAGAAAAATTAAAAGAAAAATTAGATAAGACTAATGATCCACGGAAAGCTAGAAAGTAATAAAGTTAAGAGGCCCAGCAAATCAGATATCATAAAAATACAAAAAATATTTTTGTATTTTTGTAAGTTTTTCAATTTTTTTGAAATTTTTTAAAATTTTATGATTTTTTTGTTATTTTTATAATTTTAAGAATACGAGGTCTAAAAGAACTGCAATTGAAAAAAAGGCCCTCCTCAGGACTATACACTTCGTAACGAGATAATTGCGGAGTTCGAAGGGGGAAAGATAAAAATAGCAATAGAATGAATTTAAGAAAGACGACACCGGCTGGAATCGAACCCACAACGGGCGTGATTCCAGGCCAGCGCGAAGGCTCAGTTCTACGATATTTCGTTAGCTTTTCACAATCTCCACCTTAAAAATAATTCACTATATTCTTCGTAAAAAAATTACTGGTTCACAATGTGTTAAAATGCTTCTTTCTTGGTTCCTTCTTAATAGAGTATCTTGGAAATACATAATTCGCTTGAAAAGGGAAAGAATATAGTCCATTCTCATACATATCGTAATAGAAGACATTTTTGACAAAAAAAATCTGAAGAAGTTAGAACTATGTTTTAATAAAAGAAATTAACATGGATTATATTTTTTTAACTATTTACTTATCAAACATTTTAACTATCCTTCTCTATTCCTTATGTTACACAAAATCAGCCATCTGTAATGCATTGTTTTTTTCTGTTAGGAACCTGCTAAATATTATAACATCTTCGAAATTCTAATACTTATCACATAAAAACATTTTTTAGTTAATCGAAATACATTTCTGAAGTAAATAACCCGGAAATATATTTAAGAAAATAAAATTTACCTAGCACAAGTTTAAATTCTGTAGGATCTTCATGTAGATTGGTTGTACATAGAAAACTTAAATGATTTTTTATATTTAATTTTTATTATATAAAATAAAATTTCAGCAATCCTCATGTTACACATTTTAACAATAATTAAGATTTTCCGTTATTGCACAAACTGAGAGACAAATTTATTATTGCCACTAACTCAGTATACAGTCGAGTCACCTTCTGCTGTCAACACTTTTGCTTTTCTCTTTGGCATGAAATCTATGACATGTCTGCAGGTGGTTTGAGGAATCTGCGATTGTATCCGATGGACAGCACTTTCCAGTTTTCCAAGATTTGATAGTTCTGGATTCAGCTGACTTCTGCTCCTTTCAAATTTATGTCAAACTGGTTAACCTGTTTCAGATATGATGACTTTGGAGACCAACTAAGCACAGTAAATTCTTCGTAAGGCTCTTCAAATCATGTTTAAACATTGTGAGCTTTATGGCATGGAACATTGTCCTGATGGAAATATCCATCTCCAGTGGGATAATATACCATCGAATGCGAAGCGATATATACGAATGCGACGAATTCTGGCCATCAAGCGCTTTAAAACAGCTAAGTAGTATTGACCTGTAATTGTTTGTCCAGTTGAAACAAATTTTTTGTGGATAATACCTTTAATATCGAAGAATGTAATTACATTGTTTTGATTTTGGATGGAACTTTTCTTGCTTTTTTGACTTCCGTTGAATTTGGTGACTTCCATTCCGTACTTTGTCGCTTTGTTTCAGGATCATATTGAAAACACCAGGTTTCATCACGTGTAACAATGGACTTCAAGAATCTTGGATCGTTTTCAGCGGCTGAAACGATGTCTCTGCAATGTGCACTTCTCATTGCTGTTTTTCAGGGGTTAAAGTGTGTGGAACAAATTTAGCACACACTTTTGTTTTGCCCAAATCTTCATGCAAGATGGTTCGAATTGTTTCTTTGTTGATGTTTAAAGAGTCTTCCATCATTCTCAGTCATGCACAGAGATCGTTTGTTACGAAATTTCGTACTTTCTCAATAACTTCAGGTGTCCTAGATGAAATTGGTCTTCCACTACGCTGATCATCTTCTACCGTATCTCTTCCGTCCAAAAAAACGTTTGTGCCACACAAAAACATTTGATCTACTTAAATAACAGTCACCGTAAACTTGTTTCATGAGTTGGTATGTTTCCGAAGCACTTTTACCAAGTTTTGCGTTAAATTTAATTACAGCTCTTTGCTCCATCTTAAAAAATCAACATGAAAAAAATTCACTTCTGCAATAAATGCTCGCCTTCTCTCAACTACTTAACGAAATGCACTCAACTTGTTGGCAGTGTACCAGCAGACGATGGACGTTATGACACATGCACATTTACACTCACAGCACCATTACAACCTGCGCTCTGAGACGAGTCTTAAAACTTATTTGACGACTACACGTGCATGTGACATTTTTTCCCGCTGGGTCTTTTCCCTCAGCTTGAAAATCTACGCAAACCGCTACAAAAACAGGTCTCGTTATATCCTTCAGAGAGCGACCTTGAGACCGCGACAGATAACTCCCTCGCTAGCGAGAAAAACAGCTGCGTTTGGCCACCCCTATGTTACAGAAGCTTATCTATATTTTGGTGCTTGTTTTTCCGTTGCGGTTGTGAGGGAAAAATCTCTCGTGTGGCCGTAGCATGACCTCTCGCCTATAGAGGGCACGTCTGGGACGTGCTTGGAAGGCAACTGCAGCCGTCCCGGAATACAGGCTGTGTGCGTCACGACAAGGCTGATAAACTCTCTGAGGCGTTGCTAAAAATTACTACTATGGGATCCATAACAAAGTAAGCCAGAGTTCTAATTAAGAAACGAAGGTCAATTTTTTAAAACAAAAACTTAACGAGGAAATTCATTTACAAACAGAAAAACTTAACATTTAAGGTTACAACATATTCAAATTAACTCCGTGTACATTTACAACGTACGGAACCTATAAAACACACGTCCGTACAGACCGTGTGCTAACTAGCGTCTCTCTCTCAGACAGGGGTCGGCAATCGCTGGTGACAGTTCCTTCGTAACTTTATTGCATTCCAGAGTCGTTAGGACGACAGCTTTACTGGCTGCATCTGTCGGAAAACGTTCTTTAATCCCCTCACGTGTTCAGAACTGGTGGAACCTCGCAAAACTTTTCCCCGATAAAACGCAGCTGTGTTTCAAGAACTTGTGGGATCTTGGGGAAAATAAGACCATACATCCAGTACGCTGCAAGGCGAATTAACTGCCCAGATGCAAAGCGTATGGGATGATCTTCCGCAGGAGGTCATATGTGACCTCATTGATTCGATGACATGCCGTGTTTCGGCTTGTATTGCTTCCAGGGGTGGATTTACTACTTACTGATTTGTAACATTTTTCATGCCATATCTTCTTAATAAAACGGTCTGTTCTTCTGAATTTGTAATCATTTGCTTATCTTCTCATACACTACATACATGTTAAGTTTCGTGATAGTAGCTCGTTTCCTTCTGGATGTATATATTTTTTTGTGTCAGAGTGTACATAGAGACAGAGGTTAAGATTTTTAAAACAATATATGATATAAAGGACATTTATTTTATCCTGTGATTTAAACATGATAATTACATACTAAGTGTGCGTTAAAAATATAGAGAACAAATTAGGAGAGTATTGCTATTTAGTTTAGGGTAAAGTAATAATATGAAAGAGTCGAATTTTTTTATTTGTTTGTATTCGCTTTTTAAAATATCAAATTTAGCCTTTCCGAGATAATAGATTTAAGTTTTACAAGTCTTATATATTATATAATCTGTGTTATGAGTATAGGTATATAAACTCATATGTAAAATTCAACCAACAGCATCACTCCCGTGTTCGCACCATATTTTAATTCAATCTTTCTACAAAGAAAGTAATGTTCCAGCTAGCGCGCACATTTATGCAATTTATTGATTCACTGCTAGAACACTTTCCAAAATGGTCCCACTCTAAATTCATCCATTTAAATTTCCCCGTGATATTATGTCTTAGTACGCGACATAAATCATGTGTCATATATTCATCTTAGCTTTAAGCACTAATATCTCGGGGCCTTGACATTCACGGAGTATAGTAAAATATATTCCTGCACTAAGCATATGAATCTACATTAGCCACATACCAGCCTAAGAAGCTTCACTGTCACTGTCTTAAATTTAGTTCAAATGAATATGCATTGGTTTCCACAGGAATGTGCATGTAGAAAATCAAATGCTAAAAACACATTTTTGCATGAAGAAATCTTAAGTCGTTTTAGTTCTTGTTTTAAAATATACAGTATGTACATAAATGAATATCCCAACTTTGCAGGGCTATTGAAAGAAAACTAAACAAAGTACATACTTGTTGTTCATCGGGAATCAAGAATAATACTTGGAAGTTTAAATTCGGTACAGCTATAAGTGTTCAATGAGAGCCTCTTTAGTAACACGAAGGATGTCGTGATGGTACGATTACTCATCCCACACTTTACAGCATGTCTGGTGTGACGGTTTGAAAGGCTGAAAATATCCGTGTTTTAACTGATTTCCTTAGTGGGTGGGATAGCATTAAATTTTAGATTTTGTTTTTATTTAGTTGTTTTAAACCCATTTATACCCCCTCGAAATTTGGTTTTTAAAAAAGTTTTAGTAGTGAGCATCTAGAGCCTTACAAGAGTCATTATGAAAATGTTTGGCTTCCTAGGCTATATGATTCCAGAGATACTGTGATCTGTCTAGTAAAATCATCGGCGCAACAGTCCGTGTGGATCAAGGTTGGTGGTGCCCATGTCCGCTTTCTTGACCGTGGGCTTGGGGTGCCATATAGCATATGTCTCGGTCAGGTGGTGAACCTGACACGGGAGCCCCCAGAGTTAGTTCTCAAACATGCTTGATCCTCATTTTATTTACCCACTCAAGGGATGAAAGGCTGAGTCGAACTTACCCAGTCGCAGGATCGAACCCTGGAACTGTGGTGGGGCAGCTTGAAGCTTTTAGCCACTGCGTCACCAGGCGTCATTGTGTTCAGTCAGTCAGTTTTATATTTTAAGGTTTTAAGGCATTTTTAACACCTCTAAAAATTTGATTTTTGAAAAGATTCCTTAATAACTTAAATTATACTGCCTAAGAGGAACCACCATACCAAATTTCAACTTCCTGGGACTTATGGTTCAAGACATACAATGATCAGTCAGTTAGTCAGTGGTATTTCACTTTTATATTCATAAATGATATGATTATAAGATTGTTATGTTGTTGCTTATTTATTTACTCACAGTCCATCAGCTTTCTCTGATTCACCACAACTGTAAAGACAACTTTCCAAGAGCTTCGTTCAGCCTATGACCTCATGACTTCGAAGGCTGTTGTGTAACCACTATGACATCCAAAGATGCAAGAGAATTTTTTCTTCTCTATACCAGACCTTACATGAAATAAGAAGTTGGTTATATGGTTAAATGAATAATTTGACGTCAGGCCAATATTGCTCAACATGAAGATTTATTTATAGGTAATTTAATACTGCACAAAAATAAGCACAGTGAAACCCCTCGAACCGACCACATTGAAGGCCATCCCGTCCGTAAACTGACAAATTTTGTAAAGAACCAATTAATAAGATTCTATAGAGCCAATGTTATGGACGGAACCTCTATTCGCTGTATATAAAAACATAAGCAACTCATAATTGAAAAAAAACAACTTAAATTTGCATCTTTTTTAGATCGATTTTCCAGAGATAAAGAATGTTTTTTGGTTGATTTACGTTTTTTTACATAAATTGAAGATCTTCTTTTTTACTCCAATTTTAGTCAAAGGTGCTAGATCTACATTACCTTCTTAACTGCAATACTATCTCAGCTTGCGAGGGAATTTCATCTTACGAATACCATTCTCTTTAGAAGACATAAACAGCTTAGTCGTCATCTAACCATTTGTTATGGAGTACTTAAGGTAATTGTAGTGTTCAGTTACGATGGAGGTTTATTTGCATTGGAAGCAAGCGATTTACTTGTTGCTGTTCTGTATCACATGTCTACTTTTGGGATAAAATCTTGTCTTATGCAAAAAAAAATTACGTGTGATTTTGTATCTAAATGTGACAGTTACTCCTTTTATTATTCTTATAATTGCTGAATAAGCATCGGAAATCTAATAGACCTAATAATACTGACACCAGACAGCAAAATATTTCTTTTTCGAATAAATTAAAAGACTGATTACAGTGATGAATACATAACTGCTAGTTTTAAAAAAAAATTGAAACTGTAAAGTGCTCAACATGTGAGCAGAAAACTTTAGTTTTGCAATCTTGTGGTAAAGTTGGAGTTTCAACTAATTTAAAAATGAGTTACAAAGTCTTCAGTGAGGAAACTGCATATGTGAATACAGTGGTACCTCGACTTAACGAGTTTAATTCGTTCCATGACTTAGCTCGTAACTCGAATTACTCGTATCTCGAATCAATTTTCCCCATTGAAATGAATGAAAATGCCATTAATTCGTTCCGGGCTCTCCCAAAACACCGCAATTTTTTGTTACATGTTTTTAAATAAGAAAAACGTGCTTATAAACGATGAACATTGCATAAAAATGCAATAGAATAGAATGTACTGCAATAAATTTGTTTTATTAAGCGTAATGTACAACATTTACCTTGGAGATCAGAATTGAAGATTCTGATGGAAGAGGAGCAAAAAGGTTGAACTGAAAAATTAAAACTTATTCGTTGATTTTTGATGTTTTCGCCCCACTTTCCCGACTTTCGCTTTTATTACCAGCTACTCTCTTAAAATGAACGAGTGAGACACGGAAGCTGGGCGATTGTTGCATCGTTCACTGTGGCTGTAATGTCCATATTCTTCTTTTTGAGAATCCAAAGAACGTTTTCTCAGAATCCAATCTCCCGGTTTATGACTGGATAGTAGTCTCAAAATAATATTGTACAATTGTATAATAATTGTACATAAATCTTGTAACGTGCACACGCCGCACCAACCCCTTCGTTGGTTTTTGAGCCATCAGTGTAGTATTTAATGTTCGACTATGATTCAATGTTATATGTCCATTCATATTTCCTCATTTCACATACTTTCTTTAGAGGTCGGCTTTTTGTTTCGCAATTCTGCGCGTTCAGTACGATGTCTCCTAATTTTATTTCTGATCCTTTATTGTAGATTTCACAGATATTCTTTTCAATTTTAGCTGTTAAGTCTAATGGTATGCATCCTGATAGAACGTGCAGTGCATCAGTCGAAACTGTTCTGTAATATTTAGTTAACATTATTAAGAATGGTCGTTGTATCTGTCTTAATTTTAAATCCATTGTACGTTTACCATTATACCATGACTGCACTCCATGCAATAGTATATTTTCTATAACAGATAAATATAGCTTTTTGGCAATCTCAGGTTTCAAACCCCACGTACTCTTACTGACTCTATTGATACTGTGTTGAAATTTTAATGCCTTATCTCTAATATTATACATATGAAAGTTAAAATTTAGCTTCTCGTCTAAATAAATTCCTAAGTATTTAATATGCTCATTGTATTTGATTTTCTCCCCTTTAAACTTAATCGTGGGTCTCCTTGTAACTTCTCCTTTGTGTGGTATTATTATATAGTTGGATTTTTCGACACTAAATTGCAGTTTGTTTTTATCGGCCCAGCTAGAACATTTTTCCATTATTGCTCTCGCTATCTCTGTAAATCAATATATAACTTTACTCCTAAGCAGTATTACTATATCATCCGCAAATGCCTGTATTTTGTTGCCATCGCCCATATTCTCTAATATCAACTTATTAATAATTAGTAACCACATGATTGGCCCAATGGACGAACCCTGTGGTACGCCAATATTATATTCCCACTCTTGTTCTTCATTTATAATTACAGTACGGTCTTTCAGATAATCCATTATTATTTTCCTTAAGTTAGTATAAATTTCAGTTTTGTCAAGTTCTTCCTTTATTATTTTTATTCTAACTGAATTAAATGCATTTTTCACATCCAGAGAAATTAAGCACGTATGGTAGCCATTCTCTTTGTTTTCTTTAATTTTATCAAAAACACTATTCAATGCTTCTACTACTCCCCTATGCCTCCTAAAGCCAAATTGATTTTCAGACAATAAACTCATACTTTCAAGATGTTCAATCACTCTATTGGAGAGGATTTTATCCAAAACTTTCTCCAAAATGGGGAGTAGACATATCGGTCTGTAAGAACTAGGATTTGAGGGAATCTTTACCATCTTTGTGTATGTATACAACGCTAGCTTTTTTCCATTTACTAGGGAACTTTCCTTCCTGCCAACATTTATTGTATAACTTAGTCAACAATAGGCTATCTATATTCCTGATCTGTTGAACTATATTCTGAGTAAATCCGTCAAAACCCGGGGCTTTTTCAGGCTTCAATTCTTGTATTACTTTTTCCACTTCAATATTTGTAATTAATTGCTCATCCTCAGAATTTACATAATCATAATTTATATGCTCGTCTTCTCGTTGAAAATGATGTGCCGCTAGAATTATTTTTATTTCTTCTTTTTTATACTTAATATTTCCTTCATTATCTTCCAATCCTTCTGCTGTGATTATTTTAGTGTTTTTATTCTTTATCAAGGAGTATATATTACCAAACGTATCCTTAATTGTAACTCTTTCAACGAATTCATTAAATTTATCCCTTTTTGCCTTCAATATTTCCCTTCTATACTTAGCTCTCTCTAATTTATGTTAAATTTGTAACTCAAGGCGTTTCTGATGTTCCATCTCCTTCTGATATAACCTTCTAAGAGCTCTTACCCTACTTCGTATTGTAGTCAAATTAGGATTCCTCCAATATGCATTTCTTCGTGGCTTTCCCCTTTTATAGCTACACTTTTTACATAACAAGTCGTAATTTAACTGTGATACGCATTCTTCGCTATTTTTATCTATTAATGCTTCCTTCCCTCCATATCTACGTTAATTTCCTGAGTTTAACCTGAAAGTTTGTCCATTGGATATTTTTCATATCCCATCCTTTCCTGAAATAATCTTCCGTCTGCAATTAATCTAGCGTTATGGTCAAGAAAATAGTGTTATGATCTGTCAGTGTATTATTATCAATTACAGCCCAGTTCTTTATTTCTGTTTCACTAAAGCCAAATGTGATAGTCAGGTCTATCCACCCAAGTCCAAAAGGACCGCAGTAGGTAGGCAGACTATCCGGGTTATTATGTATAATACACTCATACGTAGTAACTATTTCCAATATCATCGTGCCGCGTAGATCTGTGGGTCTCTGCCCCCAAGTTGTTGATTTAGCATTTAAATCACCCAGTAGTAAGATTTTTTCATCCTTAAATTTTCTAAAAATTCCTTTGATATAGGTTATGTGAGGTTCTGTTCTATCAATATTTACATTTTGCACTGGCGGTATATACGCCGAAATAACAATAAAATTAAAGTTTAAGTATTCACACCTAGCCGACACTACGTTTTCAGTAACATGTATATTTACAGTTTTAATTCTCTTGATCAGTATAATGACTGCTCTAGCATCTTGTAAAGTGTGAATTAGGCGAAAATCGCCTGTTAAACCAGCTACTTTTCTTTTTGAAAGGTAGGGTTCATTTACTGAGACGACGTCCCAATTATGTTCAATGAAGTCTATAGAAAGTTGTGCCGCTGCTGTATAAGAATTATTTATATTTAGATGCGCCACATTAATACAAGCAGTTGAGGTATTATCCATAATCAGTTTGTGATTTTATTCGCTCCACCTCGGTGCTGTAAAATTGGCACTTCATATCGGTGGGCTTGTGGTCGGTATCTACTTTAATTCTGCTAGTTAAATTTAACCTTTTGCAATTCGAACAGCATGTGTCATTTGCACAATCCTTCATAGTATATGCTTCTTGTGTTCTCATTTGATGAGCACGTAACACGGCATTTGCCGCTCAAACTAGTGGTGGGATATCTGAAGCTTGCTCGTAACCCGAATATTAGCTCGTAACTCGAAGCAAAAAATCTACCGAGAGAATGCTCGTATCTCGAAAAACTCGTAAGTCGAGACACTCGTAATTCGAAGTATCACTGTACTTCATACATATACGTCAACAGATAATAATTCCCCAGATGTTAATCTGCGCATTACACAGACTTTTTTGCATATTGACAAAGGTTACTCTGCCATAGAAAAATTATGCAAGGTGATGAATATGGCCCCTTTTTCTTCTAGAACTTTTTCAAAGTTTTTAGATAAAATTAATATTACCAATCAATTGCCTTGAAAAATATGTCACAGAAATTCACAAAGAGGTGAACATTGCACATGGTTTGAATCTTTCACAAAATCATGTTTGTGCCATAGCTGTATCATGTGATGGAACGTGGCTTACTCGTGGTCATACATCTTTAATTTCGGTAGGGTGTGCTATTGTATGTTTTAACAGGCTATGTCATTGAATTTGAAGTTTGAGAAAAATGTGTCGATTATGGAATAATGCTAAAAGGGATATGTATGAACATGGTGCCGAATTTGTGGTTTGGTCAGTAGGTCATAAACTTGTGCATGAGCTAAACCTTAGTGGGTCACCTGATTCGATGGAAATGGAAGCATTTTAAATTATTTGGAAACGCTCCTTAGACTATGATTAGATTTCGAAATTCTTTATTATTGGTGATGAAAAACATTTACTAATTTATAACAGCAACATACACTGCTGGCCACCCAAATTGCAACACCAAGAAAGACAAGAGACAACAAAATTTATTTTGTAGATAACATGTTGACCAAGTATCAAATGATTAAATTTATAGACTTCTGTGAAGTGTGGTTCCTGCCAAAATCAGTAGAAAGAGTAGCCGCCATTGTTGGAGATCACCGCTGCCACACGCCTCGGCATTAATTCAACGAGACTTTGGATGAGTTCTTGGGGTACAGCAGACCAAGCAGCTTCCACACGTTGCCAAAGTTTATCTGCTGTGGCAGCTGGGGATGGAATCTGGGTCAATCGTAGAGCAACCATGGACCACATGTTTTCTATCGGCGAAAGATCCGGAGAGCGAGGCGGCCAGGGAAGCGATTGAATCTGGAGATTGACGAAGAACCGTTGGACAATGCGTGCCACGTGTGGTCGCGCATTATCCTGTTGAAATATGGCTGTGGGCAAGCCCTGAAGGTAAGGAAGGACAACTGGCTCCAACACCTCGGAGATGTAGCGCTGGCTGTTTAAAGTACCGGCAATGCGTACTAGAGGTGTGCGAGAGTGATATCCAATACCGCCCCATACCATAATACCCGCTGCAGGACCAGTGTGGCGGTGCATAACGCAGCTGTTCAGCATCCTCTCTTCACGGTGTCTCCAGACTCGAATGCGACCATCGTGGTGTTGCAGACAGAAGCATGACTCGTCAGTAAAGACAATTTCATTCCATTCTGCCGTCCACATCCTTCTGTCATCGCACCATTGGCGGCGGAGACGTCTGTGGTTCTGCGTCAAGCGTAGACAAAGCAATGGACGTCTTGCGGACAGACCACTCTGCTGTAAACGGCGTCGAATGGTACGCGCAGACACTGGATGATGCGTTACAGACTGCATGTGCTGTGCTGTGGTTCGTGATGTGACTGAGCGATCCGTCACTGCCATGCGCACAATTTGCCTGTCATCACGTGAAGTGGTGCGCTGAGGTGGATGCGATCGAACACGCCGGTCCGTCGTACCCTCCTGCATCCAACGATCACATATCCGCATTACAGTTGTTTGGTTTCGTCCAACACGACTACCGATTTCTTTGAAAGATAATCCACAATCTCGGTAGGCCACTATCCTTCCTCTGTCGAACTCGGCTACTTGATCAAAAGATGAACGCTGTCTTCCACGAGACATAATTGATCGTTTTTTTTTTGAAAAATCCACAAGAAAAACACAATTGCCGAACTTGAAATCGTCCAAATCTCCAATCCTTAAATAGTTCTTTGAAGTGGTGCCACAGGCGCGCGTGATGTGCGTCTGCGCTGAAATTCTAATCATTTTCATATCTCACCTCCGCTAATGCATGTTGTAAATTTCATGCTATTTGCATGTTTCCTTCAGGGTGTTGCATTTACAGTGGCCAGCAGTGTATATATGGAAAAGATGTTATGTTAAAAAAAGGAAAAGGCATAAACCATGGGATCAGAAGATAAGGTACTGGTTTAAGCAATTTGAAAACCTTTAGGGCTTGGGGTGTTACATTGCTTGGAAGGAGTTATGATACTAGTTTAAAAGAAAATTCTATAAAACAATACACGGTAAATAAATAAAAAATTCTTCGCATCATAGAAAATCGAATTATTATGAAAAAAGACATTTATTCTACCCTTTACCATAGCATTTCTACAGCTGAAAAACCCAAACATTCAAAGTGCCCAGTCGGAGTCGATTCATAGTGTCTGTAGGAACGAACCATTGCTAATGAAGAAACACCTCGACCCAACAAGTAAAGTATCAGAACACCTGTAAATGAACTATATATTCCAAAGATTTTACCTCTGTATCAAAGACTGGCATCAACCGAACTCTTGGAAAGATGCGTTCAGTTAAGTCTCAGAATGCCAATTAGAATCTTTATACTATCATATGGTCTAAAAGTCTAAAGGAAATTTTTGTTTCAAGAGTTCACCGTTCCGTTATAGAAGCAATATAGGAATTTAATAAAGGTGTAGGATGTAATAAGTCACCTGTTGAAAAATACTTCGGTGTTTATCGAGGGAGTCACACATTTTGATTGGCAAAGATATTACAAAGGAGAAAAACTAGGTTCCGAATCAGTATAAGTGATATGAAATTTATGCCCATGACACAAGGAATTAAGAAAGCAATGAGAAGAAACATTTTACCCAAAAACAAAATAAAATGAAGGAATTATATATGGTCCAGGTTGCTTTTAATATTTTTATGTAAAGGAAAATAATTTGTTAGTTTGCAAATCTGGAATTGCACATACAATATTATTTTTATGTCTTCTTGGCACCGTTTTATTTTCAATCAGAAGTAAGTAATGTTATTGACATAAAATTTAATATCCAATAACAATAAGTGTAATAAGTGTCATTTAGCGCAATATTAACTAATAATATTTGTTAATCTACATACAGCCAATCTTTAAAAAACGTACTAATTTCTCAAATTATAACTTTTGTTTCTGCTCAGTGGAAAGTCTATTATTGAAAGTAAAATAAGTATATATACCCTTCCTAACAATTTTTACAACAGTCTATGTCAAGTGAAGTATGCATAAAAGATTAATAAAATGATAATTTTATAAAATTATCAGCAAATAAAATCTGTAAACGCATTTATCTCAGTTCATGTTTTTTCAGATTTTTCATGTCTTCAAAATGCCAAAGCTTTTCCACATATGAATTAAAGTACTTGAAATTTCTTCTAGTTGAGCATCATACCATATGTAAAATATCAAAGGATCGGATTTTTAATATTTTGATAACTTTTTTTAAAATCCATATGTATAAAATCTAGTCATTTTTTCTACTTTTTTCCACTTGTATTTAGTTATTATTGTTTCTCTCAAAAAATTTTACTGTTAAAAAAATTCGATCCTGAAATCCATTGGAATTTTCATTACTGACCTGCAATAAAAAATCAGGTGAGAAGTTTAAAAAATGGAACACTAAAAGAGTTTTTAAATCGTTGGTTAAAACTGAATATTTTAATATTTTTTCAAAAATAAATTTTAATTTAAAAGTGTTTTGTATTAAATTATATGTATTTAACATTTACATAATAATATCTAAAAATATTTTTTTAAAGTTGATAATACATTTTTTTCTGTTTTACCTCAAAAAAACCCTGGGGAAATTTAATAAGAGTTCAACCTCTTTATATCACTCAAAGTTATATAGAAAGAGAACCTCATTACCTTTTTACCACTCTACACTTTACTATTTTAGCCTATTATTGAATTTTAACTTCTAAATGGTGATCTCCCTTTTAAAATATTGACTGTTGAATTACCCTTTATTCAAAGTTAATTGACAGTTTAAGGTAACTTTGATATATACCATGATCATATCCTGTGAACAAATCATTCTGTATGTTGGCAGCTATAAAATTTTTGGTATGTGCACTTAATATAGAAATACTAAATTATATATATTAGTATATCGATAGTGAATTATTGCTGCCTCCTAAATTTAATTTGTGTTTTGTAATACAATTACACTTTGTAATACAATTCCACTATACACTTTGGTAACACTTTATCCGATTGTTCTACTTTTCCCGATTATTATATTATGTATGTTTCTACTCATTTAACCCTTTTAAGGGCACCGTTCACAAAGTGCGAACGCCTAATTCTATACTTCTTTTATCTTGTCTTCAATGTATTCCATTTAAATGAGCAGAAAAAGAGCTAGTACTGTTATCTATTATAAGTTTAAAGAAGAAAGATTTTCTAACCTTTAATTGGAAAAAAATTTATTATTTTTTAGGTTAAAAAAATTTGGGAAAAAATCTACACCTTGCAAACGGAGGTCGTTGAACCAGAAAGGGTTAAGAGTTTACGTTTATTTGTATAGGGTGCAGCAGAAGGGACTCCCATATTTCTGAAGGTCACTGGTAAGGGAGTGGTGGGGATAGGGCGGCGCAGGGTTGGCAACAATCCGAGCGGATTTTCTAGTTGTCAATAGACACCATGAGTTGGTCCTGTGATCAACTCGGTTTCGTTAGAAAAGCGTGTTTTAAAAGCAATGACTCTGTTAGGCTACCATTAACTTTAAATTTCTCGCACCAAGAGGTAAGAGGCAGCTCCCCTCCAAAATTCCTTATCTGGTATCTTTTTTTAACATGCTTTATGCAAATCTCGCGTCGAAGAAGATGCTTCGGCGTTGACTCGGCATCCAGCCTGATTAATGGAACACAACATCACGAATTCTTCACTTCCCCATTTTCCTTGTATTGTAGTGTAGTGTTTTGATCTGTTCATCGCTAAGCATTGTTTGTTTCTGTTGGCGTCTGCAACAAAAATAAAATCGGATTATATCTTAAAGTTATATGTTGTTCCTGTTTCCCAGCGTCCATTAATTACGTGAGGCTTTTAGGGGGGGGGAGGGAGTCGAGCCGAATCTCACCCAGTCTCACGTGGGGGAGTGGAGGGGGGTTCTCGGCAAATATCACGTAATTTTTTTTTGCAAGAAACAGTGTAAAATTGCGAGAAAACTGGGCTATATTAAACAAAACATGTTTCTACACTAAAACATGGCTAAATCCTACACAATAGTTCCAGTAGTCACTCTTGAGATCACACATGAGTCTTCCTGGACTGAATTAGAATGAATATTCTTTTACGAATTTTAGTAGTTCCTATTTAAGTATTTTATTGTTTGATTTTCTCACTGTGAGCCAAGACTACGTTCTTAGTAGTCTTAAATACTAGTCTTAACTAGTCTTAAAGAAAAATAACTAAGCAAATTATATATTTTTAAATAAATCCAACGCAATCAAGCACAGATTAACGCATTTACACTAAAAATACGTATTTTGAAAAATCTCACGTGAGATTACGGGGGGGAGGGGGTCGAAAAATCGCCATAATCGCTTCACGTAATTAATGGACGCCCCCTTTAGTTTATATTGCAAAAAACCTCACTTAATATTTCGAAAGATGGCCGAATGGCTACGGCGCTGGCATTCGGTACCAAAGTCCGTGGGTTCGAGTCCCACTCTTGGCATGGATGTTTGTAGCCGTTCGGAATCGGCTTTAATCAGTGGGTCCCGGTCTCATTAGCAATTATGTAGAAAAAAAGTTGACCGTAGCACTCCAAACCAAACCAAATCATAGGAAGATTACTAGTAATTATAAGCAAACCTGGGCAGTGGTTGAGGAACGGGTTGTTCTAGTTCAGCAAACCACTTTTAGTGTAGGCCACTATTTAGGTCTGTATGATAAACAATCATGTGATGGGCTTTAAACGCAAGAGCAACCTATCACAGTGGATCTGCATTACCAACGAAATCAAATGGTCGTCCTCGGAATATTACGACACCCGAAATTGTGCAATGAGTCCGTGAATCCGCTAATCGGGAGTAATTTGCTGCCAATTCCCTAGAGATGGCCAACAGAGTGATGGAAATTTTTAGAGAACGGGTTCGGCAGTGTATCGCAAATAAGTACCACTTAAGTACAAGTGATGTTGTTTTCGAAAATTAATGGGGAAAAAAAACTAGACTGTAAGTACGTTTCGAGAATATAAAGCTTTTTTGTTAATTGTTTTGTTATTTTTTTATTACCCTTTGAAATGTGGTAGTTCATTCTGCTGGCCCCCTGTAAGTACAATGCAAGGTAACACTTTTTTTCGGAAAGAATTTCAACAAAATTGTTTAAATTAAGGTGACTGCCTACGGTAAAAATGTCATTTTTTGACTATTTCGGTCTATTTTCTTTTTTGCAAGAATCGTGAAATTCAATCTTTTCTAATTTCAAAACCGTTTTGATTTTCATTCTTCATCAGTTAGAAGCAGAATTATAGCTATTTTTAAAAACATCGTCTGCTACAGAATTGAACCGACAAACAACTTTAAATGCCTTTTACTGAGAATTATATTTTTTAACACAAATCTCTACCGTTATCATGATTATATTCACATAATAATGCATATAATTTGATAAAATATTTAGGAGATGTTTTAGATGCCAATGTTAATGAAATAATGCACAATAATTGGTGTATAATAAATAGGTTTTTTGATTTGAGGCTGTTTTTATAAGGAAAGGAATGACGATTCGGGAAAATTTTTCATTTTGGAACAGAAAATTTTTGCATTTCAAAATTTCTCTTAGATTGAAGGCCATTTTGAAGATAACTGTCATATGTATCATGTGTGAGAAGGAAATTAAAATAGTAGCTTTGGAATTTTGTGCAAAGTGATAGGCGTTTTTGCTAAATTTCAGTAAAAATTTCTTCAAATTGACCAATTTATAAACAAGTTTGGTATTTGCAGGTAAGTTTTTGTGTATTTTTAAAAAAAAGTAAGTGTTATTTTACCATAAAAGACCAAAAATTCCTTTAAAAAATTATTTAAAAAAATTGCTTAAAATGCTTTAAAAAATGATTTTTTTAAAATTGGCCCCAAACGCAGGCATTCACCGTAAAAAAAAAATCTATAAATTATTAGACTCGCCTTACTGTAAATTAAAATATTTTGAACTTTATATATTCTCACAAATTAAAATAATTATTTGAATCCTCGCGCTTACAAATAAATAACTAAGAAAATTTCTTTTAAATCTGACGTGTTTCAGAATGACCAAAGTGCGACAATAAAATGTACGTTGATTAAGAAATTTTAAGCCACTTTCCTAAGTAAGATAACTTTGGAAGGTAGCAGACTTCACTGAATTATTCTTAAAACTTATGACTGTCATTAAAAAATATGCTAACATAATTAATAACCTCCCAAGCTATGTTCCATCATTGTAGTAAGTTTAAATAACATGGATATAAACATTGTTTTTAGGCTGAGAAAAATTGTTAAAAGAAATGTTATTTGACATTATTTTAATAGATCCTTTTTTAACGTTTAGTCAACAGTGTCAACAAAAAATTATAAATAAAAATATTTCTTGGATAATAGTCTAAAGCATTTAATAAATGCACTTGTATAACTTGAGATTTATTTATTTTAATCAAGCAATATTTTTGGGTTTCTATGATCAGGTAACTAAATTACGATAGTGACTTTTACCTCTGCTTATGAATTTGGGATATATTAGAGGTGTACATTAAAATGACCTCCCTTGCATTTCATGGACAGAAAAATTACCGTCATGTAAACAAACCTCAATTTCACAATCAAATTACAAAATTATAAAAATATGGTATATTTTAATAGTTTTTTTATTAATTAAAAGAATTAATTATGGAAACTGTATGGTTAAAATATGGAATTAAATAATCCACATGTTTAGATACATTTCTAAATTTGTTAGAATACCATAATTAAAACATTATCAGATAGAACTGATGATAGAAATAAAAGAAAAACTAACTAAAAATTGATTCTTCTGTGTGTGTAACCTGAAACGACTGTGTGCTTCTTTCGGTTTTATTTTGCTTTCGTGTTTTTCTTTTAAAAGATAATTTTATGTTAATTCTTTTCCTAGATTTACATTCATCGCAATTACAAGCTGATGACGTTACAGCTAGTGACACAAGCACAGCAACTTTGAGCTTAGAAGACAATTGGACACTGCACATGTAAGTGGGTTTGACACTGGCTGGTCAGCTCGATAAGGATAATACATTATCAACACCTGGAGTTGTCTGGTTTGCAAATTAGAGGTCATGACATTCCAGTGATAACGCCAGTTTGTAAAGAGGAAGTTTTGTTAAGATAACAGTTTGGGAAATAAAGTAGATTATTTGAGATTGAGCTGTAATTTTCTTGTTCGACTTAGGAATTTAGCAAATATTAATCATGAATTCAATGTAATATTCCAAATGTTAAAAATTTAAGTAAAGACCTTGTTGTAAAAGCTAATTGTCTGTTCTATAGCAATGAAGGCTGCCGTTGACATAATGGAAATGATCTGTGGATGGTAAATTCCCATCGAAATCTCACGTTAATCGGCTAGCTGTTGTCTTCTTTAGGTCTGATACCTCTTTGCCTACGAACGGTTTCGCTTTGTTCCGGTTACTGAAGAATTTCTTTCTCCCTTTAGATCAGAGGTCCCCAAACTTGTTTGTCCCGTAGACCCCGTGTCGATTTTTTCTGTTTTGGGTAGACCCCCTGCTATTCTAATACTGGTTTTTTAGAAATTCATCAACTTTAAAAGAGTTTTTGAAGCTGACACAGAGCTACTCCCTTTGAGAGGGTTTACTGTAGAGTGAAAAATTTTAAAATAAAAAAATATGTTAAGTTTTATAGTTATACATTTATTAATTAAAACGACACAAAATGCAAATCTAGTAACATGTTTACATACGATAAATACACAACAAAATCAATACTTTTAATGGGAGGGATGAGCCTGATGCTTTGATAACAAAATTTCAATATTTGGCTTCAATTTAATTAGGTTTAACCTTAAATCTCCACGGCGAGTGATTTCCAATCTGTTTATTTTTTTTGTTGTTGTAAGGAGATTGACAACCGCGCTGAAACCCCTTTCCATGAGGTATGAAGATGGAAAAGCTATCAAAACTTTCTCGCGATAGTCCATAATGCAGGATATATAACAGGTAAGTTGTCTCTGAAGCCAGAATTGTTGATATCCCCTTCTAAACTCCACCTTAAGTTCTTCGTTGGTGATTATACCGATCAGTTCTTCTTGTAACATGGCATTCGTTTCTTCAAAGTTACCGTATGAATTGATAATCCACTGTGGTATTTCCATAGTCAATACATCTTCAAACCTAATTTCATAGTCTGTGTGAAGGACATTTAAATGTTGAATGTAGGCTGAAAGGTCATCATCTTGGCAGGTTGTCTGTGCCAAATTGGGAAACTGGCAAGTTCAATGTAACGGCCACCTGCTGGCCCTCGCTGTAACCGTTCCAGTTCAAAAGTCCATGATGTCGCAACACAAGTTACACGTACTGCGACCGAAAAGTGAATAGATTTCTTACACAATTTTATGAAATATATGCATATAATTAGGAAATGTATCTATCTATTATAAGAAAGTACTCGTATTACGTAAATACCGCCATAGGTACTTTCTGTGTTATGCGGATTATTACATTTACGGGAAGCCAAAGTTTTGGTGCCTGTCTAACTCGTGGATCCCCATTTACATGTCATGCCCCCTCCCCCCAATTCTCTTTTTCACTGGCATGGACCCCTTGCAGATCTATATTGACCCCTAGGGGTCGATATAGACCACTTTGGGAATGACTGCTTTAGATCCACCTTATCTCATACGCTGCCAGCGTTGAAAGTACATTTTCGTTCCTGTATAAAGCATAAACATCTCCAATGGTTTCTTCTTTACGTGCCTTATCAAAAGATTTATAAATCTTGGTAAAATATTTTTAATGATGCGAAGGTAAAGTAAACTTTAACATCGCATCTTTGAATATTTTTTACTTAATTGATAACCAAAAATAAAGCAATGTATGGCATATCACCCATAATATATTTTACGATCCTAAATGCCATTCTTAGAGGGGTAAACTGCCTTTTCTTCATATTTATGATAAAATACTGAAAAATATTTAAATTTGATAATGTCTATGGAGGAAAAACTAGCAAAAATAGTATGTTGATGACACAAAAATGATCTAAGAGGCCATGAATTTAACTATGAATATTCTCAGAATAGATTAGTTTGCTTAAAAAGAAAGACACGTTAAACACACATGATATATAGTTATTCAGGTATACAGGAAGGTTTCCATTCAACAAATATTCATTTTTAGGGATCCATAGCAAACCTTTCCTCTGATTCTTCACTTTGATTGGTATTAACATAAAAATAAGTCTCGAAATCACGAGGAACAGTTAAAATAAACTATTTTTCCACACACACACACATATATATATATAGTATTTCGAAACTTTTGTTACACTATTTTACCCTTCCATTGAAACTAGCTTTGTTTTCAGGAGAATTTCCATTTCTTCTAAAAATCTTTGTGCTGTTACAATCGATATCTTATTACTAATAATATGTACAATCAAAAATTAGTTTTTTAATAAGGGCTACGTATATAGTATAGGGTGTGAATCATTTTAAGCTTAACATTTTATTTATTTTAAAAATGCAAGAATTTTCGATATCGTTGAAAACTTTGTCTAATTATGCAATTCAAAAATAATTTATTTTGTCCTCTCGTGAATTTCAAAGAAACTTATAATAGGACATTTATAATATTAAACTTTAAAAGCTAATTATTTAAATGTTTTATCAATTTTAATTTCTTCATTATAAATTAAATTTCCGGTACGTGAAAATGGTTTTACGTGAACAATGGACGCTTTGTCCTACTTTTAATATTAGTTGATATTTCAACCATTTTTAATTAGCTTATATAAGTTTTTGTACAAATCAAGGGAACTTCAAATGAACGAAATTTACCTATAACGAGTTTTTTAATCAGAAGAATGGATATTAATTTACAGTTTCAATGGAGAACTAGATTTCGGAGAAATTAATTTTTCTCGATGTCCTTATCGGAATATTTAACTTACCAAAAAATGCTCTGAAACTGTATAACTTTAAACCCCAAGTTTCGGAAAAATGAATAACATATCATTTTGCAATCACTAACTAGAATTATTCGAAAATAAAAGAATATGAAGATCTGCATCTTCCGAAATGAATTCCGCGCCTGGTTTTTTTTTCAACACTGGCGCAGTTATTCAGAAGTGGATTTATATATTTCATTTCTCGCATCCATTTCCAGGGATTCCCTGCGAGACATCCAAAGTATTCCGCGAAATATACCCATCTCCGAAATTACTCATTTCGTGTCTGCCGTTTAAGTAAAAAATAAAATATGCAAATAACGACAATATTTCAAGCAGATCGTTTGACACATTGCTTGCAATATTTTATTTTCTTGTCACGTTTTTAGATGAACATCGTTACGTGAGATAGTGGCAGTTATCTCAGGAGGGGAAATATGAACTATTCGATATCACACATCGATCAAATATGCGTGATTCAAAGGTGACGGAGTGCTTACTCACTGTCGCATACAAACGTTCGGAAATAGTAATGGTGCAATTTGGCGTGGGCGGATAGTACATAACCGCAAAACTTTAATTTGGACTACCCGTGCTTTCACAGTTAAAGCCGCAGATAGCAATGGAAATTGCTTGAAATTTATTCTCTCAGAAACTCATAATATCATCTCATAGTAATTTATAATGATGAAATATTTTAATATATGGTCCGGGGTAGCTTAGTGCCAGCGCGTTGGACTTCGGACTGGGGGTGTTCATTTCGAATCTCGACGAGTGGCATTAAAAACTTCCGTGTATAAGCAGGACATAGACACGTTAAATCCAAAAGTTATTCCATGATGTCAATGAGTGGAAGAAAGTACGCACCTTCCAGTGTCGCCGCTGGGGATGCTCCGTGAAAATTGAGATAACCCTTCGATAAAGTCGAACTCCCACCCTTGTGTGCAGTCAAGACCTAATTTTATATGACATGTTCAGGTCAGGAATGCATTAGTCACAACAAAAACACATAATAATATACCGGGTGTCCCAAAAATAACCGGCGATTTTAAAAATCAATTAAAGAAAAACGGAAGGCGATATAAATGTACGGTTTGCTGCATTCTGCTTAGGTAACCCGGGAATTTATTCTCACCAATTTTCGAAATTAGTTACAATGTTCGTCAACAGATGACGCTGCTTACTGGGAAAACATATAAAACAATGTTTTCAAAATAACCACCGTTTGTAGCATCAACGTTGCGCAGTGTGAAGTCAAAATTCGCAGACGCCCGAGCAAACATTTCAGTTTGAATGTTCTGCCAAGCAGCAGAGATGTATTGTTCCAGTTCATCTATAGTTTGTGGATTGTGACGATACACCTGGTTTTTCAAGTACCCCCAAAGAAAAAATCACATGACATCAAATCTGGCGAATAGGGAGGCCAATCCATGCCCCTTTGCGTATGTTTCTTGCTTTGAAAACATCGTTTTATAGTTTTTCGCAGTCAGCAGCGCCATCTGTTGACGAACTTTGTAAATAATTTTGAAAATTGGTGACAATAAATTCCCTGGTTACCTAAGCAGAATGCAGCAAACCGTACATTTCTATCACCATCCGTTTTTCTTTAATTGATTTTTAAATCGTCGGTCATTTTTGGGACACCCGGTATCATCTTTCATTACAATATATAATATGATACATAGTGATTTCATGATAATATGTTAATCATAGCTTGAAAAAAATATAAATTAACAAATTACTTATGAAAATTCCAATATGAAAAACTGTCATGAAAAATCGTGAATTAATGTTATACACTCGGATGCACTGTGGCGTCTGTCAGTAAAGTTCCAAGAATGAGCTCATGAAATATAATTTGTTCAACTTAGCTACTAATGATCCTGTCTTGTAAAAATAGTCCGTCCGGCTATCTATGCACAGCTGCCACTGTTTCTTGAGGTCGAGGAAGTAAGCGTCATCCGCAGTGCTTCTGATCATACGTGGCACAGCCGAGCCGTTTGGAATGCTGCAATATCTTCATGGCGCTTCCCTTTCACACGGCGAATATCGGGGGTGCGGTAGAGCAGAGTACGCACTAGAGGTTTTCCTTGGCTTAAGGCAGTGGTCACCAACCCCAGATCCGTGGACCGGTAGTGGTCCGTGGATCAAATGGTACCGGGCCGCCCAACGAACATTATATTATTTCCATTTTATTTACTGTGGTGCATTTCGAGTGCCCTCGAGTTTGTGCTAATTTATACCTTTGTAACAGACGAAATCTTGTAACTATTTTAAATTAGTTTATAGTTTATTAAACATTTCAAGATTATGAATTAAAATTGCAGTTATAAAATTGAAAATAAATGCGCCTTCCTGAAAGAAAAAAAATAACGAAACAAATAAATAAATAAAACGAGTTTTTTTATTGAACAATAAATAACGTAGCATCATTTATATATCTAAATTATAACAACATCAACATTATCGAATATTACAAATTTCAAATAACTGGAACCCATCAATAATAAAACAAAAAAATTACTGTAAACGTAAACACGAGATATCGCGCTTGGCCTTGCGACCATGCGTTCGGGAGGCTCAAGCTTGCGTTTAGGGTGCTTGTGATGTATTTTTCGTCATGTCTCTGCAACCAATCAGATTTGTCCCGGAACAGAGTCTAGCCGCCTGTGTCTGGAGCTGAGCTGCTGCAAGCGGCAGTGGCGTACTTTCTCATGTTTAACAGTGCTTGGTGTACGTGTATATTGTGTTTGCTCAAATTTAACCCACAAATAAGCAAAAATGAGTACGAAACAGACGCCGTTAGAAAGTTTCCTGGGGAAAAAGAAAAGGCCCAGTGGAGAGACAGAAGAAGAGCCTTCAACATCAAAGAAACATGTAACTTTTAACAGATAATACCATGAGTCCTACTTGAAATATGGATTTATCGGAACAGCTGATTCCCACACACCAAAACCGCTCTGCATAGTTTGCGGCAACCAGCTCTCTAATGGGGCAATGAAAACATTCAAAACTGCTTCGCAACTTGAACGCCAAGCACCCAGGATTAAAAGACAAGCCCCTGGAGTAATTTGAAAGAAAAAAACGGGAACACGAAGGATAGAAGAAATTTATGAGGGCCACAACATCAATATAGGAGAATGCACTGACAGCATCATATTTGGTGGCTAACCGTATTACTATGGCTAAAAAGTAATTCACTGTTGGTGAAGAATTGTCCTCCACTAAAGACATTTTTCGTGAACTTCTAGGCGAGGCTACTGTGGAAAAGATAGCCTATGTTCCTTTGTCGGCTAGCACTGTGACGAGGTGCATTGAGGAAATAGCCGAAGACATTGAGACGCAATTGTTGCAGAGGATTAATACATCACCGTGGTACGCACTCCAGGGTGACGAATCTACAGATATCGACAACAAGGCAATACTACTTGTTTATGTGCGATATCTATATCAAGAGGATGTGCATGAGGATTTGTTATGTGCACTATCTTTGCCAACCAATATCACAGGAGCAGAACAGTTCAAGTCACTTGATGGTTATATATCAGGACAAATAAATTGGTCCTTTTGTGTCGGCATATGACGGAGCTGCTGTCATAACCGGACGACTGACTGGTTTAACTGCTTTGATTAAGAAAGTTGCACCTGAGAATGAATCTACGCATTGACTCATTGACGGGGAAAAGCTGGCAAGGCGAAAAATTTCACCGGAACTTAAGAGCGTATTGATTAATTTCGTTAAAGTTATTATCCACATCAAAGCACACGCCTCTAACTCGCGCCTGTTTGAGCAGCTTTGTGAGGAGATGAACGCAGAGTACAGGTTCCTTCTATACACATAAATAAGATGGTTATCCAGAGGCAAATCGCTAATACGAGTATTTGAATTACGAGAGCCATTGCAAAGATTTCTCTTAGAAAAGGAGTCACCGCTGGCAGCACATTTCAGTGACAAGGTATGGGTCGAAAAACTGGCTTACCTGTGTGACATATTAAACCTGTTCAATGAACTCAATGCCTTCAGGGGAAAATGACAACTGTTTTTAAGATGCCAGACATAGTAGCTGCATTTAAAGACAAACTGGAGTTGTGGGGACGGTGCGTGAACAGAGGCAGTTTGGACATGTTTCAGACATTAGTGGAATTTTAGGCGAGACTGAGCCTGAACATTCATTCTCCCAGTTGGTGCACGATCACCTACCTTTGTTTTTAAAAGAGTTCGAGCGCTACTTCCCAACTACAAAAGACCCACGAACTGGTAAGTAATGAATCCGCGACCCATTTGTCAACAAATCAGGTGAATCTAGCATGTCTTTGCAAGAAGATCAACTGCTGTACATTGCAAAAGGCGGCGGCCTTAAAACTGCGTTCAAGACAACAACTCTGCCGGTGTTCTGGATTAAAGTCATGGCGGAATATCCTGAGATTGCCACCACAGCACTTAAATCCCTATTGCCATTTCCGACAACCTATCTGTGTGAAGCGGGGTAGTCTGCAGTGACAGCAATGAAAACAAAACAACGGAATAAACTGGACATAAGCAGCACACTTCGGGTGTCATTGTCTCTATTACCCCCAGATAGAACCGTCTCGTTGCAAAGAAAGAAACTGAGGGTTCTCATTAATTTCGCGTTCTAGTGATTTAAAATATTAAATCACTTTATATCCATATGTTGATGTAACTGTATTTAATTTTGAAGGCATGTTTAAATACAATTAAATTAAAATTATTAAATCAAAACTATCTAAAATATAAACAATCAACGTCCCCCCCCCTCAGAAGGCCATTGTAAAATTATCAAATGTTGACCAGTCCGCGGCGATAAAAAGGTTGGGGAGCACTGGCTTAACAAAGAATTGGAATCCGTGTCCACCACGCCAATCCTATAATTTCAACGAAATGCATCAACTAGTCGAACAGTAGGTTGCTAAACACAGCCCTGCCACCCAGTGAGTTTACATGTAAATACTTCCAAGGCCCTGTCCATTCAAATCACATTTCAGGTGATTAAATAACACCCATATATATATATATATATATATATATATATATATATATATATGTACGAGGCATTTTCGAAAAGTAAAGATATAATGCCGCATACTCATTCGAGAAAATTTTAATTGATTAAATGTACATAGCAAATTGCTTAGTGGTACATGCCTTATTTTTCGACATAGTTGCCGCTATTGTCAAAGCATTTGTTAAGTCTGGGTACAAGCTTTTATATTCCACAGTCATAGAACTTTGCCGTTTGTTGTCGGAACCACATTTCAACTTCAATTTTCATCTTATCATCGTCGTGAAAGTTTTGCCCTGCAAGATGTGTTTTCAAGTAAAGGAATACATGGGAGTCCCTGTGCGCAAGGTCCGGGCTGTATGGATGAAGATCAAAAATTTTCCATTCGAAACTTTTGAGTAGTGCTTTGGTTTGAAGCGGTGTGCGAGGACGAGCGTGCATAAAGCACAATCCTCTTGTCAAGAAGCCCCTGCGTTTATTTTGAATTTCCCGTCTGAGACGTCTCAAAGTCTCACAATATTCTTCAGCATTAATTGTGGTGCCAGGAGGCATGAAGTCAACCAGAAGAATTCCTTGTCTGTCCCAGTAAACAGAAGCTATGATTTCTTTGGCGGGGATCCTGTATCCCACATATGGCGGGATTCTGAATTGACGTAGAGATTATAAAGACGTGCCGCTCAAACAAGACTCGCCGTAAAAATAACAAATGACCTCGAGGGGAAAGCGAAATGTTCAAGGTTACAGTCCGTGTTTCCAACGGGCTCACAGAAACTTTTCCTTTGCTGCTATTGGTGAAGTATCTTTACTTTCCGAAAATGCCTCGTATATTACTTGTGTTCGACTATGATAGGTAAATAATTAAAAAAATTAGACCAAGATCTTTTTTGACAAATTTTATATAAACAGGTCTTCCGTGTTGTAGGGATACATCTAGGTACCTAAAATTTACTTATAAGCAAGGTGTCCCTATATACAAATAAATGAAGTTTGAAGTTTAGGATTATATTTATTAAATTCTAACTAGTTCTGTCAGGGGAGGACAATAATATACATTTTCTTACAGTTGAAAATCGAAGCCACTCAGTCAGATTACGATATTGTTTACAAATCTCCAACAGAATCCTTTTGTAAACAAGAAGGTTTTTTCCCCGATTGCTTTGATTATAATATCCTTAGTATTTTTATTTGTAACCATGCATATTTCTTCATTATGTTATATTAATTTTCCATGCGAATAGAAATTGCAAGAGAATTTGCACAATAAATTCTTAATCGCTTAATTTTCCACTTTTTAATTTTCTGTACAGTTAGTGTAAAATGTATACAATTTTTTACTTTAAAAGTAGGATTTTTGAAAAATGTACTTTTAAAGAACTTCTTTTTTCTATAACTTTAGTTTCCATTTTTTATCTGATTTTTCGTACATTAATGATAGTTAATGTTTCAAACCAAGAAAAATTACTTGCGTCTCAAAAATTGATCTTCAATCGTTTGTTGCACTTTTTCTTTCAATTTTTATTCCTCTAACTAGTATAATTATTATTTATTCAAAAATTCTGAAAAAATTAAGTTTTGTAAATACAAGCGAGTTCTTAATTTTTATTCTAAATTTTAGTTTTAAATTTATACTTTAGTTTTCGTAACTTTAAAATAATATGTTTAAATTAATATGTAAAAATGCATATATATATTTGGTTAATTCCTAATCACCTCACTTTGCACTTTTTTATCTCCTGTATACTTAGCACATATCATATATCTCATTATATTAAAAATTTATAAAGAATTAAATTTTATTTTTTTTAAATGAAGTACTTTATTTTTTCAGAAAATATATTTTATATTACATTTTTCGTGTATTTAAGATTATTTATTTTTCATTATGAGAAAAATTGCGAGAATTTTTTGATGCGATCTTAGGCCTTTGATTTTGCATTTTTCTTCACTATCATAAATATACGTATAGCAAAACACAGACCGTTTTCTATTTCAAAAGTTTTCGAATGATATTTTATTTTGTATAGTTAAATTTTTATTTTTCTATAACGTAAGTTTATAATTTACATTTCCAATTTTATAAACTGAACACAATTTATTTTCATTATAAAAAAAACATGCATATTTTTGATGAATACTTAATACATTAATTTTTTCTCCTAGCTTAATTCCATGAATATTTAGTATAATACTAATTTATCCTTGAATGTGCTAAATTTCTAAAAAGTTGGAATTTTTGTAAATAAATTAATTACTTACTTTTTAAGCCTGTTTTATATCAATAATGAGAAAAATTGTGAGCATTTTTTATGTCATCTTAGGCCTTTAATTTTTTTTTCTTTATTATCATGTACTCCTAGTATAACACAGGCCGTTATCTATTGCAAAAGTTTTAATATAAGATTTTTTGTTTTTCAATTACATGTTTATTATTCAACGCCATTTTCTAATTTGCATTCTCATTTGCATGATATATATATATATATAAATAAATAAATAAATATATATATATATATATATATATATATATATATATATATATATATATATATATGTCAGAATTTAGTTGGGAAAAGGATGCTTAAATTAAATTTTAAGAGGCCACAAATACTTAAGATGACTGCAAATACTAATTTAGTGAGCGTGCGTAGTCATACGCTGGACATATGTATATATATATATATATATATATATATATATATATATATATATATATATATATATATATATATATATATATATATATATATATATATATATATATATATATATATATATATATATATATATATACATATATATATATTTATATATATATATATATATATATATATATATATGTATGTACTATTGACAATAGCATTCGTGACAGCTTGAAGAAATTAGGTTCATCTGATTTGTTGATAGAAAGTGATTTCGAGAGTTTTTGGTAAATATATATATGAATAAATGCATAATGTTGTAAATGAAAAAATGTAAAGTGTAGTGCATGGAAAAGTAAGACATCCCCTGAAAATAAGCCCTAATGCGTCTTTTGGAGCAAAAATTAATATAAGATCCTGTCTTATTTTTGTAGAAACACTATATATATATATATATATATATATATATATATATATATATATATATATATATATATATATATATATATATATATATATATATATATATATATATATATATAGATACATATATATGTGTGTGTGTACACTCATCTCCATGAATTAAGGATAATTCAGAATTACACGGAAATCGAATTCTAAAGTAAAAATTTCACCTGTAGAATTATCACACAGATCCTCAAGAATAGTATGCAAATTACATGAATCCACCAGATGACACCGAAAGTACGTCACAATGACGAGAGTGTAAGAGAATGGTATATAAGGAATGGTGGCAGAGAAGTAAAATTGTTTACATGCGTTTAGTAAGTCGAAGAGTGCCATAACCGAAAAGTTATGACACAGACGACGCATGTGGATGATTTGTTACGTGGTTGATTTATCGGCCACCTGAAATGTGGGCGGGCTCAGATGGAAGTATCCGAGTAACTTGGAATTGTCCAAAGTTTCATCTCTAGGCTTTGGCAACGATTCCAAGAAAATGGAAATGTCAGTAGACGTCACATTACAGGCCGCCCTCAGTTACAACGTCGAATGAATACCGGTACCTGGCAGTAACTGCCAAAAGAAGCAGACGGAGCACAGCATTCGACCTGTCTCGTCAGATATCTGCAACCACGGGTACCACAGTTTCAAGGCAAACTGTGTACATATGTTTGGGAAATTTTGGTCTATATGCTCACAGTCCTGTCCGCAGATGTGTTCCGCTCACGGCAACTCACTGTCGGCAGCGATTATCCTGGAGTAGAGAACATGGAATGTGGACATCGTCACAGTGGGCTTGTGTGATGTTTTCCCAGGATTAGCTTGCTGTCTGATTCACGTCGGACTTTCATATGGAGAACGCCAGGTACCCGTTACCACCAAGACAACGTTATTGAAATACACCGTTACGGAGGTGCAGGATTGCTCGTTTGGGGTGGAAGTATACAGAACAGAACTGCATGTTCAAATCGGAATCAGGAACGGCCACATTTATCGAGACATCATTCTGGAACAACTTGCACATTTCTTTAAGGGTGCCATGGGCGCAAAATTTGTGTTTATGGAAGACAATTCCCGTTCTCACCGAGCAAACATCGTAAACGAATGACGTCAATCTGAGGATATCAACCGTACCGAAAGGCCAGCATTCTCTTATGACTTGAATCCGGTAGAGCATGTGTGGGACATGCTTGGCTGACGAGTTGCAGTCCGTCAACCACTTCCTACATGTGTACCGGAACTTTTGAGAGCATTGCTTGCTGAGTGGAGTAATCTTCCCTGAGATCAGCTCGATAATTTTATACTCAGCATGCATAGGCGTTGTACGGACTGTATTTCATTGAATGGGAGAGATGCAATATATTAACCATAATACCAACCATGTAATATTAAGTTTTTGTAAAGGAGATATTTTTTACAATCGCTCCAGGGGCCAAAAATCGTAGTTTTTTATGAATGGCATCATACATACACCATCTTTTGTGTTTTTTATCTTTTGTTTAATAAATGGGCTTGAAATCACGTCTGTTTTATATCTTAATCTTTATTTGCCGGAGCTATATATATATATATATATATATATATATATATATATATATCAAATATATATATATATATATATATATATAGCAAATATATATATATTATCAAATATATATATATATATATATAGCAAATATATATATATTTGCTAGCTTTACACACCGTTCTACTGCTTGTGTGTGACAACGGAACTTCTCAAAATATAGGAAATCGTCTCCCCAAGAAATCATAGTCTTCATTTCTGTATCACTGTATTTCATCGTCATTGTTGGTTCGGTAACATTTTCTTTCCACTGATTTATCAAATCGCAATAATTTGTTGCTCCGATCTGAAGTTGAGGAAGCTGAAATTCGCCGACTTTTCTGCTTTTCGTCTATTCTCTTGCTTTTAATGTTCTTCAAAAAGCTGATGTGTTTATAATTCGGTAGTGTAATAATGATGTGAATTTCTCCAGCAAATCAGGGATCTATTTTTTTTTAATTTTTTCTTCCTTCTGATGCCTAACATCACATGACTTCACATTTAAGTGATTAAACAAAGCGTGTTGTCCTAATTAAAAGAAAACTATCTGGTTTAAACTCTCTTCTTTTTTAAGCTACTTTTATGTGTATTTGTTTTCTTTACTCTGGATCTCGTAAAAGCAATTGTATAATTATTCTGCAATTTTGGAAAAATATGATATTTTTTTTGTTTGTTTTTCATTTGCATTTGAATTGTGATTTTTTTTATGTTTTCAAGTAATTTTTTTTGTAATTATGATTTTTACAGGTAGATTTAAGTGATTTTTTTCTGAGATTTTTAAAGTGTGGAGGAGACGTCCCATACTCAACGTTCTTTTCAGATGATTATGTAGATTTTTAAATTTAAATTTAATTCTTCTTTGTCTCTTCTTCAAGAAATTGATTATTTTTATGTTTTCAGTGAAATTTCTTATTTGATGTCCCGAGGTCTCGTCACGTGATCTTTAATATTTTTAACTATTACTGATAATTTATTAACATAGGTTTTTCCAACTTTTTCTAACGCCTTTTCCCCCCACATCTCGGTGAGTCTGCCCTCCGATGCAGGAATTGTTGGTCAGCCTCCTCTCGGACGGGGGAGGGGATATTCTATAACATAAAAACCCCTACATCTATTTGAAATTCTAGTCTATTCTAAATTTCCTTCGGCGTTGAGCTATTTTCGCTTCTGATTTTAAGAACAAAGCATCTGCATAGCGTCAACTCTAAAATCTCAAATAATTGCTCATCTTTATGTAATATTTTACGTCACCTCTGACATCAGAGTCATGGGTTCATCCAATGGTTACAGACGTTTTGATCACATGGCAAGACGCTCGTGGAGTTTATAAAAGCTTAGGCATGTCTCGAAGAGCTTGATTTTGGCGTGGCTCTGTTGCCTAGTAAACCACAGTCATAGATGTTAAAAAATTGATAAATAAAATTTATGGTTTGAATGAAGAGATTCGTCTTTGGTCGCGAATACAATCTTTTGAGGTTTGACATGTCGACTCCGGTCTCCGTTCGAATGGGACATGGTTGGCATGTTACTTACACACACACACACACACACACACACACACACACACACACATATATATATATATATATATATATATATATATATATATAATAGTCTTTAATGTGTTTTACTAAAGAATATTAATTATTCTCAGTTTGCATTTAGAATTGAAAATTGGAAAAATGGGAGAAGTTGATGTTCTCTTGTCTTCTTAAAGGAAATTACATTCATATTTGAAATGAATTTTCAATTAAATGCGTTTTTATGTCATTTATTTAATGTATAGTTAGCATAAAACATAACTTATTATTTATTCAACAGATCTGGACAAAAGCGATGAGCCAATAAAACCATATTTTTCACGAGAGCAAAACTAGCAATGACGCACATAAATAAGAAAGAACCAAATATATTTCTATTTGCGTGGACCATTTGTACAGAAAAAATATGAAAATGTTTCCAGAACTTATTATTTTCCCAGATCCAGAAAAAAAATAGTCCCACATTGAAACATATTATCCCTCTTTGAAAAGACTTTGGTTTGAATATGATTGAGGGTAGTGGCCTCATTTCTTCGAGTGCGATAATATCTAAAGCTATCAATTCTTCGGAAGTCGACGTGGAAGTGTATTTTCGGATCCAAGGAACAACGATCTGAAGCATTCTTTTTAGATACTAGAGACATAAGTGAGAAAAAATTCACTTTGTTATATCTAGCATATTCCCCTTTTTAGATTTTCTGGAAGGTAGAAAGAATAAATACGTTAAAATGTATATTTAAAATATTTATATTTTAATTTCAAACTTGAATGCTGATTATTGTTAACCCAAAGCATTTCATCGAAAAGTTTATACATAAAATACATTTTTTACATTTTTATTTACATTTTTATGTTTATACATTTTTGGGGGAAATAAACAATATCTTTCAATTGACTATCATTGTTTAAACGGTTAAAAATATTTTCAACCTCCTGCTATAAAGGTCACATACTATTTAGCAATACAAAATATGACTTTAGATGTTTTAATCAATACCGAAGTTTTTTGGATTTTGCATTCTTTCAAAATGGGACTAAAGTACTTTTTGGGGTACATATGGACAGAAAGTGAGAATCAGAATTTAAAGTTTATGTGAATCCATGACATAAAATATTACTTTTAAATCAATGCATAGCTTTTGATGCTTTTACTCATAAAATTTGTCTTATATAATGATAATCTATATATATAAAACAGTTCCGTAACTGACTGACTGACTGATTGACTGATTGACATACAACGCACGGACCAAACCGCTGGACCTAAAGGACTGAAATATTGCATGGCGATTCTTCTTATAGTGTAGGGGTGCAATAAGAAATATTTTTGAAAAATTCTTCTTAGATTTTTTAAAATTAAATTTTTAATATGTTTTAGTAACTTTTTTTAAGTTTGCATTTAAAATAATGATTTCAGGGTTATCAAACTTATCACACGAGAAAGATCATAAAAATTCCTTTAAAATGAAATCTTTTTCGAATCTTTACCTCCATTCTTTGATTTTTGGGGAATTTTTAAACATTAAATTTTTGAATTTAATTTATTAATTGCTGATCACGTGATTTCTTTTTCTGGTTCCTTAAATAAATTTATCGTCACGTCCATAACAATGAAATAGACAAAAAATATTTTTTCCCTTTCGAATGAGGCAGACGATTGGACATTATCCAAAAAATATTAAAATACATTAAAATATATGTTCCTCAAACTGTACTATATTAACTATACTATATTTTTAGTATGTCCTATTACATTTAATTTGAATTTTTTTCGTCTACATAAGTTTGTCTATAAAAATATGTCTTACAATTGTTTTATAAATATATTTCTTTTCTTTTTTTACATCAATTGTATACATTGATCGTCGTATTTATATATATATATATATATATATATATATATATATATATATATATATATATATATATATATATTCTTATTCTGGCATTAATTGCATACATTGACCGTTGTATTTAATTTGAATGTACTCCGTAGCGAAGTGCGGGTTTTCAGCTAGTACTGCATTTACAATCAACTGAAATTTGATTAATTCAAATTTGAAATATAGAACATGTCCTATTTTTCATTCAAAAATACAGGGTGATTCCAAATTCAGGGTCCAAACTTTAAGGGTTGGTACAGGATGCTGTAATAATCATTTACTGTATAGGGATGTATGAGCGTAAGTGACGCGTTGAGGCACAAACACAGGAAAGAGACATGAAAAGAGAGAGAAATTATTTGTTGACAGCGTCATTGACAAGTGTAATGTTTACATTAAGTTTTCAAAATTTCTTCCACAAACAACAATACATGCTTGGGAGCGTCGATTGTGCGATTATCGTACAGTTTGAAAGATGCCAGGTATTTCACGCTCATACGCAGCAGCGACGGATATTCGAGCGACGAGATCCTCAACAGAGTCAACTGGAGTCGCATAAAAGTCGCTCTTCAGACGTGCCCATGAGAAGTAATCGAGGCTCGATAAATCAGAAATTCGTGAAAAGGGACTGATCCAGCAAGCCTTAGAAATTTGTACTATGAATTTGGAATCATCCTGCATACAGTGATACCTCGGAAAACGAATGTAATTCGTTGCGGAATCACATTCTTTAGCTGAAACGGGATTTCCCGGTTTCAACAGAAAATTGTTTAATTCGTTCTGGTTGCTGACAACTATTTAAAGATAAGTTTTATAAAATAGTAAAATTAACACTAAAAGAGGGCAAAAACGAAAAGCCTAAGATGAACTCAATTGGATTAAGGAGAATGAAAAGTAGAATGAAAATCTGACGATCATTACACAATTATGCTGAAAATGCATTATACACTATATACAGGGTGGCTATAATTAAAGTCCCACTTTGAAATTGTCATAAAAGGAAAACTACTGGCCCAAATGTTATCAAACTTGGTAATATTTTAAAGAAGGTCATGGGAATTTCTTTTCCGCCAAAAAAAAGTTCATAACTCACCACCAGGGGGGAATTGGCACTCTATGCAATATTGTTAATTCAAATAAAGGTCGGAATCTAACTTAATATTTTGTGACACGGGTTTAACATTTTGTATGCCTTTAAGAAACATTGACCTAAATAAAATTACCATTTAAAGTGTGCGCATTCCGGCAATCGTTTTCTTACAGATCGCTAATTTGTGAATTTTGAAGCCTGAATTTGGCCCTAAGACATGTAGATATTGGTTTAAAATGTTTTAAATCGTTTCTAAAACGAAACTGCTTGTGGGGTTATGCAAAACCGCAATGGCTTGTAATTGGCTTACGGCAGGAAGAAGCAAATGATTTATGCAGATGCGCTTTACACGTCATTTGATTTTCCAGATAAAAGTGAACCTGTTTGTCAGAGTCCTCATTGTTACGAACCAACAATGTCTCTAACCCTGCAAGACCATGGTTTTCTCGTTAAATGATATTATGAATGTGATAGAAATGAACGGCGAGGTATCGTTGCAAAGGTATCGTTCAGTAAGAGGAATACGCCGAGGGCCAATGACACCGCAGGGTTTGAGGAAAATGATGGCAAAGTTTGAAGCCACGGGTTTGTTATATGTTGCACCTGGGAGGGGAAGGAAACCTGCTTCTGTGGAAACCAAGGATGCTGTTGTATTAGAAGTGGAGGAAGCAACAATGGAAAGCACACACGGTACGTGCAGCGTACGTGCTGTCAAACATCGAATAGACGTACCATGGAGTACTGTGTACAAAATTGTCTGTAAAGTGCTGCAGTTCTACCCATACAAAATCAAACAGGTTCAAAAACGTAAATGTAATGATCCTGCTGCAAGAGAATCCTTCACTTTGGAATTCCTTGCACGGATTGAAATGGACGAACATTGGCGTTGGAACATTTTGTGGACAGATGAGGCTCATTTTTAACAAAATGGCGATGTCAGCACCCATAACTGCAGGATTTAAGCCAAACAAACATCTTATGTTATCTACCGAGTTCCATTGCACTCTCTTAAAGTCACCGTTTGGTGTGGTATGACGCTAGTTTCATAATTGGACCATGTTTCTTTAAAGAGCAGTCGACAGCTGGACTTGTTACATGCACTGTGACTGCAGCTCGCTTAGAGTCAATGTTAAGATGTTTCGTCATACCTGAACTCCACCAACGTGGAATTTTAGACACCACGATTTTTATGCAGGATGGGGCCCCACCGCACATTGATACATGTATCACACTGTTGCTTAAGCAACATTTCACAAATGAACGGATTATAGGCCGAAACCTCCCCACAAATTGGTTACCCCGGTCACCAGACTTCTGGCCCTGTGACTTCTGGCTATGGGGTTATCTCAAAAGCACTGTTTATGGTGATAAAAAAAAGAATTCGGCGGAATTGAAAGATGCGATACATCGACATGTCCGTAACATTCCTCCTGATATGCTAACAGCTACTGTTGAGAAAGCAGTAATGCGATTTAACTTGCTTTCGGAAAATGGTGGCCGCCACATTGAACATGCTTTGTAAAACTTTTCAGAAACGACTAAACACATTTTAAACCGATGTCTTCGTGTCTTATTTCGTTTAACAATATTGCATACAGCACCGCTCCCCCCCTGGTGGTGAGTTTTTGAACCTTTTTTGGGGGGAAGAGAAATTCCCATGACCTCCTTTAAACTATTACCAAGTTTGATAACATTTGGTCCAGTATTTTTCCTTTTATGACAATTTCAAAGTGGAACTTTAATTTTAACCACCCTGTATTATTAAACTGAAAATATGTATACAACTTTTTGCTATATTTTTTCAAAATTTACAAAGTTTATTTAAAATAAACAAAGGGCCAGATACTGAAGGATACAAAGGGCCAGATACTCAAGCCCTTTGTATCTGGCTTCAGTATCTGGTTTCTGTCTCTTTGCTGGAGGAGAAATCAAAAATGTGTCCAAAGTTGATTGAACTCCTCTTTTTTTTTCAGAATGTTTTTAAAGGGATTCGGACACATATATTTATTTAAGGCACAAATTCTGTTCATTTTAGCTTTGTTGGGATGCCACTTTGAAGCCAAAGACTACTGGAAACTCTTCTCAGTAGTGCATCATTTCTTAATGTCACTTGTTGGCATTCTTCCCTTTTTATTGCTGTCCTCCTCCTCCTCCTCTGCTGAGCACACTTTATCTTCCTTCTCTCTCTCTCTGATTCAGTTGCTTTTTCAACTCTTCAAGATCTTTTGTTGGTACGTCTTTGAGTGCTCTTCAGCAAATTTTTCTACATTTTCTTTGTTTACCTCAAAATGTAATTCTTTGCGCAAGGATGTTAGCGCAAGTCTCCACTAAAACGTTCGTTTGCCGAATATATATTCATTAGCCGAGTCCGAAAAACAGAGAAAAATATAATATTAGTTAGACAAAAAATCCCTGACAACCGAACCACGAGCACTCTTTATCTTCCTTGTCACTTTCCTCTGATTCAGTTGATTTTTCAACTCCTCAATATCTTCTTTTGGTACGTCTTTTGAATTTTTTATATTTTCTCCAGTTACCTCCAAATGTAATGCTTTGTCTAAGGATATTAGGGAACACATCCACTAAAATGTTCGTTATCCGAATCCATATTCGTTAGCGTAGTCCAAAAACAGCGAAAAAGATAATCTTAGTTAGACGAAAAATACCTGACAACCGAACCACGAGCACTCTTTATCTTCCTTGTCACTTTCCTCTGATTCAGTTGATTTTTCAACTCCTCAATATCTTCTTTTGGTACGTCTTTTGAATTTTTTATATTTTCTCCAGTTACCTCCAAATGTAATGCTTTTTCTAAGGATATTAGGGAACACATCCACTAAAATGTTCGTTATCCGAATCCGTATTCGTTAGCGTAGTCCAAAAACAGCGAAAAAGATAATTTTAGTTAGACGAAAAATCCCTGACAACCGAACCACGAGCACTCTTTATCTTCCTTGTCACTTTCCTCTTATTCAGTTGATTTTTCAACTCCTCAATATCTTCTTTTGGTACGTCTTTTGAATTTTTTATATTTTCTCCAGTTACCTCCAAATGTAATGCTTTGTCTAAGGATATTAGGGAACACATCCACTAAAATGTTCGTTATCCGAATCCATATTCGTTAGCGTAGTCCAAAAACAGCGAAAAAGATAATCTTAGTTAGACGAAAATTCCCTGACAACCGAACCACGAGCACTCTTTATCTTCCTTGTCACTTTCCTCTGATTCAGTTGATTTTTCAACTCCTCAATATCTTCTTTTGGTACGTCTTTTGAATTTTTTATATTTTCTTCAGTTAACTCCAAATTCAATGCTTTGGCTAAGGATATTAGGGCACACATCCACTAATATGTTCGTTGTTCGAAACCATATTCGTTAGCCGAGTCCGAAAAGCAGAGAAAAAAATCTTCTTTAGACGAAAAATTCGTTAGCAAAGTCCTGCCTTTGGCAATATATCACTGTATACCAATTTCGCTTTTCTTCTCTTTTCTGCAGATACTTTATAAAACTAGTTTTTCCCCAACAATTATAAATAGTTGATTTTTATAAAGTTTTTCAATACTGTAAAGCCGGTTGATGGCCGAATGGCTAGGACGCTGTCTTCGGTATTACAGACAGTGGTTTCGGGTCCCACTAATGTCATGGATGTTTGTAAACTTTCGTAATCGGCTTTTAGTGTTGGCTCCCGGTCTAATTAGCCCTTGTGTAGCAAAAAAAATGACAGAAGTGCACTTAATGAACATTTTCGAAGGTAAAATGATAAAATTTTTTCAAGGAAAATTTTTACTACAGAGGAAACACATTTTCTGAATCTTAATGAAAGTGAAAAAATCAAAAGTAAAATTAATGCAAATGGAGCAATACAACGCTAAGCAAAATTTTATCCAGAATTCATGAAAGAAGTTTTTGATATATAATTTTCAAGGGAGCAAGCAACTCATGAAAAATTTCACTCAAAAATAATGGTCAATGTAGAAATGTAGAAATTCGGGATAACCACAGAAACTCAGCATATAATTATTATATATATATATATGATAATGTAATCACTGTAGAAACATATGATTTATATTATTTAATTCTAAAAGCTGGCATGTATGTTTAAAAAAAGGCATAACGTAGAAGTGCACTAATGTATATGCATAAACACTCAGCATAAAATCATTATATATGATAATGTAATCAGTGTAGAATCACACTGTGCATGCTATTTTATTCAAAAAATTATAACGTATGTTTAAACCAAGATAATGATGTTCTTTCAATGAATTTTATAACATATTTTCAGATGATTTTATTTTATATTATTATTTGAATCTAAAATTTTGGGAACATATTAATAAAAAAAATTTAATTCAAAAATATAAACCGACCTATTAAATAAATGAATATTTAATTTTTTTTCACATTTTTGCCACGACTACTTTCACATAGGAGAGACAATTGTTTAACTTTTATAAAATAAAAAAATAATTTTGTTTTCAAGGTAAGTGGTAGAAAAAATTTCTGTGTTATATTAAAAAAACATTTTCTAATCTTTAGATTGCTATGTTTTGTGTAGATGATAAATGAAACTTTCAAATGCAGTTTTCTCAAAATGAAATTTTTCTCGATAATGCAAATTTGAAATGCGATACGTGCCATATTTTTGCTTCAAATTTCACGATATTTACTATACATTATCTTTATACATACACTAGCTGAAAACCCGCAATTCGCTACGGAGTACATTCAAATTAAATACAACGGTCAATGTATGCAATTAATGCCAATATATATATATATATATATATATATATATATATATATATATATATATATATATATATATATATATATATATATATATATATATATATACCGGGTGCGTCATAAATTCGTGCAAAGTTCAAAAGTTCGCAATAAAAGAAGTAATGCTCAGAAAAAGTTTCTGTTTGCGCCAATAGGATCAGAGGGACATTGGATTTGTTTTCCATATAAAAAAAAGGTTCCAAAAGTAACCGAAAGAGGGCGCTTAAACGTCATACTGAGACGTTTTATGCAAATCAGGATGGTGAAGTACCTGGATTTTGTACGGATACAGATTCAACATTCCCTGCAGAATATGTCGAATCGACGGTTCCGGAATTCCAGTTCTTCTCCCAGCTTTACGAGCACTGCTACTCTCCGTTGATGTCTCGGCTGCCAAATCTTCCATTACACTTTGCACAACATGGATGCAGTCCGGCCTCAAGGATGGTCTACCACTTCGTGGACTATCCTCGAAACTCCCGGTTTCCTCAAAATGTCGAATTAAATTCAGTATCCATTCAATGAAATAGGGCTTCTGCGCATCCAGTCATTTCTCCGTGAGAAACTTTCGCAATGCAACAATTGTGGATTCACCATTATTGTAGAAAAGTTTAACCACCAACGCTTAATCTGGTAAAGAAAGCATGCTGCCGGCTTCGAATGACGGATCCATTTCCAGCCAGGTATTCATGGCCTGATTTGCGTAAAACGTCTCAGTATGACGTGTGAGCGCCCTCTTTCGGTTACTTTTGGAAACTTTTTTTTTTACATGGAAAAGAAAAAAATTCCAATATCCCTCTGATTCTCTGATCCTATTGGCGCAAACAGAAAATTTTTCCGAGCATTACTTCTTTTATTACGAATTTTTGAACTTTGCACGAATGACGCACCCAATATATATATATATATATATATATATATATATATATATATATAATAAATACGACGATCAATGTATACAACTGATGTCATTAAAAGCCAAAAAATATATTTATAAAAATATCGTAAGAGATATTTTTATAGACAAAATAATGTAGAAGAAAATATTCAAATTAAATGGAATAGGAAATATTAAAAATATAGTACAGTTAATATAGTATAGTTTGAGGAACATAATATCTTTTACTGTATCTTAATATTTTTTGGGATAATGTCCAATCGTCTGCCGCATTATCAAGAAAAAAAAATTTGTTTACTTAGTTGTTATGCACGTGACGATAAATTTATTTATTGTACCAGAAAAAGAAATCACATGATCAGCATTTATTAAATGAAATTCTAAAAATTAATCTTTAAAAATTCACCTAAAATCAGAAAATGAAGGTAAAGAATTGAAAAAGATCTTATTTTAAAGGAATTTTGATGATCTTTCTCGTGATATAAATTTTATATCCCTCAAATTATTATTTTAAATGAAAAGTTAAAAAAAGTTATAAAAATAGCGTAAAAATTTCATTTAAAAATCTAATTCTTCATTTGAAAAATCTAAGAAGAACTTTTCAAAAATATTTCTTCGTACACCCCTACACTATAAGAAGAATCGCCATGCAAAATTTCAGTCCTTTAGGTCCAGCGGTTTAGTCTGTGCGTTGTATGTCAGTCAGTCAGTCAGTCAGTCAGACAGTTACGGAACTGTTTTATATACCGGGTGGCCATAATTAAACTGACAGTGCTCACAGTGTTCTGTAGCGCGGTCTATTTGCGAGAATGACGCCACATATTGTAGGAAGATTAAACAAGACGGGGGACGAAGGATTCCGCGAAAAAATAAATTAGTTCCAAAAGTCACCGCTAGGGGAATATTTGGCGCTGTGTAATAGAAAATAGAGTGTTAACAAATGCAAATTAATACGGAATAAAATTATCTTTTATTATGCACATTTTCTTATTTAGTTCAAGTGCAATATGGCAAAGCTGTTCAGCATGTGGCGATATTTCTCTCCGGCAACAGAACAGGTTTCCGGTCCTGTCGGGGTAATGTTCTCATAGAAGAATGGACCTACGATAAATTCCGCTGTGAACCCACACCAAACAGTTACCTTTGGTGAATGTAAGGGAATTTCTGTGACTGCATGTGGTGATTTGTCATCCCAAATTCGGCAGTTCTGGGTATTCACTGTTCCATGCAGGTAAAAGTGGGCCTCGTCTCCCCATAAGATTTTCCACGGCCAAGCATCATCCACCTCCATTCTGGCAAGAAAAGTGAGTGCAAAAGTCAATCGCTTATCATGGTCGGGGTACAGTAACTCCTGTACACGGCTGATCTTGTACGGATAGAAGTTGATAATCTTTCGTAAGATTTTCCATACCGTACTGTAAGGCATATCCATATTCCGAGCTAATCCACGTGCGCTAGAGGTGGCAGCAATATTGTCTGGTCCTCTGTCGACAATCGCCGTGGCAACTGCTTCGATTGTATCCTGTGGTACAGGTTTTCGTCCTCTGCCTGACTGAATCTTCAGAGAACCTGTTTTCTCAAACGTCGCAACCATTGCTTTTAGCCCATTAACTGACACAGGACCGTTACCTTTACGCATTTTTTTTGTGCGTTCTAAAAGCACGAAGAGCGGCTGACGCGTTGCACTGGTTGAGGTTAAAGAATTTGACCAGTAACGCACTCTCGACTAAAGAAGGAGACATTGCACATAAACTTTCAATCCGATTGATTCGAAACGTAACACATTGCCTTTTAAAACCCAAGCAGCTGGCACTGTGCCAATGGATGTAACGTGAAATTTGAATAAAGAACTTCTGCTCAGCGTACGTGATATTGCAGATCACGAGACTTGTGCGAGAAAATGTGCATAATAAAAGGTAATTTTATTCCGTATTAATTTGCATTTGTTAATATTCTATTTTCTATTACACAGTGCCAAATATTCCCCTAGCGGTGACTTTTGGAACTAATTTATTTTTTTGCAGAATCCTTCGTCCCCCGTCTTGTTTAATCTTCGTACAAAATGTGGTGTCATTCTCGCAAATAGATCGCGCTACAGAACACTGTGAGCACTGTCAGTTTAATTATGGCCACCCGGTATATAGATTAATAAATATGTGCATGCATTTTTGTTTTAAAGGAGAGTAACTTATAAAAAGTGACTGTTTATGTACAAAGAAGTTAAATTTTTTAAAAATATCATCCATTAAATCGGTTTCACTTCTTTTAAAAATTAAAATCCTGAGATATTTGTAATTCAATGCACAGGTTGTTTCATTATGGTATAATAAATAAATAAAAAGTAAAATTATTATAAAAAAGTAAACATTGCCTCGCAAGGGACCTTTTAAAATTTTATTAAATTCTTTTAATTTTTAACTAAACAAATTTTTTCTAAATAAACTAGAAATTTTTTTATGTCGTTTGTATTGTAAATATTAAACTATATACAGGATTAAAATTTCATAAAAATATAATGTAAAATCAAAAAATTGAATCTCAACTTCCACTGTCCCCTTAAGGCACAAAAAGGCATGAAGGCACCCCTTAAGGCATGAAGAGAACCTGATGTCACCAGTCACTGTGTGCAATTCCTTTACTGTTAATTTGCTATAATCAGAGTGTGCATGATCAGAAAAACTCAGATTCTTCCAATCGGATTTCTTAATCTTGGTTCAAGGAATTCATGAACTGGGAAAAAAGTGTGACATTAATTTGTATATTGTCATTCATTTGGAAGAGGAACACACGTATCCAATTTCGGCACTGTGCAAAACTTTTAGTTTCCTTTTATTCTCCATTTAGAGTCCATCGGAATTAGTTCCTGATTAAGATTAGCTGTAATTTGATTTAGTGTTGCTTATCTGCCGTACTGGCCAAGTCTTGAAACTCTCCTATCACCTCGAGCGGTCAGTAGCCGGTAACAAATAAAAGCCTTATGCTGAGACCCGGTTTTTTCATTTGATAGCTCATTCTTTGTATACATGAACAGCAGTTGTTCTAGAACACTTTGCCAACGAAGCAGTTTCGCTAATACTCACTGCAATACTTCAAGCAACCACAATCATTCCACGTTCAAAGCCGTTATAACACGTTTTTACCAGTTCCTACGTCTGCAATATAATTCTGTTGTCTTTAAAATTATCTAGAAATCATTTTTTATACTAATATCCTTTTCTAGTTCCAAAAGTGGGACGTTCGTCGCTGATTTATTGAAAATTGTCAGTTGGTATAGCGAATTTACTCAGTGTGTTAACCCAGTGTATTTGTAACATAAGAAAGGAACGTTGATTAAAACGTTAAACGTAAATCAATATAAAAGTCGTAACCAAGTATATATATATATATATATATATACAAGGTGCGCCCATAAAGTAACCGGAATTTTTTTTATAAATAAGAAAAATATTACTCACATTCATATAAATTTATCTCCTTCAAAACAATGGTCAAAACAATGGTCAAAGAAGTCTATACAATTTTTCCAACGTTTCTTCAAGTCATCGGAACACTGTTTATAGGCGTTGGAACTAACCATTCGCAAAATACGCGTAACGTTTGATTTAATATCCAAGACGATTTCAAATTTCTGCCCTTTCATGGATTTTCATGTTTTGATTACAAATGACTTATTCACTACGAATTTGTTCCTGAAAATCAAACAATTAATCAGCATTTTTACAAGGAGGGGCTTTTTCGATTAAGAAAGAGGATAAAGCGAGTTAGGAAGGAACTGTTTGATTCTGGACAATGATTTCTTTAACCCGATAATGCTAGGCCCCGTACAGAAATTTCTGTACAAAAATATCTTGCTAAGCATTCAATTATAGTGATAAATCACCCACCATATTCTTCTGACATATCTCCAGCTGATTTTTTCCTTTTTACGAAGCTTAAGATGGCCACGAAAGGGCATAGATTTGAAAACGTCTCGGATGTTAAACACAAACTTGACACTCACTTTCAAGAAACTACGTAAGATTTTGTACTCTTATAGCTCACCTGTTGAAGTAGTACTCACAATATTTTTTACCATTATTCCTATCATTGTTATTATTTTTAATATTTTCGAATTAATTATAGGCTTTTTTTATTTTTTCGAAATCTGAGGTTCCATTCGGAAACTATTTTGATGATGTTTCTTGGCCTGTTTAGCCCCAAGAAGGTGATAGATTTTGTTTTGACATAGTTATGGAACACAGTATCCCGATTGTTGATGACACTAGATGAATGTCTTTCATAAAAGTAATTTTCCAGTCAAATATTACACCCAAGTTTTCGCACGTAGTGTCCAATAGATTACTTCTGATGGTTTCGGGAACAGGACAATTACCTGATCTCGATCTCATGATGGTTTGATTTATCATACACCAGTCTTTGATATTTTTTGACTAATTCCTCCGGCTAGCTAGTCCTAAGTTTGATGGGGTGTTCGTATCCATAATAATATTGCTTTGTGTTTTAAGACTCACTTCAAAGAATTCGGCAATGTTCATGCCTGTCAAACGAGCAGTTTCTAGTACCATTGTTTTCAAAAACCCAATTATTCACGCTGGTTCCGTCGGATGACGAAAATTAGATGTCCGTCGACCAGTTCACAGTCAGCTAATTGTTTTTACACTCACTTCAAAGAATTCGGCAATGGTCATGCCTGTCAAACGCACAGTTTCTAGTACCATTGTTTTCAAAAACCCAATTATTCACGCTGGTTCCATCGGAAGACGAAAATTAGATGTCCGTCGACCAGTTCACAGTCATCTAATTGTTTTAACACTCACTTCAAAGAATTCGGCAATGTTCATGCCTGTCAAACGCACAGTTTCTAGTACCATTGTTTTCAAAAACCCAATTATTCACGCTGGTTCCATCGGAAGACGAAAATTAGATGTCCGTCGACCAGTTCACAGTCATCTAATTGTTTTAACACTCACTTCAAAGAATTCGGCAATGTTCATGCCTGTCAAACGCACAGTTTCTAGTACCATTGTTTTCAAAAACCCAATTATTCACGCTGGTTCCATCGGAAGACGAAAATTAGATGTCCGTCGACCAGTTCACAGTCATCTAATTGTTTTAACACTCACTTCAAAGAATTCGGCAATGTTCATGCCTGTCAAACGCACAGTTTCTAGTACCATTGTTTTCAAAATCCCAATTATTCACCCTGGTTCCGTCGGATGACGAAAATTACATGTCCGTCGACCAGTTCACAGTCGGCTAATTGTTTTAACACTCACTTCAAAGAATTCGGCAATGTTCATGCCTGTCAAACGAACAGTTTCTAGTACCATTGTTTTCAAAAACCCAATTATTCACCCTGGTTCCGTCGGATGACGAAAATTAGATGTCCGTCGACCAGTTCACAGTCAGCTAATTGTTTTAACACTCACTTCAAAGAATTCGGCAATGTTCATGCCTGTCAAACGCACAGTTTCTACTACCATTGTTTTCAAAAACCCAATTATTCACGCTGGTTCCATCGGAAGACGAAAATTAGATGTCCGTCGACCAGTTCACAGTCAGCTAATTGTTTTAACACTCACTTCAAAGAATTCGGCAATGTTCATGCCTGTCAAACGCACAGTTTCTACTACCATTGTTTTCAAAAACCCAATTATTCACGCTGGTTCCATCGGAAGACGAAAATTAGATGTCCGTCGACCAGTTCACAGTCAGCTAATGGTTTTAACACTCACTTCAAAGAATTCGGCAATGTTCATGCCTGTCAAACGCACAGTTTCTAGTACCATTGTTTTCAAAAACCCAATTATTCACGCTGGTTCCGTCGGATGACGAAAATTACATGTCCGTCGACCAGTTCACAGTCGGCTAATTGTTTTAACACTCACTTCAAAGAATTCGGCAATGTTCATGCCTGTCAAACGCACAGTTTCTAGTACCATTGTTTTCAAAAACCCAATTATTCACGCTGGTTCCATCGGAAGACGAAAATTAGATGTCCGTCGACCAGTTCACAGTCAGCTAATTATTTTTCCACCACATAAAACACATTTTGTCTTGCTGAATTCTCCGGGAAATTATTATATCCAGGCATGAAAATTGGCATCACACCAAGAAATCGTCCGAGAAAACATTGGAATCGCCCAAGAAAACACTGGAATGGTTCCGATGGGACTTGAATCCGTAGAAATGCATGGGAACTTTTCCCGCGAATAGTTCAATTTTCTCTGCCGCCTCATTTGCAATTAACCGGCCTGGCCCCGTCAAAGATGATGATGAGACGACGATGACCGGAGCCGGCACACCACAACAGTAAAGAAAAAAGTAGCCGAGTGTCCAAATAATAAGTCGTTGTTCTTCTGAAAGATACTAATTTTATTCACATTCTACTCGAAAGATTACAAGGCTGCTGACCGCAGGCCCTTATATAAATTTTTGAGGTGGTTCGCCATGCGACGTGCCACGTGACAGTGCAACGAATAATGATTCGCTCGAACCTGGATCTCCGGGCTTTCAAAATTTATATAACTAAGGGGATTATCTCCAAATTTACAGGGATGATTTTTAGGTTATTTACCAATTCCTTTGTTCTTTAAAATCGAACTGCGTAATTAATCCACGCCCAAGGAAATTTATAAGAATTAAGAATTTTTAAAGGTTTTTTTATGTTATATATATACGAGTATATATATATATATATATATATTGATTTCTTGAAAATAGAAAAAAATCTGTAGTAAAGCCTCAAAATTCACAATCAATATTTTAAAATAAATTGTTTTTATTACAACCTTTTATGTCAAATGTTCTTTACAAAAAAATCCAAATATTGTAATAATTTCAACAGCTGTCTTCAAAATTCCAGTAAATTTATTTATGTACTTAAGGTGGACTATGTGTCATAGGCATTTTAAATATGTATTTGGAAATGTTCATTCTACAGCTGCTTTAAAGCAGTCATAATTGCTAAATACATTTCATCAAAACAAAATAGTTAATATGCCCTCCAGGATAATTATACCTAATATGCCTTATCTTCTTCTTTACTGAGTTTATTAAACTATATAAAATATTCAAGCTAAAATATTTGGAAATTTCCTCAATAATTTTATTTACTTTCTAAGTTTATGATAACACAATGTTATAAAAAATTCATGATTCTGGTTGTTTGACGGCTGGAGAGCACTCTGGTTAACGTTTGCAACACGAGTGCTAAACAAAGAGGAACTTAAACTCAGATATATATATATATATATATATATATATATATATATATATATATATATATATATATATATATATATATATATGTGTGTGTGTGTGTGTGTGTTTGTGTGTGTAAGTGAAATGCAATCCATTGTTCCCGGAAACATGATGTAAATATTTACTATAACTTAAACATGCGTGTAATAACAACTTTCTGGAAAAGACTGTGCTTAAGGTCATAAAAGAAGAAATAAACTGAATTGCAGGAAAACATATTTCGACCAAACAGCGCAGAATAAAATTTTCCTTTTGAATGTATTTTGTTCCCTCTCACTGCATCTGCATCAGAATCCTTAAAACAAATATCAATCCTATGGGGATTTAAATATAAAGAGAGTCTTTTCACAGAGCTGAAAGAATTTGTAATGAAAAGCATAAGAAAAATACCACAAAATTTCTCTTTTCATGGAAATAAATACAGTCACAAAGAACTCCTTATAAAAAATGTCTTTTATGGAGAAAATAGAGTAAAAGTGCTATTTAAGAAAAAAAAGGGTCGTGGTATTTTTTTTCCTTTCTAATGAGCGTCAAAAAATAGGCTGGAACGACATTTGAATTGCACTTTGCATATCGCCATCTTCTATACAAATACGCTCTTTTTTGGGGGGGAGGGAGGGCTGTATCATATGGTTTATTGTGGTTAATAAATGCCAGTTTTGTCGAGGGTTTATTTCACAAAGGATCTTTTCTTCTTTAATGAAAAAGTCTCTCTTTCTCTTTCGCATCTTATTATACCGTTCCCTTTAACCTAAGTTCCCACTATTCGAATATCGTTGATAGTCAGGAATAGAAGATTAATAGCAGTTGTGGAGAAAGCTGTTCTGTTTAAACTTAATATATACAACTGTTTAGGAACATTGAATTATTTTTCATGTTATGTGTATATCGTATTAATATTTGCTCTCAATAATAATGCATGTACTTTATAAGAAATAAAATGACTGGATAAGAAATAAACAGACTGGAAGTATCGACCTCGCATTGTTAACGGCAAATATAGAAAACTTGCTATTGTTGTTGGTGTTGTTTTTGTATTGTAACTTATGAACCCGTCACCAGAACATGTCAAACCAGGACTCAACTGCGGTTAGAGGATTACGACTCAGATTTACAGTGGCCCCACAACGGTCAGAATCCGACTTTTGCTAGGTGCCGCCTCAAATTTTCTTAGCAAGTTCAGGTTCGACATCTTTACGAGTCCTACCTTCTCCCACACACTGATATCATAGTAGGACATATTAAACTCTCACATCATGGTTGTGGATAATCGAGGAGTTTTTCAATGGTCTGGAAAAATACTGATGCTGAACAGCAATGGATTTTATCCATAACGAAAAGTTTGTTAAAGACCTGACGATACAATCCAATCATGTTTAATATATCCGAGACTACATAAGATGGGAAAGAAATCGTTGCAAATGTTATAACTAAATTGGTAACAGCAGATGTCATTTCCACCGCGTGTGTTTAATATATAAAAAAACTGATGCCTATAATATGATTAAAAATCCTGTATAAAATATGATAAAAAGTCACTTTGAACACAGCTAACGAAGTCCAAAGTCTTGCATATAGATCCGAACTTTTAAAAGAACTTTCTAAAAATATGGTAAATGCAACATACGACGGCCTCGTCCATGAAATCGAGAAAAGAAATATTCAAATTCTGCTATGTACGCAACCTCACTAAAACACAACAATCCAACTTAAAATATGATCCCAGACATTAGAAATGTCTCACAAAACAAAGATCAGTTGGTGACACTTTAAAAAAGTCATCACCTTAGCTTTAGGTCCCAAGTGTATATAAGAAATTACTGAGAAAGTTATTTCTAAATGACAACAAACAAATGTGTTAAGCTTTCTTAAAATTTACCGAATAAGTAAGACCGACCTCAATTAAACTCTTCTATCTCACATGAAATCTAAAGCCCCACACAAGCAATGTCGCATACATCGTAGAGTTACTTTTGACACTTGATGAAAGTCAACACTTTGAGATTTAGGTTTTTAGTTTATATAAGAAATTAACCAGGTTGTTTTCAGAGAAGTTACTGAATGACAGAAACAAAATATGATAATCTAACTTAAAATCTGCCAAATGAGTAGGTCAGACCTCACCTAAACTCTACTAACCGACTTTAAATCTGTTATCGGACACTAATAATACCTCATAAAACAAATAGTTACTCTTGACCCTTGACGAAAGCCAACACCTTGAGATATAGATCTTCGGTTCATAATAAATTACTGAGGATGTTGCAGCTAAAGGTCAATAAGAAAATGTGATCATTCGCACAAATAAAACTAAATCTAAATTGACCTCACAAAAATTCACTACCTTACTTGATGACAGACATCACGATTGTTTCGTATAATGAATAAATTTAACACGTCAATATATAGATTCAAGCATGTCAAAAAATACATAATAAGAAAGTTGTGGGGGAATAAGTAACCGTAAATGTCAATGTCTATGCCAACAAATGTGTATAAAAATTTTTACATTCTGCTTAAAATGTTTGCCGGGCTATTCCTATATTCTAATTCCAGATGCTTGGAATGTCCCGTTTAAGGAAAAGTAAGCTGAGTTACTCGACTAAATTTAGCACCTATAAAAATATTTCTCACTCGATAAAGATAACGGGGCTGTCCGAAGAACAACAAAGTTGCCTCATTAAATTTAATGACCGTGACTAATAATCTTACTAAATTCTAATATCAGACCTTCGGAAAACGTTAATTTAAATAAATTATTTAAATCACTGACCGAAATTTTTCTACATTTTAGAAAGAAATTCCTAAATGTTCAGAATAATTGCTAAAAAAGGCAGGACTGTTTGAATTACAGCAAACGGTTATGAACATCTGTCTGTATATATGTATTCTATTGTAGATGGCTTTGTCTCCATAAGTGTGGGAGAGAAAAAAATGGCTACGCACGTGATTGCGAGGTGAAGAACAAAGTGTCGAATTTCACATGAATATGATATTGATACTTTATTACATTTAACATGTTAACGAAAAACCTGACACGCATTTCATTTCCGCAATGAGTCGCCACTTTTCACTTCTTTCCCATATAAAATTTAAGAGATGTTACTAAAACCAAGAGTTTGAAATTTATGTGTAAATATTAAATTATTTTGTATTCCTTAAGATTCTGTTTATTTAGTCTTTGAGGAGTAATTATATTTATAAAGAAAGACGATTACTACATGCAGCCTCCTGTTTTCAGGTAAAATGCAAGATTCATTTCCCTTCATTTGTAAAATCTATTTTTATGATAATATCAAAAAGTCAAGCTTCATCAGCGTATCACAGTTGCATCTGCGATGCGATCAGTTAATAAAAACATATGGAATTAATCCAGCACGTGTATAATTAGATAGTATAAATAATATACCATAGCTCTTTGGAGACATCTCAACAGCAGGAGGGTTGATTATGAATCTAGATGTTTCAAAGTGTGAAACACAAATTAATCCCAAAATATTCATGGTTATGTTACTCATTTTAACTTAACCCTAAATGTTAATTTCAGCTGCCAGTTAATTATGTCCCTTGTTGAATTCTTAGTTGGCACTTCATCTCGTCTATGCACGGCACCTGCTTACCTAACAAGGATTCAATAGAATTCGCGCAGAGTATTTGTCTACCATACTGAATGTAAAACAATATTCAATAGAGACGTAAGAGATAATTTTAGCAATCAGTCCTCTAACAGCCCTTCCCAAAATATCACCCAAGTAATGTATAGGTTTACAGTAATTTATTTTGAATAGTCTACTCAAAAACTGTCAGAATTGTTTTTACGACACCATTTCTGCATTTGAGCTTCCCCCCAAAAAGATAACTTATCCTCGACATCTTTTGGGACTAGGCTTACCAGTGTACACTAACAGCTATCAGCTACATTTTAAATTCCACATGTTGTGGCAGGTGAATCATGGTCCTTAAATTCTTCCAGTTAAATATGTCGAATTCACTTCTATTAGCGAACTACGCTGATTCCATTTAGCCGAGTATATGTACAGACGGCATTCAGACGAGTATATGCCATTCAGACGAGTATACTAAATTTTTCCAGTTAAATATCTCGAGTTCACTTCTACTAGCGAACTACGCTGATTCCATTCAGACGAGTATATGTCCAGACGCCATTCAGACGAGTATACTAAATTCTTCCAGTTAAATATGCCGAATTCACTTCTACTAGCGAACTACGCTGATTCCATTCAGACTAGTATACCTCATGTTGCCGACAAATAAGAATATTTGAGTTCGACCTTCTGTAGAAAGAAGTAGCACGCCTCAGCAACGTACTTATTTTATTCTATCTTCATGTCATCCAATTTTAATCTTCTTTTACATGTGTAAATGACCCTACATGAGTACCTATGAACATTCATTATAAGTTCCTATAGTCTCCTATGAGTTAATGAAGCGACCAGTTTTTATTAGGTTTGATTGCTTATGTGCGAGTTCGAATACACCATAGTTCCTCAAGTCCTCAGTCTCCTATGAGTTAACGAAGCGACCAGTTTTTATTAGGTTTGATTGCTTATGTGCGAGTTCGAATACACCATAGTACCTCAAGTCCTCAGTCTCCTATGAGTTAATGAAGCGACCAGTTTTTATTAGGTTTGATTGCTTATGTGCAAGTTCGAATACACCATAGTACCTCAAAGTCTTACACAATTAACTTGAGAAGTCCCGAGCAAACCAAAGAAGCGGAAGTTTTATTACTTATAGTAACTCCTTCTATAATATCAAATGTATCCTGTTTGTTTTGCCGATCTAATTACGCTGTTTCTCCTGCGAAATTAATGTCAATTATAAATATTACTGTATTTGTCTAGTAGTCGTATCTCATACTCACACAAGGATATTAGGTCGTAGTCAATGTTCAGAAAGAGTGTAACAAGCAGAAACCGACAAATCTACTATTATAATTACCCATTGTGACGCCAATAAGTTTTGAGATCCATTCAAATAGAAATAATTATTTTAATATTAACATTATGCATTTAATTATGCACTGCATTAAAAAATTGGTTCTTAAAAGTACCTAAATGAAAGAGATTAATATATTTTGAATTTAAAAAATACCATTCATAGGTTACATAACACTTCGGTCACAAAACCGATGAGTTTTGAAAAATTTAAATTTGGGGTTTGTAAATATTTAATTCAAATATTTATGCAACACCCACTGGAATATTTATAGATATAAATATATAGACGTCATAAGACTTTTTACAATATTTTTCGGTATTAACTTATTTTAATTCCCTGTTTCAAAATTACATCCGTAAAATTTTAATAAAGTGTATTCCCACTGAAATGAAAATGTTAATTTTTAATGTACTTGCAACAGAAATACCTCTAAAACATTTGCATATCAGCAAAATAATTAAGAAATATATCATTTATATGTATGTTATAATGCCGTTTATTGAATAATTTCAAATACAGTGCACTTTTTTGTTTTCGCAACTGAATTGACACTTTTGCACGAGGTTGTTGCACTTCCGCGAATTTACACATGAGTTTGTTAATGTGGTATTATTGTCAGGAGAATAATAGTATTGTATTAAAATATTTATTCGTCCGTAATATCTATTATTTTTCTCTGAATATATTAAGTGAGGAACTGCGCATATGAGTCTGATTTGAAATGAAAGCAGACACACAAGTCTTTACAAACTGATTATTACAAAAAATTTTTGTCTCCAATTTTAGTGAATCGTTAATTTTTTATAGCATGTAAAATATGATAATTAACTCGCAAACTGCTTAGACTAAAGCTTGGTGGCCCAGTCGGCAAGAGCACCGTCCCGTGATTTGAACGTCCCTGGATCGATACTCGTTGTAGCACATCCACCGCCTTGTTCACTAATGGTGGCCAGGGCACGTAAAATAGGTCATGGCTGCAATGTCCTCCAACTTCTCAAATTAACCTCTAGAGGTGCAGGGTCAAGTGTTCCGGTCTTGTCACTTGACTTGGTTCAAAATGACGGGACTGTTCATTTAGCTATGTCGGACTCCGACCCTTGAGGTGCTAAATCAAAACAGAGCCGACCCTTTCAGCGTAATTACCTATTAGGACCACGTGAATGGAACATCCAACATAGGGGCATTAGCAACAACAACAACAACACTGCTTAGACTGCCTTTCAAGATCTAAGAAAATCTCCTTATTCGATCCAAAAATAACGTTTTAATATTTTTTAATGAGAATGAAGAATAAAATGTATGCTGCCTATGTTCATTTATATTGAAGTCATCTGCCATTATGCAGATGTGTCTCGTGACAAAATGTTATTACTTTTATGTCCTTTTCGAACTAATGTCTAGTATCTCATTATTTTCTTTCAAATTTAAAAATCTGAAACAGTAGTCTATTTCATCATTCGTAATCGGTGAGTCATTCGAGTGTTTGCAAGCGCATGTAAAGGCGCAGTATTACTTTTCCTGAATGTGTGCTCGTGGACTTTTTTGCATTACCATTTTCACCTTCAACATAAGACTCTTATTAAAACTGTTAGTATTGGATAGGTAGCTATAAATGTGGAGCTATAAATGTGTAAACACGCTTGTTTGTTTTTAAGCTAATGTCATTCCTAACCTTAAAAATTTGCTGGGGTGTTCAACAACATGGTCGTGTCGAATTTGAGACTCGAAAGAATGCCAAAATCCCAAGCAATGCCTAATATTAGATAGTGTCTCATATTAGGCATTTTAGTTTTCACTCTCACAGCCTTGCTTCCTCTGAAGCTGCAGATGCAATGACGCCCAGGCGAAATTCACAACCATGTAACAATAGTGACAATTTGGAAGGTATTGATCAAACAAGTTCAAACCAGTTCATAGTGACTCCTGAAGAAATAAATCCCTGGCCTACGTTACCTGAGAAAACGTTACCTGAGAACTGCAGCATATACGAAAAAACTTTGTTTCCTATAAGAAAAAAAAGGAATAGACCTAAAAGATAAGAAATCAAAGGATAAACAAGGAAAAGGATAAGGAAACAATATTGAGAAAAGAAAAAGGGGTCCATACAGGAAGGGGAAATTTAAGGATGGATGAAAATACAACACTAGTTAAAAAACAGAGAACGAATAAACCTAATTATAGCTAAGATGACCTCAGCTAAATTGCAGATGGTGGAAAACTTTCTCTCCATGACAGCAGTGATGATAGCATTGATGAAAACGGCGCTGAATGCCTTTTTGTGGTTGTTTATTTTCAGAAGACAAACGGAGAGAGCAGGGGTGTCAATTTCGAAGGTACTTCAAGTCGGCCCATGAAGATTGTGGAGCTGACGAACTTTTTATTTGTAAACAATGTGAAAAGTTTGAATCTTAAAAAAAAGTAAACAAAACCTGTAGTGTAAACCAACTAATTTATTTAAAATGTCACTTTTCTTTTTCACCTATTAGTCTATATAGGTAACTGTTATCTAATTATTGTGTACAGTTTTGTTTATACGAACTTTTCAGTAATTCTAATTCATATATAGAGTTGTAGAATGGGGGTCTCATATTAGGACTACTTTTTTCAGACCAAAAAATGGAACACATGTGTTTATAATTTCATACAAGAAAATTGTAAGGTTATTTTCATTTTTTGGTCATTGTTATATGTAGTAAAATATATGTATTAAAAGGATATCAAGTTGGTACTATTATCTCTCACTTATTTTCCTAGTTATATATAAAATTCAAAAGGCGTCTCATATTGGGCATACTTACCCTATATCTAAACATCTAACTATCAATACAAAATTGAAAAATTTCACACATTTGTTGAAAAACTTATTTTAGTAAACTTATTTTGATTTCATTTTTTTCCAAAAATACCTTCCAACAGGACAATGCTCCTTGCCATAAAGTTTACACTGTCCACAGATGGTTTGAAAAAGTTGTCGAAAACTTCACTTAGCTTAGTTGACCACCACGAACACCAAATCTCCATCCAACTGGACATCAGTCGGGTGAGATTGAAAGTGGCATTAGGCAGCTTGTTCCCGAAGAATGAAACTTTAGGGAACTGCAGAATGCAGTCCATCAGATAAGGTCTCAAACCACCTAACAAACTTGCATAAAGTCCCTGGCAAAGAATATTGCACCAGTATTAAGACCTAAATGTGGACCAACAATGTACGTAGTTGGTGTGATTATAAATTGGTCATTCAATGTTTTGACAGTGGCTTATTGATGTTGTAATGCATAGTTGATACCGAAACTGAAAAATGTTGATAATGGAAGTGGACATTTTGGAACAAATCCACTAGCAAAGTATATGTATTCTCGAAAAATTCCTTAATTTTATTTTAACAGTTTTAATTCTCTGATTTTAAAAAGAAAAATATGGAAATCTTGGATTTTTTCATGTCTGGAGAGTCTTACGTTGGGAGTCTTACGTGGTGCAACGATGTAGTTTCTACAAAACTGTATGTTATTATGCTTAACATCTATGTTTAGAACTACAATAGATAGTTTTTGCATGTTTTCAAATACTTGAAAATTGTATACAGCAGGTATAGAATGTTCGTACCGTGGAAACATACAGAAAAACATTTAAGTTGATATATAGCTTTTTAAAAACAATTCGTGTTGAAGTAAACAACTTGTCGTAAACAATTTTGAAACAACTGCAAAAAAAAAGTCCGTTAAAAATTGAAAAAATTGTAATCACAAAATAAAATTGCGTTTCGATATTTCCAGTTAATTTTACAACCAAAAAATGCATATAAAATAAAAGCAGTCTCAGTAGTTTGCGTTTATATTATGACAATATTCAGAAATAAAATAAAGTCCATCATATTTTTTTCATTGCATTGAGTACAACTCTTTATTTGTAAATTGTTACGCAAATCTTAGAGACCAAACAATATATTCTCATATAAACGTATGGTTACATACAAACAGTGTTCGTATTTTTTTTATTTTCAAGTCGGAGATACGATGTCAGCATATGTATAAGCAGCGGTAATGATTAAGAAGGAAAATAAGATATGCCGAGTCACGTATAAATAAAGTCAGATGGAATAATTTACTTAAGATAAATATCCTTTTTATAAATCTAAAATATTAATTACCTTTGCAATCACTGCCGTGTAACTCTTTAACTTGGCGTATCATGTGAAAATCATATAAATATATTAACTTTTTCCTCTTACAACATAGATCAATTTATTTTTCTTCCACTTGATATCTCATTTATATGCAACATAAATATAAGTTACTTATTAATTTTGCCACGAAGACCAGAAATAGAAATTACACGATAATAATGCAAATAATATAGCTCTATTAAGACATAATGCAAGGAGAATCGCATGATTATGATGCTAAGCATATTAAAGATATTTATTGAGTTGTTAATTGATGGAATCAGAATATAAATGTATTTATGATATAGTTGCAATTTAAAAAGAGCTTGATGCGGTTAATTTTTGTGTGGGTGTATGCGGTTTTAATAGAACGGAATATTAGGCAAATGGTATTTTATTTAAAGATGCGTAAAATGTTTTGCAATTTGGAAAATCTGTAGGTATCTGTACTTCAGGGTTGCTTTGTACCTCTCAAATTGACAAAATGAAATAACAGTATACGACTGTTTCACTTGTAAAGTTTATTTTCTTTGTTTGAAATAATTTAACCCTATATCAGTGTAAAATTTGTATAAATTGCAGAAAAATCATTTTTTAGTGCATAACCCAAAAAATTTCAGGTAGTCTCTTCTAACGAAACTACCGTGGGTTTTTAATGTAGGATTATTTATCGTTGCTAACCTCTTTTGTATATATACATGTATGTATGTGTTATGTATATATGTATGTATATATATATACGTATGTATGTTTATATATATATATATATATATATATATATAGATGTGTCAAAATTTTGACGCATTTTGGTACTTTTCTATTTAACTGTTTGCTGCTTGTCCAAGCAGTACAGACTGGCTTTGGCGCGTTGCCAAAATTATAACTCGCGACGATGAATGGTTATAGCGTCTGAAATTTTTGCTTTCCGGAGGACCGTTATGAAGGAACGTAATCGTACGTTAAAAGATATACACACCAAGAGGGTGTTTTTTGATTTTCATAAAATTTCGCATGCAAAGATGTTTCGACGAACATACAAACGGTTAATATTTGGTGCCCAATGAATGAATCGTGGGAGCTCCAGCACAACAGAACTGCACAACCAGCAGGTGTATATAAGAAGAGATTCTGTTCCTGATGTTCAAAGATTCTGTTGCATTTCGACTTCAGATATCTGACGTCGACTGTAAGAATGCCACACCAAAGGATTCGGGTTCCTTAGTAGCATATTTCACAGTTTGAAAGAGATCAGGTCATCGCATTGAAAGAAGGTGTTTGGGCAATTCAAAGACGAGTTCAACATCTGGGTCGAATCGATGGTGCGATTAGACGATGCCGGCAAGAGTAGGTCAACAACATAAGATTTAAGCATCAGAATGGCAGCAGTCGACGTAAGTCCACAACAGAACGGGAAAACAGAGTGGTTGTCAGATCAGCTGCCACAGCAACGGATTAGTCTATATCAATCATGCGACGCATGACTCGCACACCAGTGTCCAACATGACAGATAGTCTCCCGTCCCTTAATAAAACTGGAAGAGTTTAGCAGAGTTTCAGTGTAAAAATAAGGACACAGGTTTAAATGCAAAAGTTAAGTTTATTAACATACTAAATTAAATGATCTTATCTATAACTCGAATACTATCGAGTTGCAAGCAAAACTACTGCAACTAGACAGCCTTAACCAGACTCACTCTCGACTGCATGTTGCTTTCCTTAAATACAAGTTAGAGTCAGGGTTGCCACTGATAGAAAAGAAAGTAATATAAAAGAAAATAACATTCATACGTCATACAAAACTATGACGCCATAAGATAAGATGTGAGATAACAATGAAATATTAACAATGACCATCGACAAAATGAACTACTACACTCCCTCCGACAGTTACTATGATTATATCTCAAGCCTGTACACCGTTAAGTCCGATTACTGTGATGCTTAACTCGATCAACTTGGGACTGCATTGACTGGGTATGTATAGTCTTTAGTGGTAAGTCCAGTTTCCAAGTGTGCCCTGACAACTGACGACCACCGAAGACATGTCTGGAGACATCCAGGGCCATGTGAGGATCCTGCCCTTACTGTCGCATACCGCACAGGCCCACAGCAGGGCGTTATCGTCTTGGGTTCTATCTTTTTTGATAGATTGACTCCTTTGGTAGTCATTAGTGATACATTTACAGCACAGTGGTACGTAGACTGCATTCTGCGACCCAATTTGTTGCCGTTCCTCTTGCGTCACCCCGGACATACTTCTCAACAACATAATGCCCGGCCGCATATGTCCCGGGTTGTTATTAATTGTCTTCAAGCTTTCCGAACACTTCCTTGGCCACCTAGGTTGCCTAATCACTCCCTCATAGAGCGGATTTGGGACGTGATAGGAAGGCGATTGTAACTATCGCGAAGTGTTACAGATTTAGCCCGACAGTTGGAGACAATTTGGCAAGAATCCCCTGAGTACACCATCAGGGAATTTTATCTGTCAGTGCCACGCTGGGTGATGTCTTGCATCTAGGCCAGATATGGACCAAGGCCATATTGACTCCCTCCCTTTGTAATGATCAAACTCTGGAATAAATCATTCAATTGCTCTGAAATTACTTTTTTTCCTGTGCATGTTCTTTATACCCAAGAATTGCTGTTGTAATCGGACAATTCCATCTTGGTGCGTTGAATTGTTCTGTTATGTTGTGTATTTAAGAGTTTATCAATGAATATTATAGAAATTTCCACAAAGAAATAATTATAGAACATTGTAGCAATATAGTTACAATGAAAACAAAAATAAAATTTCTACTTCAGTGTAGTTGTGATATGACACGATTTGATTGTTCAAGATTTTCGAAAAAATTAAATAAAAGTGAGCAGTAAATACTTTAAATAAAACACAATGGAGAAAATATAGCTGTAAATGGTTTTAAATATCTGGATAAATAAACAATTTTCATCAGAAACTCCCGAACTTTGAAAAGAATTATGCAGTCGTTAGGCTAAAAATAAGAGTGGCCAGTTACTGGGAGCTCCAATGAGTATGGAATTAGATGTTATTTACTTCCATCTTCCAAACCTGTATCTGTGGGCTCAATTAAAACAACATGTTTTTCGTCTGAGCTATCTTCACCCATCTTTTTGACTGCACTCCGCTTGAAATAAATTATCTGCTTCCCATATAGAAAATATGAAATTTTCTCACTGTGAAAACTGTAGAAAATTATACGCCTGTCATTAAGATTCTACGTACTTTAAATGTTTTTTTTAATAAGGGAAATCACGATTGTTGAGTTACATGGAAGCAATACACCCTAATTTTTAATAATATTATATTTTTTGTTAGCAGTGATATGAGTTTTTTTAGGACAAAACCTAGCATGTATTGAAAGAACATTTATATGTAGATTTTTTTTGCCAAATAAATTTATATTTTTCTTGATATAATCCTATCAAACCAAAATGCATAATACATTCATAATACATACCTAATACATAAAAAGTGATACTTAACTGTCTACAAAGTAAAAATAAACCAGTATCTTCACACCAAGAGAAAAACTTTTTTTAAGACTTCTCTTTAATGTACATCAAAGTTACATTAATGAATGATATTGTAAAATAAGTGGAAATTTCTCAGTGAAAAGTAAGTTGGATCCTAAATTAAATTGGATCCTAATCCAAAACTCATCCGCCATGTACAGAATTATTAATTTATTATTAATTTTCTTTAGCTATAAGTCTTCAGAAGCAGATTTATTGAGATCTATAGAAGATCTTCAGTACTAAGTTATATAATACGTTACTAGTTTCAAAAGGATCAGAACCGTTAACCAACTGATATAAATATCTTGGAAGTTGACATCATTGACATAACGGTATGATTTCAAAAATCGTTACGAGGCTTTCCCTTTTCGACATGTACCGTAATCTCAGATACTCTAATGAATTGGGTTGTTCTTTGATAATCGCGCTCTGTCTGTGGTATTTTGATTGAAAAACTAATAATATCAAGGGTGGGATGTCGTAGAGTACAACGACATTGTGTCAGCGGAAGTAGAAATTGGAAGAAGGAAGTGCAAAAAATAAACTAATTGGATGAAACTAGGGCAAACCGTGGAAAAGTTAAGAAGAGCCGATTGTAATGAGGGATATGAAGATAACAGAAGCAGATAGAGAAGTTAATGGCACTTACATAGACAGATAGACATAACATAAATATGCAAGAGGGCGGTTTGTGTAGAGAATAAGAAGAAAAGGTAAAAAAAGAGGAGTAAAAATATGGACGTAATAAAAGGGGAGCCCACATGCAAAAGTCTTTAGCCCCGGGCCAAGTTGTAAAAGGGTCCAGGTCCGCGGAACGAAGAGAGAGGAGTCACAAGAAGATACGCCCACGAAGCCCAATGGATGGAATAAAATATTAAGGATAAACCACAGGCCAGTTAGATGGTAAATTGTTGAGACAATATAGCCAATCGGAAAGAAATGTAGGAGGGCCCTAGAGTTAGAAGGAGAAAGATATGGTGATGAAATAACTGAAGGAAGAGATTTAGATTTGAGACTGAGACTTAGAAAGAAGCTTGTTGGGCTGATAGTCGAAGCGATTACTCAGAAAACACATCGAATTCTTATAGATGGAGAATTACGTATGAATTCCGAACTGAAAGGATGATGATACCATAGGAGGGAGAGATTCCAGATTCTGAAGGATCCGCAAGCCGATGTTAGTGTTCTACACCGAACAAGTGAATGTACATGAACATTCCTGGTGCCACAAAATTATGCCATTCCCAAACGAAGGACCAACGCCCCTGCAATCTTGCATCAGCAATTAGGTATCGTGCTTTCCCTTTTCTCACATTTGTGTACATAATCACTGCTTCAATTAATTAAGAATAGTTAATACTAGAATTAAAGTTAAGAATAGTTAATACTAGAATTAAACTGCTAGGGCGAGATTGTATTAAAATATATAACATGAGTAATAGTGATGAATTATTATGTCAGTAAATTGAGACCGGATATTATGAGTAATATTGAGGAATTATTATTATGTCAGTAAATTGTGCTAGGTTAATATGAGTGATATTGATGAATTATTGCCATGTCAGTAAATTGAGTCAGGTTAATAGGAATTATATTTATGATTTATTATCATATCAGTAAATTGAACCAGGTTAATATGAGTGACATGTGTATAAAATGATATCAAAATAATTGAATGAATTAAATATATGTCTCGTAGAAAGTTAATGTAGTAGTAATGAATTCGTAAGTAATATGTGTAGACGACGTATGAAATATTTAGTAGGAGTGAATTATATCATATATGTGTTTATTATTCAATAAACCAATTTGTTAATTAAAATCAGAGTTAAAGCGTGATTGTCACAACAAATGAATCAATGTACTACTAAGATACGAAAAGGGAATGTTCTTGATTGTACGTAACTTATTCAGATATTTTACATGAACCTTAATTAATATAATTAATTATTAAGAAATTCTCCCCAACAAATAAATATATTCAGAAGAAAACTATAAATTTCGATCACCGTCACATGGGAACGTTGAAATACTTTTACAATACATGCATAGGACATGTAGCTTGGGCTTACTATTGCGATGCCACAAAGTCAATTACCACTTTATACCGTGTAAAAAATGTTTCGGAGTTTGAGAGGGAGCATTAAGAAACCATTATCAATCTCTTTACACACTGTGACATCATAAGTAGGTAGGTTCTTCTCTGAGGCTTTTTTTTAATTCCTAAATTCGTGACCAAGAAAGACATAGTCCTAATTGTAAATGATAATGTCAAAGCTTAAAACTTAATAATTTAATAACAAAGAAATTTAACATTAAACAATTACAACATAGACAATTGAATTTTGTGTGTAAATTTAACAGCGTCGCTATCACGACACACGGATAGCGTCTCACAGGAGATTAAAAAATACGTCTGCCTAGTAGGCCATTACATGAGGGATCTCTTGAAAATCTCCAAGTGTCTGACTATTTCTCGTGGTCCTTTCTTTGTCGGCAACTATCCCGATTCCTCGAAAATGCGTCTGTTTTCCAGAGAGGGGGCCGGCAGGTTTTTTGGTGACAGTTCGTCTTACCGACGAACATTCCGTCAAACTTTATTGCTCTCCAATGTCAAACTCACGTTGAGCTGTTTCTAAGAAAAAACAGTTTTGTGAGGTAATGGAAGACACTTCTGTTTTCAAAACAGATATTTCCGCATCTCGCTCAGAAAAACGATATCCTGGGCTTAAATTTCAGACCAAATATTCTGGTGGCATTGGTCGGTATCGTTCTTTAAATCCGCTCGGAATACACACACGTGTCCAAAACTTTGGGAACTGGGAAGTGAAAACCCGATAAATATGCAGCTGTGTGTCGTGCACCCTATGAGGTCTTGGGAAAAATTACCCCATACTTTCATTACGCTACAACACACATACGCACGCGCACACATATCTATATGTGTATATATATATATATATATATATATATATATATATATATATATATATATATGTATATATATATATACCGGGTGGCCATAATTAAACTGACAGTGCTCACAGTGTTCTGTAGCGCGATCTATTTGCGAGAATGACGTCACATTTTGTAGGCGATTAAACAAGACGGGGGACGAAGGATTCCGCGAAAAAATAAATTAGTTCCAAAAGTCACCGCTAGGGGAATATTTGGCGCTGTGTAATAGAAAATAGAGTGTTAACAAATGCAAATCAATACGGAACACCAAACAGTTACCTTTGGTGAATGTAAGGGGATTTCTGTGACTGCATGTGGTGATTTGTGATCCCAAATTCGGCAGTTCTGGGTATTCACAGTTCCATGCAGATAAAAGTGGGCCTCGTCTCCCCATAAGATTTTCCACGGCCAAGCATTATCTACCTCCATTCTGGCAATAAAGGTGAGAGCAAAAGTCAATCGCTTATCATGGTCGAGGTACAGTAACTCCTGTACACGGCTGATCTTGTACGGATAGAAGTTGATAATCTTTCGTAAGATTTTCCATACCGTACTGTAAGGAATATCCATATTCTGAGCTAATCCATGAGCGCTAGAGGTGGCAGCAATATTGTCTGGTCCTCTCTCGTCAATCGCCTTGGCAACTGCTTCGATTGTATCCCGTGGTACAGGTTTTCGTCCTCTGCCTGACTGAACCTTCAGAGAACCTGTTTTCTCAAACGTCGCAACCATTGCTTTTAGCCCATTAACTGACACAGGACCGTTACCTTTACGCATTTTTTGTGGGTTCTAAAAGCACGAAGAGCGGCTGACGCGTTGCAGTGGTTGAGGTAAAAGAATTTGACCAGTAACGCACGCTCGACTAAAGAAGGAGACATTGCACATAAACTTTCAATCCGATTGATTCGAAACGTAACACATTGCCTTTTAAAACCCAAGCAGCTGGCACTGTGCCAATGGATGTAACGTGAAATTTGAATAAAGAACTTCTTCTTCTGCTCAGCGTACGAGATATTGCAGATCACGAGACTTTATCGGTGTTTATGTAGATTTTACGCTTTTTAAAAAGTGTTGCCATATTGCACTTGAACTAAATAAGAAATTGTGCATAATAAAAGGTAATTTTATTCCGTATTAATTTGCATTTGTTAACACTCTATTTTCTATTACACAGCGCCAAATATTCCCCGAGCGGTGACTTTTAGAACTAATGTATTTTTTCGCGGAATCCTTCGTTCCCCGTCTTGTTTAATCTTCCTACAAAATGCGGCGTCATTCTCGCAAATAGATCGCGCTACAGAACACTGTGAGCACTGTCAGTTCAATTATGGCCACCCGGTATATATATATATAATATATATATATTATATATATATATATATATATATATATATATATATATATATATATCTAATATATATATATATATATATAGATATATATATATATATATATATATATATATTATATATATATGTATATATATATATATATAATATATATATATATATATATATATATATTATATATATATATATATATATAATATATATATATGTATATATATATATATATATATATATATATATATATATATATAGATATATATATATAGTATATATATATATATATATATATATATATATATATATATATATATATATATATATATATATATATTAACGTATTGTAGCGTATTGGAGATATGGTCTTATTGTTTCCCGAGACCCCACAAGAGCTTGAAACACAGCTGCGTATTTTTCAAGGAATGTGTTGCTCGGTTCCACCAGTTCGGAACACGTTAGGGAATTCTTAACGTTTTTGCAATGTAATAAAGTTCGGCGTCTAAGAAGAGCTGTCAGCCGATAATCTGCGCCCCCTCCACCCCTTTTGAAAATCCAGACACGAGAGAGAGACGCTAGAGAACGCGGCCTGTGCGGTTGTATGTTTGAGGCTCCGTACGTTGTGAATCTGCACGGGATTTTAATTGAATATTTCGCACTGTTTAAATGTTAATTTTTTGTTTATAAATTGTTGAGTTATTATTTTAAAAAATTGGTCTTCGCTTTCAATTAGATCTCTGTCTTTCTTGTTATGGATCAATAGATGTGAAATTTGTTCAAAATGCCTCAGAGAGTTTATCAGCCTTGTCGTGACGCTACAGTATATATATATATATATATATATATATATATATATATATATATATATATATATATATATATAAATATATATATATATATAATATATATATATATATATATATATATATATATATATATATATATATATATATATATATAAGAGCTTGTCTGTTTGTTTGTCCTCTATAGAATCATAGACTGTTTCACCCACCGGGACCAAATTCGGCACAGTTAATGTTTTGGACCCGAGAAACTTAAATCAGGAAAAACGAAATTTGGGGCTCAATTAGTTTTTTTTTAAATTCATTTTTTAATGTTTTTTGTGCCCGATAGAGGTGCGTCTACCCCCTGTGGATTCCGCTCGACCGGCTGCGTTAAGAGGAGTGGTTTGAGGACGACGGAGGGGGTGGGTCGAATTACAATGCACGGGAGAAAGAGGGTTGGGAATGACCATAAAATCAGATGAAGGTCCGCAGGCTCAAAGTTTCTTTCTTTCTTTCTTATTGTGTGTATATAATTTCATTAGAAACGTGCTAAGCGCATTCTGTCTGGCCAGATGAACATGAAGAGCGGGAATGCAGCCCCGTATTTTTTTGATGGAATTCATGAAATATTTTATATCTATATATCTACCCGGGCAACGCCGGGCAATAATGCTAGTATATATATATATATATATAACGAGGAATTTCGTTATAGTCCTTGTGTTTCAATTTTTCACGTTAAATGTTACTTAAAGAAATTAAGAATAAATTATTTGCTAAGTTTCCGAATTGTAATTCGGTTGCTTAAGTTATTAGCAGGTTGGTCTTGAAAAATTGAATGGTTTAAATTTGACTAGTTCCCCAATACTTGGGAGGTCTCGAAATCTTATCTCTAAGCCATTTTTGATGTTCTAGGAGCATTCTACACTCATGGACAAATAAATTAGCGCACCAAGAAGGAGTCGTCAAAATGAAACGAAATTTTACATACGTAATGACTACTTTGATATAAGTAAATGATAAGAAAATCAAAGAAAAATGATAATTTATTTCAGAGAAAAAGGCAAAAGAACGGAGGAGTTAATACTCCGTTGGACCCCCTCTAGCGCGAATGCACGATGCGATACGATCGGGCATTGAGTCATACAAGTTCTGTATGATGTCTTGAGACATTTCGTTCCATATTTGCTGTAACCTTGCCTCTAGTTCGTTCAAACTCGTGGGATGCCCAACTCGTCGTCCCAAACGATCCCAGATATGCTCGATTGGAGACAAATCTGGGGATCGGGCAGGCCAAGGAAGGGTAGTAACAGTGCGGAGACAGTCTTGTGACACCCTTGCCGTATAAGGCCGAGCATTGTCTTGTTGAAAAATGGCTACTGGGAGCCGTTGCATGAGTGGCAACACATGTGGTTGCAGGATTTCATGAACATACCGCTGGGCTGTCATGGTGCCACGGAACAATACTAGGGGTGACCGTGTATTGTAGGCAATGGCACCCCATACCATCACACCAGCTGTGGGAGCGATGTGTCGCTGTACAGCAAAGGCAGGATTGAAGCGTTCACCACGGGCTCTCCACACACGAACACGATTGTCATCACTGCCGAGATTGAATCTGGATTCGTCGCTAAAGACGACCTGGTTCCATTCCGATGCAGTCCAGTTTCCTCGTGCGCGGCAAAACTCCAAACGGAGGCGTCGATGGGTGGGCGTCAAGGGTAGCACACGTAATGGGCGCCGCGATACCAACTGTCCTTCAGCCAGGCGCCTTCGTATGGTTCGAGAAGACACAGAGGCCCCTAGTGAAGGTGCTACCTGTGCCTGGATGGCGGCCGATGGAGCAGTTGGCTGTACGCGTGCAATTCTTACGATGTGGCGGTCTTCTCGACGACTGGTCTGTCGAGGGCGTCCTGAGCCTGGTCTTCGTGTACATGACATCTCTCGGGTCCACTGGTCCCAACACCTCCTCACAACACAATCAGAGCGGCCTAATTGACTAGCTACTCGCCTAGCTGACCACCTAGCTTCCATCATCCCGACGATTCTCCCCCTCTCAAACTGCGACAACTGCTTATATTGTTTCGAACTCGGTGTAATGGTATGTCTATCTCAGCTCTTCCTTTGTAAATGATTCAGCACACTCAAACAAGCTTTGGTTACCTGTTTTATACTCCACAGAGTACGATGTTCAACGCCCTCTACCGGCTATACGTAATGCGCAATCACGCTGCATTTCTAATCATTTGCATATCTCCCCGACATGTACCTTCATTGCAAGTTTCGTTAGGATCCCGCAATTATTTCTTGGTGCGCTAATTTTTTTGTCCATGAGTGTATTTAAAATCGCCACATCTGCTCTTCTGTATGGAAAATAGCCTATTAAAATCTGTTCGTTTCTCTGAAACGCTGCCCCGTGGCCAAGTAAAATTGCATTTCTTTGTATGTTCTCCTTTTCAAAAGCATCGGATTTATCTATCCGGTATATAAGCTCCTTTGGGGGTACCTTAATTACACCGTAAATTGGTTGTCTCTTTCCTAACGCCAGAATGTCTGTCTCTATTTTCTCAGATAATAACTTTCGGCGGGCGTTTTTGAATCAGCCACGTGGGAAAAAGTTGCCTGTCTCTCCTCTGTCTAAACTTCATTCAATTGAATGTTCGCGCATTCCTACGTCACTTTCTGCTTGACCAATGAGCTATGTGCGCGCCGTTCCTTCGCCTGCTTGGCGCAAGTTTTCCTTAATTTTTGGCGGTGAATCGCCCTTTCAAATCTCACCGGTTCTCTGTCTAAAACGCGCTTCGTCTGTGCCGTCCCTGTAGGGCTTTCTATCGGGTATTTTCCATATGCTCGCTTCGCTTGGCGGTAATTTTAAAATTATTATAACCCTCGCTCTCCTATTTCACTGTCCAGAGATGAAGAATAGTATCGGTAGTGAGCCATATTTTCCCTAAGAGATAAGTTTCTCTTTGAATAGTATACGTGTAAGCACCCCTTTTCAGTTCTTGGCCACTGGCCTCGACTGTATTGGGGGGCTATTTTAATCATTTTTTTTGTTGTTAACTTTTGACCCAAACGGTCATCCCGCCTTGGAGCTCCTGTAAACTTCGAGCTTCCTTTTTTATACTGTACGAATGTTGTGAACTGATATCATCTCAACTTATAAAATAGTTTTTCCCTGCTATTCAAGAATATGACCATTGATTCTTAAAGAATAAAATGAAATTTGTTTAATCATTATAACGGACTTGCAACTTATTTTAGCCTCTTTTTAACTTCCCTTTCCCGACCATCAAAACAATTAGGGCAGCACATGGTTTTAACGAAATTACGCAAACACACACCGATAAGTAACATAAGCAGTTTGTTACTGTCCCGTCCGAAGACATGCACCATTGAAGTGACTGTTTACGCGGTAGCACCCCCGCACAGCCCGGGGTTTCCGAGCCACACCGATACCACTCGCGCCACACGCTCGCAGAGCGTCCAGGAGCCAATTTTTAGATAGGAATTACCGAATTAAATTAAAACAACTTTAACTATTTAGGAAAGGCCACACGGGCTAAGGAATTTAGCCTAGAAGGAACCACCACCATACACCATCGAGCCACCTGCGACATTCGGGTTTTGCACCAACCGTGCTCCCCTTTCTTTATTAAAACATAAAAAGTTATACAGAAAATGATAATACAGAAATATATACAATCCACTAAGTGGAGTCGACCGTTTCGCAGAACGGGATTGCTTCATCCAAGAGTTTCTTGACCACCAATTTCACGAAGTTTCTACAATAAAAGTCCATGTAGAACTTATTCTTGGTCCAGTTTACTGCCCCAGTGGGCAGTTTTCTTCTTTGCACGTTCCACTCGCTGCACTCGAAGATGCAGTGGTCTGGCGACTGGATGGATCCACAGCTGCAAATGTTGGGCTTGTTGTGGAACCTCTCTTGGTAGGTTCCGAAGCACCCATGGCCCGTAATAGCCTGATTGGCTAGGAAGTCCGCACTGAGCCTCTTGAGCGAGACCTTCTTGAATACGTCGTGGACCCTTCTCCCCTTGGAGGAGTGGTCCCACCTTTCTTGCCAGGAGTCGATTCCCTCACGGAGCAGGAGCCTCTTCACCTGCCTCTTGCAGGACTTAACTTGAGTGGAGACGACGTCCAGCTCGGTAGCTGCCTTGGCCAGCTTGTCTACCGCCTCGTTTTCTTGGTTACCCACATGGGCCTTAACCCAGTGGAAATGGACTTGCACCCCCGAGTCCCGGATGAGAGCTTTTAGCGCATCCGTATGATCTCCTTTACTCCCTAGAGCCCTTAGAGCTTGTAGGGTACTCCTGGAGTCGGAGTATAGATCAATTTCTCGCTTTTCGTTTTTGTTTGCATGGTCAATGGCCATGGCGATAAGTAACATAAAATAAATCATCCATAATTTAAAGCGTAGCAGGAAACAGAAGAAGAAAACTTCATATGCAAATCAAAGTTCATGACGTCAAAAACCGCAAAAAGAACATGAGGGTGGAAATCGGGATGTTGCAGAAACGCCTCTTTCACTGCCTTAACTGTGAAATTCGATTGCTCAGTTTTTCTTTTTGAGAAAATGTGACTTGAAAATGTCTCAAAAAAGTGATTTACCGGAAGCGATGGCATGGCGTATTATAGGCACACTTGAATCCGGGCAAACACAATGTAGTGTCGCGGACGCTGTTGGAGTCACCAGAAGTGTCATTGCAAGGCTGTGGAATCGATTCCAAGAAACAGGGAATGTTAGACGTCGACCAGGGCAAGGTCGACCATGCGCTTCTTCAGCAACTGATGACCGGTATATACTGTTAACAGCTCGTCGAAACAGAACAGACAATGCTACTCAGCTGCAAAGACAGTTGCTCTTGGCAACAGGACGAAGAGTGTCCAGCTAAACGGTACGTAATAGGCTTCATCAGGGAGGTCTCTATGCATGTAGGCCAATGGTCTGCATTCAGTTGACCTCACGCCACCGTGCGGCCCAAAGAAGATGGGCTGATGAACATCGAGATTGGGAGCAACATGATTGGAGCCAAGTGCTGTTTACAGACGAGTCCCGATTCAGTCTGGAGTGTGACACCCGACGTTTTGGTATGGAGGGAAAAGGGCGCTCGAAATAACCCCACATTCGTTCGTGAAAGGTAACAATACAGACGAGCTGGTTTTATTGTATGGGGTGGAATCAGCATAGGTGGACGTACGGACCTGCATATCATTCGGAATGGTACTTTGACGGCCCGAAGGTATGCAGACGAGATACTGAGATCTCATGTCATACCTTAAGCTGCAGTCTTTGGAGATTACTTTGTTTTCCAGCATGATAATGCCAGACCGCATACAGCTCGTCTTGTGGAGAACATGCTTGAAACTGAAACAATACAGCGTATGGAATATCCAGAGTGCTCTCCTGACCTGAATCCAATCGAGCATGTTTTGGACATGCTTGGACGACGCATTGCTGCGAGAGCAAGGCCTCCTTTTACTCTCCGAGACTTGGAGATTGCACTTCTTGAAGAGTGGAACAGTATTCCCAAAAGTCTTATCGATAACATAATCGCATCCATAGAAAACATGTGTGCAGCAGTCTTAGCTGTTCGAGGAGACCACACGCCATATTTAAAATCTTGCATCATTTCTAAACAATACTTTTTTTATCGTTTACATGTAACCAAATTGTTGCCCTAAATAATCTTTTCATCTTTTTCCATATTTTCAAAGAATTAAAGCTTAATTGCAATTTTTTTACCTCTTTTTTTCTGTATTGCGCATTGATACGCGTGTACTATCTATTTTATGACAATACGTGGTTGTCTCGAATGGTTTTCTTAACTTTTTTGTTTTGCTCCCCTAATTTTTTTGAGCAGTGTATATATAACTGGGGTTTTTAGTTTCAAGGAGTTTCGACGACATAAAGAAATTTGCTATAATGGCTAGATTCGAATAATATAATTCGATGTCTCATATTTTCAGTCAGGATATTCAGCAAATAAAACTTTTAAATAAAATACTTTTACCTAAAAGTATTATTGTAAATTATTCTGTGTTTACGATATGGATGTCAAGATCTTAGATTGGACAGCTTTTGTTGCTCCATATATCGCCCTAAAGAAGAAACACGTGAAACATTAAACCTCACTTTATGCAGGATGTTTGTCTACTCTTATTTCTCTGACACTTTATTAATTTCAATTTTACACGGCCATGTAAGACAGAAAACTCATGAGGCTTACTAAATATTTCAGGCAGCTACGACAAGGATAAAGAAACTGCTTGTTTTTGTTAAATCCTAGGAAAATGATGCTATGCTCAACAATTTCATGTAGGATTCCTTTTGTTAATACTTTAAAAGGATTGTTGTAAACTAATCAGTACTTAAAATTGGGGATCGCAAGATGTTTGTTTCGCAACATTTTGTTTTGTTTGGGTTTTTTTAGAAAGATTATAAAGTTAGATGTCTCTATAGCATTTTCCCTGACAATTCTTTGGCTAGGAGATAAATACTCATTTTTTTTTCATTTCCTTTTCTTCAATTTTGGGAAGATTATAAAGTGATACGCCTCTGAAGAATTTTCCTTGACCTTTTGTTAGCTAGAAAATAAACATTCAAAGATTCTTTTTTCATATCGTTTGTTTTGTTTAAGAAATAGTATAAAGTCAGACATGCCTGTTGCATTTCCTCTGAAACTTCAAAGGCAATTTATAAATATTCATTCATTTTTTATTTATTTTTATATTTTTATTGCGAAACCGGGAAAGGTTGAGAATTATGTGTGTCAGATATATTCAGAATATTACGACAAGAACATTAAACCTTCTTGATAGCAACTTTTGATAAAACAAACAACAAAAATTTTAGGTTAAACCAAACCACTGCCTGACATCTTATTGAAAAATTGAATTTAATAACGCATTTAAAAAATATTTATGATATAAAAACGCTAAATGATTTTATTAATTATTCAGAAATGACAAAACAAAAGGAATGCCAAATCCAGTTGTCATTGTTAGTCCGTATATCTAGAGAAAAAAATCTAAGAAGACCATTAATCTTGAATCAGTCAGAAACGCATATTGTTTAAAAATATTTCCCCTAGCAATTAAAATTTCTTTCTCGTGTTTTTGTATACAATATAATTAGCTTAGTTAATGGGCGAGATAAAATTTCCATTTATAAAAACCAAACACCTTAATTATAAACATTTTTCTTCACATATTTAAGTAACTGAATATTTTTTCTAAAATATTTAAAATCCTGGCCGTTAGTTTACGTGATAGTTAACTTGCGAATGTTATTTTATTCAGTAAATTAACCTAATTTTTTATATTTATTAAAATTTGAGGCACGGCTAGTTAATTATTTCTCGAATAACTGTAAAAAAATTTAGAATAGGAATGCTGCTTCTCATATAGTATTCTTCTTGTTGAATTAGAAGGTTTTTTTCTTGATGAAGACATATATATATACCATTAAACTGTTAAATTTTATGCTTCATTATATATAAAGGGAGATTTTTATTAAACTGACACTACTCAGGGCCACCTGCAGCACGATCCATCAGCCGGCATTCCCCCAAAATTGATAGAGGGACTAAGGACGAAATGGGAAAGAGTTCCTATGAAAAAAAAAAAAAATTGTGCGGTTGTACGTTATTTTTTCAACTCTAAACATGATTTAATATGTAGATTTCTATTGATTATATATATGTATATATATATATATATATATATATATATACACGTATATTTATATATATATATATATATATATATATATATATATATATATATATATATAAAAGAGCTTGTCTGTTTGTTTGTCCGCTATAGAATCATAGACTTTTTCACCCACCGGGTCCAAATTCGGCTCAGTTAATTTTTAGGACCCGATAAACTTAAATCAGGAAAAACGAAATTTGGGGATCAATTAGTTTTTTTTAAATCAATTTTTTAATGTTTTTCTGTGCCTCTAAGATGCGTGTACCCCCTGTGGATAGCCCCTTCACCTAACCAGCTGTGTTCAGAAGGGCTGCGTTGGGAGAATAGCTGCGTTCAGAGGGTTGGTTTGGGGGTAACGGGGGCGGGGGGTCAAATTGCAATGCGCCGGAGGAAGAGAGTTGGGAATGACCTTTGGCCCTGGCTCCCCAGATAAGCACAACTTTCCTGGCTCTGCTTTGTGAAATCTGTAGATGATTCGTTTTCATGCGGAAAGTGATGTAGAATTCTCAATAAAATCAGACGAAGGTCCGCAGGCTCAAAGTTTCTTTCTTTCTTATTGTTTCTATATCATTTCAGTAAAAACGCGCTAAGCGCATTCTGTCTGGCCAGATGAACATGAAGAGCGGGGGAGTGCAGCCCAGTATTTTTTTGAAAAATTATTTACCCATGCAATAATGCTAGTGTATATATATATATATATATATATATATTATATATATATATATATATATATATATACACTGGGCTATTCCAAGAATGAGTGGGAATAGAAACGGCCAGCGCTTGTGCGTGGATTTGAACCAGGGACCTCTCGCTCCGTAGTGCGATAGTCCGATACTCCGTAGTCCGATTCGATAACCATTCAGCCACAGAGTCCTTGAGAAAATACTCTTATGAATGGGGCTCAACGCTTTTTCGTTACGTGACGACTCCTGCCAGTTCACTCTAATGTAAGCCGCGTAAAAGAACGTAGTTCCAAAAATTCCTAAAGCCGCCGATAGGGGAAGATATGGCACTGTTGTTGTCGGTGCATCCGAGAATTTGCATCAAACTCAAGTAAAACATCAATTTGCAAATTCATGACTACATAGTTGACAACAGCGCCAATACTTTGGGCTATAAAGATCGGTGCGTAATCTGTTGCGGAATTGCTTTATAGAAAAAAAAATGGTCATCAGTCGCTTTTTTCCACTTGCTTGGCCATCCGCGCTCCCCGGACCTAACCCATGTGACTTCTTTATGTGGGGTTATTTAAAGACCAAATTCTATCATGGGGGAGTCTCTAACTTGGTGGACTTAATCCTTTCAGGGCAACAATCTCCAGCATTTGCAGAGTGCAGATTTTTTTCCCCATTTTTTAAGCTAAAAAATTAAAAAATAAATTCCTATTAAAGGTTACAAAATGTTTTTACTTCTTTTAAATGATAACAGGTGGAAATACTAACCATTTTTCTGCTCATTCAACTGGAATACATTGAATGCAAGTGAAATAAAAGATTTGATTTAGGCGTCTGCACTGTGCAAACGGCCCCCCTCAAAGGGTGAAAGAACAACATATCCCGGGCTGCGATTAACATTCCTCGTGACAGTTAAAAAAGCCCATCATTAAGTAAATTTCTACAGTACCGTGAAAAGTACATATTGAAAATGCCTTCTAACCTGAAATCTTGTAATACTGGACGTTGCGAAATTACCAAATATTTATTATTTGTATAAATTTCTTAAAATTCGTTTTAAGTACTTTAATTTAATAAAATACGTATACAAACATACCAAAAGTAATTTATTTTTCATTTTAGCATACGCTTGGTTTTTTTGTTATTTGCTTTATATCTTAAAATCACTGTCTATAAAATAATATGAGAAATAGTGAATTACAATAAATTAGCGTATATAAATTCAATTTTCTTTTGCAAGGCATTTGCAAAAACATTCATAAGAAATGAATTGTGTGTCAGAGGTTTTTCTGGGTGGAAATAAGTTTATCATTTTAACTTGAGAATCACCGGAGAAACATTCATAATATCATGACCGAAAATATTTCATTTTATTTCTGATATTGTTCAAATGCATTTTTTTGGTCGTTTGAAACACTTTAATTTTAAATAAAATAAGAGAAATAAATATTTTTTAAAGTTACTTGGAATAGTGAAATTATTTTAACCTTTTGTATTAGTGATAGCTTTAGGGTATCTAAAGTACAATATTTATTTTAAGCGGCAAACGTCGTTTCCTTCGGAACTGTTTTTAATGGCATTTTCCTAAAGGAAAAAAATTTATCATTTTAAGGATGTTATTTTTTTTTGTTGCTCCCATTTAAAAATATACTTCTATTTAATTAATAGTTTATAGAGAATCTGCACTTCTATCCTAACTTTGGATATGTATATCTTGAAGTGGCACTCTAAATAATTTCATTCAAACACAGTTCTTACATAACAACAATGTTTATTTAAATATTTGCACATATAACTTTGCTTTACAACATAAAGCATACGTACTACTAGTACGAGATATATACACCATTCATGCAAGGGAAATTCAATTCAATATATTCACTTGTATAAAAACTCATTCAAGAAAAATACACTTTGCAATACTCACAGATACTTTGAAAGTCAACCAACAGTGCTGCCACGTAAACTTTGGGCCTAACAAGAACTCTTGTAAGTTTGAAGCAACCTAGCTATGCCTCCATCATCTGCTCGCAAAACTCAACTATTATTAAACCAGACTCTAAGCCTAGCTCCAGCTCGATACTTCATGTCGTCAGCTCTACTCTTCCTTTCACTTCCTCTCACTTCCTTTCGCTTCTTAATCTAGCTGCTTGGTATTTATGCCAACCGCGTATGCCGCAATTAGCATATCTTTAGCGGCTTCTTTAACTTTATTCACTTAATAGTTCGATTATTGTGAATCGAATCTTATGTAAACCGTACAATTGTTTATCTCAGTTTTTAAAACTGCTCAGTGAAAAATATCTAGACCAAGGCAAATTATACAAAGTATTCGACAATTTTGCAATCCGTCATGTATAATTTGTACGAGAAATTTAACTCATTTTACCAATAAGTATTCTTTCACATTTGTTTAAGTAGGAAAGTATTAACCGTGAGATTTCCTTACAGGTTAAAAATACCTCTCCTCTTTCCATCATTTTCCAGAAATTAAATTTGAAATTCTTCCCCCGCATGAAGAATCATAGCCGCAGGTTTATCTTTCTTTTCTAAGTGGAATTTCTCATCACCATAGGCGTTCCGATTTCTCTTGAGAGAACAGGTTCGATAAAAGACTATCAACTGCTGGTGGGTACTTTTTACGCTTAATGAAATGAAAGCTAAATTGAAGAAAAATACAGGCATAGAGTTCATCTTGAGATTAAACTAGAGGCATGTTTATTTATATCCTGTAGTTACTACTCGTTGTAGTGATGTAGTAGAAGGTATGAGAAATTGCAAAAATCTAGTTGTATGCATATTGGCTTTTTGGAGTATATATAGAACTGAATTAAAGATTACCTGTGTAAAATATAAGTCTATAAATACGGTTAAGAGTCAAAAATGAAAGTTTCATACCGTGAAATATAAATCAGTTTAAATGGTTTACGTATAGTGATATAAGGATGGATTTTCCAACTGTATAAATGTTTTGCATATTTTATTATTTGTAGTTCTTTGCTAAAGAGCCATACAAAGGCCTTCTGTCTCGTAATTTGTATTGCATTTTTTAAATCTTTTCTGTTTGGTACGAGTTTTATGCGCTATACAGATAATTTAATCACGAATAATTTGTAGTTAATACTGTTTTATAGGATAATAATTATTTCTCTTCCAAAATCAGTACTTTCAGGCATTATCTATTTTTGTCTCCATTCCAATTGCTCTTGAGGCAAAAAAGAATTTGAGGTGTTATCAGTTTTTGCCCCCTTTCCAGTTGTCTCTTGAGGCATTGTTTCCGTAAAAGACTTTCGGAATATTTATCCACACTTCTGCAGGATTTGCAGATCAGGGATGTCAGGGAGGTAGTGCTATAAGGGAGTGTGACGTAACAAGTGATCACGCTGTTTTAAGAGGATGGTTTCTTTGTGTGGTTGAGTACGCTGCTGTCATCAATTTGCTATAAGAGAACCAATTCCATCGTGGCCCAAAATTGAAAACGATGTCAGTAGGCTGCGAAAATTCATGACAAAAGCGGGAATTTATACTATAGGATCTTGTTCAGAAAGCCTGTCTTATGATCAATGAGTGGGGACACTTAATGGGGGAGTGGAACTGAGTCGACAGGATGAGTCCACACTGCTGAGAGATTTCAAGACTCTGAATCCTGGCAGTTGGGAAAAAAATAAGAAACCATTAGGAACAGATTCACGAATCATTAGTTATACTTTCAAGAAACGAAACTGCAGCTACTCTTTAACTCCAATAAAATAATTTGTTTGGTACAAATTTTAACTACACACCAAGGTTCTGCTCTCAGCATCATCTTGGTGTGTAGTTTTGTACCATGGTGTGTAGGTTCAGAAGTTAAACTTCTGAAAAATTCTTTCCCGAACATATAAAATTCTTTCATGCTGAGATTTTCAATATATTCTACCATAAAGAGGTTGGTGATAGCGGTAAACCAGACCTGTAAAACTCCAAATATGACGAGGACTATATTACTTTATAGAATGATGTTACTGGCCTCAAGAAAATAGGATAAATTTAAAAGCAAAAAATATTTAATCTAAAAAAAATTGCTGAATATTTTTAAAAATTAAATAAATATTAATTTTTATTTCTTAAACTTTTCTTTCGTGATATTATAAATCTAAAAAAACCATTCCGTATTTTTTTAGTTTTTTAAATTATACGCCCTTACAAAAGACTTCGCGGGTAACACAGTGAGGGCTAACTGGCTGCATGTAGCCAGCCGGACACTTGTTGTGCAGGCCTGCTGTAAACAGTCTGATATACTCCAGTCCTTAGACTGAGATTAGAGAGTATCATATTATTTTTTGTGTTTCCTATCAATGTGCAATACACTGGTGTAAGAAATTAAGAGAATTTGCAGACTTGGTCGATTATCTCTAGAACTACTGTACCGATTTTAATGAAATTTGATATGTGCATACATTGATACAATTCAAAACAAATAACCATTCAATAATTGTAATACACACGCATGATCGTGCGTAACACTCATTGGAGTCGGAAGGTATGAAACAGCGGTTGCAGAATACACAAAAAAGGGTTAATAGATGGTGTTATTTTGCAGCAATTGGTTAATTTCAAATTGCAACAGTAAAAATGGGTAACTACCAACTTTTAGATGTTGGAATGAGGTGGCGAATTGTGGGGAGGCTAGAACCAGGCCAATCTCAATTCCAAATTTGTAGAGAGATCAATTTAACACCCAGCGTCGTGTGTAACTTATGGAAACAGTTCCAGGATACCGGATCCATCGAGAGAAAGCCTGGGCAAGGTCGTCCAAGAGCTACGACTGCCATTTGTCGATTGTTTGTCGCCATTTGTCGATTATAGCGAGACGTAACAGGAGTGCTACAGCTTCTCAGCTCTCTCGTGATTTGTATGCAGCCACAGAAACCCGTGTATCAAAGGTGACTGTTTCCAAAAGACTTCATGAGAGAGGGTTGTTTGCAAGAAGATCTGCTGTTTGCGTCCCGCTCACTTCTACGAACAGGAGAATCCGTTTATCATGGTGCGGAGAGCATAGCGATTAGAGTATGGAACAATGGGCGACCGTTCTCTTCACTGATAAGTCCCGGTTCAGCCTAAACACCGATTCTCGCCATATGTTCATATGGAGAGAACCAGGGACCCGCTGCGTACCCTCCAATGTCCGTGAAATCGACCATTATGGCGGAGGAGGTTTAATGGTCTGGGCAGACATCATGTTGGATGGCCGCACACCTCTCCATGTCTTTGAAAGAGGCGCTGTGACTGGTGTGAGGTATAGGGATGAGGTCTTGAAGCCTTATGTTCGCCTTTTCAGGGGTGCAGTTGGCCCTGAGTTAATTTTAATGGACGATAACGCGAGGCCACATAGAGCTCTTCTGGTCGACGAATTTCTAAAGAGTGAGGATATTCGCCGGATGGATTGGCCAGCTAGATCTCCAGACCTTAACCCTATAGAGCATGTCTGTGACGCTCTGGGGATGGCAATTGTAACTCGCAACTCCCATTCGAGAACCATTCAGGGAATAAAAACAGCGTTGCTGAACGAGTGGGACCAATTGCCACAGGAAATGATAAACTGCCTTACTTCAAGTATGAAATCACGCTGTGAGACCTGTATATCTGTAAGAGTGGACCATACCCCCTATTAACCCATCTATTAACTCTTTTTTTGTTTATTCTGCAACCGCTGTTTCATACCATCCGCTTCCAACGAGTGTTACGCACGATCATACGTGTGTTTTGCAATTATTGAATGATTATTTGTTTTATATTGTATCAATGCATGTACATATCAAATTTCATTAAAATCGATACAGTAGTTCTAGAGATAATCGACCAAGTCTGCAAATTCTTTTAATTTCTTACACCAGTGTATTTTGGATGCGTTACTTCTCTTTTCTAGAACGGGATAATAATCCTAGTTTTGGCCATCCGTAAAACCGGAATGTGAAATCGACAGTGTTCTTGTTGATAAATAGGACCTTCTGAAATACTTTTGATATATATATAAATAAATAAATAAATAAATAAATATATATATATATATATATATATATATATATATATATCGTTTTTTTTTATTTTCAGCTCAAACGGTAATATTTAAATCATTTTCTCTTTTCAAACAATTTGTTTCGACTTGGAAATTTTGAATATATTTTAATTTCCGGTTTAATTTTTTTTTCTTCAGCGCATCTTCAAAATAATATCACCTAGGTGTTAAAAACAGTAAGTGATATTGTGAAAAGCGCTTAATAAGGTTTGTACGTGGAAAAAACATCTCAACAAAATCTGTCTAACAGAAAGACAAAAATCCCGAACTTTTCACTCTCACTTACTTCAAGACACGTAACTTCTTAACTAGTTTTACTGTTATTCTGGAACAAAAAAATTAAAATATTCTATATTGTTCTCAAAAGCAGCTTTGATTTCATTAAAAATACCTACTGTTCCAAAATGTCTGCTGTATCTGGTATGAGTCAGCCATATTTATTTCTGGAAATTCCTAACCTGCAAACCATTGTATAAAAATGCTGTGTATGGTGTCATGTATATGACTGGGAGAACAGATAAACAACGGAAAAATACGTTAACAAATAAGACAGCATACCGAGGAGGTACGATGAGAAAGTGATTGCTAGCGGCATCAAAAATTTCTTAATTCTCGTGATGGCATGTCCAATCTGAATTTATTATTATGCCTACATATCTGTCATCTCTAACATGTGTTAAATAATCTTTAAAATAGTGTTTATGGGGCTGAAATTATATCTCACATAATCTCAACATTGAATACCTTGCGCCTTACTCTATTAGTAAATCTTTATTTAATAACATTTGTGAAGAACAACCTATAATTAATATCTATATATATATATATATATATATATATATATATATATATATGCATAATAGGTTGTTCTTCACAAATATTATTAAATAAAGGTTAAGAAATACAGAAAAGCGCTAAGGCATTAACATTTATTAATTTGTTTATATTTTTATATGAAAAGACAAACATTTATCGAGATGCATTAACACGTTATAACTCTATATTCAGAGTCATTCAAAATATTTCTTGCACTGAATAACATAAAACAGTTTACTAAAGCCCAAAGTGTTTGGAAACGACTGAAAAAAGGATTAAAATTAAACACTTCGAGAACACGTACGCGTTTTATCAGGAAATCGTTCGGTTAAATCAATTTACCAACTGAAATAAAATTCATAAGGTATCGCAAAACGCAATCTCCAGCCTCTCTCTATATCCGGGAAATTAAATTTGAGATTTCTCCACATGCGGAAGAATTATAGCCGCAGGTCTGACTCTCTTTTGCCAGGAGGAGTTTCCCATCACTGCACGAAACCTTGCAATCTCTTCATGCATGGGCGTGTTGGATGAGGAGATCGAGCGCCGATAGAAGCGATTGCACTTGTGGAGTTATATATATATCATTTTTCAAATAAAGTGGAGATTTGGGAATTATTTAACCTCAGGGAAATGCCAGTGAAGTAATGTTGTATTATTTTAATTTAATCGAGGCAATCAGAAGTTTTCTTTAATGATATTACTGAGAAATAATGCGCAGTAAAGGCGGTCTTCTGCAAACCGATATTAATTACGATTCGGAACTCGATAATGTGAAAATTGTCGTGGCTTGCCATCTCAATGGCTGTATTAATCTACAGTGATATTTCCTCGTGGTATTTTTCAAATAGCAGATTGACAAATCCACGTTTTTGCATTCTTTTTCTTCCATTTTTTAACATAAAGGTGAAATATTTTAAAAAGTCATAACATTTTCAGGTCATTAAATTGCTGACATTTATAGTCGTAATATTTTAATTGTATAAAGAACATTTAACAATAAAATCTGAAAAATACGCAAATTTGTATTAAAGGTATATTTATGAATGAAAACAAAAACATAATAATGACATGTATTTGTTAATGTATAGTTATAATAACAATAAAAGAAAATTCCCTGTAAATATAGATTATCTGCGAGATAAATTCACACTTCACCTTTAAGGATAGACTACAGGGCAATTGCTACGTCATTAGTCACCAAAATTTCCAAGAGCATGGGAAATTAAAGTCTAAAATTAATGTCCTATCTCGAATGTAGCACAATTTTAACACGGGCATATATTATAGGTCAAGAATGTTGGCCGTTTCACATGACTTAAAAATAGTAATTTTAAGGCGTCTGTAAAATATAGCATATTATTTGGGCGTGTTGGATAACGAGGTTAACTTATAATAGATTCCGATTGCAGTTATACATTTTTTTAATAAAGGAAATATTTTTAAGTTATTTAACTCAAAGGAATTATCTATTTAAAACACATATATACGAATGTACTTGGTCTTGAATGAAGATAATTAGATTTTTTCCATATCACTATTTCCGGAGGAATGATGCTTAGTTAGGCAGGCAAGGCATCAATTAACAACGGGTAGATCCAATGTCCCTACGAATTTTGTAAATAGGTGCTACATAAGCGAAAATTTACCTTGCCCAGGGTTTCTCCAAATGTGGTACGGAAATATTTTGTGGTACGTGTGGATCTTACAACAATTAGTAATCTGAATGCGGTGCTACAAAAGACTTTTATTAATGACTACGGGGTATAATAAGAAAAACAAATTAAGACGCACTAACCTAGCCAATCACCATAATAAGCAATAGAAAATATAATATATATATATATTTATATATATATATGTATGTGTGTGTGTGTGTGTTGGTGTTACGAAATAGAGATGTGTCGCTTTTCGTGCACGATGCGGCACTTCATAGATACTTTTCAATGACCTCACCTCAAAATTGCACTTATTTGACTTGTGTCAAATAATTCTTGTCGTGGTGCGATATTTAAAATATACACTCTGTCACAAAAAAATATATGCACCCAGAAGAAATCAAGCTACTATCGCGAAACTTGGCAGGAATGTAGTCTGGTGAGAGATATGCAAATGATTAAAATTTCGACGCCAATGACACAAGGGTAAGCGCGCTATGCGCATATGAGATGCGCAGCTGGGAGAGTTTAAAAGCATGATTGCTCGTGCCATAGGGTTATTCAAACAATTTTGTCGACTTAAATGGACTGTATTATGACTAGAGATGCCTCTGAGGCGTAACCGGTAACAGTGCGAACAATTTTCGGACTTTGAGAGGGGGCGTATAGTTGGCCTCAGAGAAGCAGGTTGGTCGAACAAGCGTATCGGCCACCACCTCGGTCGGAGCAATATGGTAGTTGCTCGGTGTTGGCAACAATGGATCACGTAAAGGATAGTCTACCATCACGGTGGGTCAGGGCGTCGCAGGAACAGAAATGCGTGGGAGGATCGCGCAATCATAATAACGACCACGTCCGCACCAACAACGTTGCTAGAATAGGTTCGATGCCATTTACCACGTTCCAGACATCCGGTGGTATCAAGGGAAACCATTCGGAGACGACTGGCAGGCGCATGTATAAGGAGCCGACGTCCATTAAGACGGCTACCACTGACCCCACATCATAGGCAGTCGATTGGATTTTTGCCGACCTCGGGCAAGCTGTAGTGTGACCGACTGGAGGCGTGTGATCTTCAGCGATGAATCCCGATTCAGTCTCAATACTGATGACCAGCGCATACGCGTGTGGAGGCGGACAGGCCACCGGCCCGTTCCGGCATTTGTTGTCGAGAAGCATACGGCGATTACACAAAGTGTGACAGTGTGGGGAGCGATTTGTTGGGACACACGATCACCTCTAGTCGTCCTTCAACGCACTTTGAGGGCACGCAGTTACGTGGACGAGATTTTACCGCCAGTTGTACTGCCTATGCTATCAAGTCGCCCAGGTGCCATTTATCAGCAAGACAACGCTCGACCACATACTGCGCGACTCTTCCAACAATGTCTTCAAGGATATAACGTACTCCCATGCCCTACCAGGTCACCAGACCTCTCGTTAATAGAGCACGTCTGTGACGTGCTTGAAAGGCAACTGCAGCCGTCCCGGAATACTGGTGAACTAACTGCCCAGTTGGAAAGATTATGGCATGATCTTCCGCAGGATATCACAGGTGACCTCATTGATTCGATACCACGCCGTGTTTGGCTTGCATAGCTGCCAGAGGTGGACTTACTACTTATAGATTTGTATCATTTTCATGTCATATCTTCTGAATAAAACGGTCAGTTCTTCTGAATTTGTAATCGTTTGTTCATCTCCTCATACACTACATACATGTTCAGTTTCGTGATAGTAAGTCGTTTCCTTCTGGGTGCATATATTGTTTTGTGCCAGAGTGTATATAAAATATAGTTTACTCTGTGTATTTTTTTAATCATAGAGAAGGAAAGAGTCATTTTGTCCATGTAGGCGAGTTTTCAAATAAAGAGGACGCAAATCATTTAATCTTTTAGTAGTTAAGTTGTAATGAAGCATTTCTTGAAAAATGTTAAATTATGTAAAAATACTTTTTAACATAAAGGTGACATTTAAAGATCATACTTGTAATTTTAAAAAATGCTTTCGCTAATATGTGATTAAAAAAAATGCTATCCGGAAATTTCCCGCAGATGTTCAAAGCCTTCGAAGTCACCTAATGCGCCGCCCTAAATAGTTATTGGTCTAAAAAAGGTTTCTTGACAGCAGAACACGAAATACATACTTAAAATTATTCTTGAAAATAACGTTGATATAATATGATAATAACGTTTGAAAACTGTGGGCGTTTTAGATAAGTAGTAAAACCACTTATAGAGGCGATTTCGCTTGTGGATTTATTAATTTTTTTTAAGTAGGGTGTTTCTTATTGTATGAAATACCTTGATGGATGAAATCATGTTATCTGAATTTTATGAAGATAATTAGAATTTATTCCTTTTTACGTGAGAAATGAAGCTCTATCAACATGGGGCTTGAGTTGTATGATAGCATATTTTCTATTATCTCTTTAAGCTGCAGGAAATGACCTGCTCTGTTTTTGATTATAGACAAAAAAAAATTATATCTGTGAATACATATTTGTAATTTGAGTATACGACAAAAAAGTGTAAATAAACAGCTCGTGGCTTTTAATTTTATTAAAATGATTGCGGTAGATTATTTCAACTAACATCTAAATATTGAAATCTCTAGTACGAAAAGTAAAATTGATTCTGAATAATTTAAAATACAAAGACGTTTGTAAAACATGCGACTTTCATTTTCTAAATATCCTCTTTCTGAAGCAAAGGATGCATTTGCTAATTTACGGTAAGAAGAACCATTCCAAACTGCTTACATAATTTCTGAGATGGGAATGATTTTTTATTAAGTGAGCAATCGTTATTTATCTTAAATTTTTCTTAAAAATAGTGAGCATTTCAAGGCATCTGATATAGAATAAGGCAAGGATTTTAAATTATTTAAATTGATTAGTTGAATGTTTATTAGTTCAGAATAAAGAGACTTAAATTGATGAAGCAGGAAAATGTGATAATAAAATGATAAATTAAAGAAAAAAGGAAATAAAATTATGTATGTTTATTTGTCTTTTCTACAAAGAAGCAGAGGAATTTCTTTCGTGGTTAAAAATTATGTTTTGTTTTAAAAAGAAAAAAATCAATCCTGTAAACCTTGCTCATAACGACATTTATAATGCATATAGTTAAGGCTGCTATAAAGTAACCCCACTGGATTCGCTCACCTCAATGTTAACCTATGGAGAAAATTTGTCCACGGATTGCCGACTTGGATTCAAAGATTTTTTTAAAAATTGTACTCCGTCATACAGAAAGAAATTTTACATTTGTGTACTTTTTTCGTTTTTTTAAAAAATGGAATTAATATTCTAAATTTAAATTATTCGGGGAAAAATCCGGTATAGTGTGTTTTAAACGCTCATAAATTCTTTCGGTGGACGAAATTTATAAAATGAATCCTGTAGCGCTTTGCAGAAAAGTTCAGGCTATCTGACAGTACTAATACCACTTTTATTTGATTATCAGCATTTATGTACCTGCAAATAGTTGACAAAAATATATTTTAAATAAAAAAGTTGGGGGCAGCGCTTAACCCCCCTATAGAGACAGAGCCATTACAATCCCTCAAAATGTCAATCCTAAGGGGGGTGGAATTCTCGAACTGTCAACTGGACTCCTCCCACCACAAGAGTCTGCAAGAAGAGGAAAACGGAAATAAGATTTTTTTTCTTAGTACATAACAGCCTTAAACGCATTTGAATTAACCGTTGGAATCAAGACACCCTGTAAATGAACTGTTCAAAATAGTTTCAGTACTTGTGAAATTATTCGCCTATATAGCGTATTATATAGCTCAAGAATGATACTTCGTGATCCATATCTTCTTGTTTATTAAAAAAAATTTAGCACTGATGTAAATACTTTAAGATTCATGCATTCTCTTAAGGCTGACGCACTTCTAAATGATAGTTACATTTACATTTCAAAATTTCTGTCAAGAAATATTGCTTTTTTGAATTATGGTACCCACAGAAGTGCTTTAAATAAAGTGAAATTGTTTTATTTTCATCTATGAAGATCAAAATAGAGAAAAAGGAAATGATTCAGAGTTTCAAAGCATATCGTTAAAAAAGTAAAATATAAAAATTAGAGAAAATTGCTTCTTTCTTTCTTTGAAAAAAAAAGAGATAAATTGCGCTTATTTCAGATCAGAAAGGCCAAATTTGAAGAAAAACATTCGATATGTCTAGGTTTTTAATTTTATATGTTAAATAACTGGAGGAAAACACAACATCCTAGAGCTTTTATAAAAAATGTTACTTTTAAAAATTAAGGGTGTTGTAAAACAGAGTGCATGATAAATGCTTTCTACTATAAATTTTATTCATTACTTTTATTTTAACCGAGCTAGATAAAATTCATCCGGCATATTTTTTTATAAAACATCTCCTTTAAAATCTGGAAATTAAATTTGAAATCCTTTCGTAGAAAGAAAAATTATAGCCGCGGGTTTATCTTCTCGGCAAGTACAGTTCTTTTTCGCCGCAAATGCTTCAGATGCTCTTTTGGTAAGCTGCTTGGGTCAGTCAATCAGCCACAGATAAATGAAAACGCACTTTTTTCCAAACGTTTCTGATGGAACCCTCTTTAAAAATGAAATAATCTCTGAGACTTATACTTAAAACGATGAAAAGAGTGAGCAGTATTTTTTTTCTGATTTTTGACTTATGTCTAAGCAATATTTTTAGGATGATCTGAAGAAATTAAAAGAATCTTCAAATGTGCATTTTATGAAATTTTTGTTTATAATATTTTACGAAGGTTTGAATATGAAGTTTTTATGGTTATTTGCATTATTACGGTATTGTAAGTATCTGTATGCGCAACATTTAAAAGCATCTGTTAAGAAAAAAGTTATAAGATATTTTTTAAAGTTAATGTCAGGAAATTTATTTTGTTTAAATCTTTGTATCCACAGATGTATTTTAGTAAATTAAAATGATTTTATTTTCATCTACAAAGATCAAAATAGAAAAAAAGGAAATCTTTCAGTATATCAAAGCGTATTGTTAAAAAAGTTAAATCTGAAAAAAAAGACAAATTTGTTTCTTTTCGCAGGACAATTAATAAATTCAGTTTATTTTGGATTTGATAGGGCAAATGTGAAGGAAAGCATGTTATATCTTTTTGTTTAGATTTTTAATTTTATATGTCAAATAACTGAAAAAAAACTTATCATCTTGGAGATTTTATAAAAAATATTATTTTTAAAAATTAAGAGTGTTACAAAAATGTTCTCTATTATAAATGTGATTCATTACTTTTATTTTAACACATCCAATGGTATTCATCACGAATGTTTTTTTCTGTAAAATAACATTTCTTTCTAAATTCTGTAAATTAAGGGGTCCAGGACATATTTTTAATTTTTATTATTTATTGAGTTCAAATTTTGAATATTTTTGCAGTGGTTAACCATATAATTAGTAAATAAAATAACATCATAAAACTTCTCATAAAGTTTTAAAAAAAATTTGAAATTTAAATTTTTTATTAAAGTGGGGTAATTTAAAATCGTTATAACTCGAAATATTATTTGTCGAATTTAATTTTTTATAAATTAAACATATATATAAAAGTTTTAATTTTAATTCAGCATTTTTAAAATATTAGTTTTAAAAAAATTAAAAATATTTAGAGTAAATTTTTAAAAAAAATGATGTAACATATTTAAAAATTCATATTTTCAAAAGTGAATTTATTCAAATTTGCTGAATCAAAATTAAAGTGAAATAATTGAAAAATAAATGTTCCAAATTAAACCCTTTACCTTTAACTTTTCTTGGCTTGTAAAAATTTAAAGACGAGTAAAAGTGAAAAAACACATTCATGCAGAAAAACGCATTTAAAGGTTTAAACAAAGATTGACTGCTATTAGAATGTTGCAAAACAAAAAAAATATTATCTCCTGTTCTAATTAAGATTAAAACATGATTTAAACGTACTTTTCAGCGGAAAAGAACACAACATTTTTTAATGCAATAAAATGTTTTTCGAAAATTTTAAGAATTTGTGTCTTGGACCCCCCCTCCCCCGCTCTTTAATTTGAATTCCTTTCAAAGAAAGAAAAATTACTGCTTCGGGTTTACTTTTTTCCCCATGTGCAGTTCTCTTTCGCCGCAATTTAGAAAGCTGCTTGGGTAATTCAATCAGCAGCAGATAAATGAAAACTCACTATATCAAACGTTTTTGCTGGAACATTCTTTAAAAACGAAATAACCTCGGGAAATTATTCTTAAAATGAAGAAAAGGTTTATGAGACTTTATTTGTTTTGATGCTTGTTTATGTCTAAGCAATATTTTAGGAGGATCTCAATTAAATAAACAATGATTTTCAATTGTATATTTCATGAAGTTTTTATTTATAACTGATTGTTACCCGTCTAAACATGACGTCTGTATAGTAAATAAATGTAGAAGTACACAAATTATACTCATCACATCATTGACAAATGTTGAAAATCATAAAATTCAGAATAGAAAAATACACTTAAAAAAATTACTATTGAACCCAATAAAAAGACGTATGGTGACTCCACAGCTCGAAATATAAAAATTCCGTAATGTTTCATTCGAGTCTCACAGACACAGTTAAAAATAAAAATGGAAGAGAGAGAGACCTAGAGAGATTCCTCGGAATAAACAAATTAACGTGTTTATGCGTCCTCGTGCTTAGTATCTAAAGCCAGATTTGAACATGTAACTGAGCATGCGCAGAAACAATTTAATGTGTTTATGCTGCCTCGTGCATAGTTTGTACCTAAAGACAAATTTAATCATGCCACTGAGCATGCACGGAAAGCAATTTTTTTATTTGTAAATTAACTCTAATTAATAGAAATTGTGGTTAGAAAAACCAAATTTGACACATCTATAGATTGAAATCTTTCGTTTAAGACTAAAATGAAATAAATTGATGCAGTAGTTTTTTCTGATGGACTGCCCACAGAATCGGATTAGCAACTTAAATATATAGATATTTTATGAAAATTTTCAAATGATGTTTTTACGATGACGGGCCTTTTAGCTATATTATAAGATGCGCATGTACAACGTTTAGAAGCCTCAGTTGAGAAATGTGTTATGAGAATTATTTTTCTGAAAAAGAATATCAATATTTAGTACGAACATTTTTTTTCCTAGAAATATACTGCAGACTTAATTTTCAAATGGAAAGATCGTATAGAGTTCTAAAACTTATAAAGTGTAAGATTTGAATATTATGTTTTTAAAAACATTTATAGAGACATGTGTTAAAGCTTTTCCACGGCTTACGTATGATTCTACGTGATGCTTATCTTTTTTTTACAAAAAATCTAACACTGATGTAAATGCATGAGGATTCATACTTCCACATCAGAACACACACACTGCTAAATGCTAGTTAAATTTACATTTTAAAATTTCTGCTAGGATAATTGCTTTTTAGAATTTTTATATCCAAAGAAGTACTTTATATAAAGAAAAATTATTTGTTTTTATTTACTAAGATCAAAATAGAGAAAAAGGAAATCTTTCAGTGTTTTAGAGTGTATTGTTAAAAAAAAGGAAAATTCAAAATGTAGGCAAATTTATTTCTTTTCTCAGAAATAATAATAAATCGCGATTATTTTGAGTCCGAAAGGGCAAATTTGAAGAAAAGCATGTTATTTGCTTCTGTTTAGGTTTTAAATTTTATGTGTTAAATACCTAAAAGAAAACATGGAGCGTTTATAAAACAAAATATTGTTATAAAAATTATGTCTGTTGTAAGAGTGATTGAATAATAAACGTTCTGTACTCTAAATATGATTCATTATTTTTATTTTAACCGGGCCAAATGATATTCATTCTGCATATTTTGTTGTAAAAAGACGTTTCTTTCTCAATTCTGGAAATTAAATTTGAAATCCTTTGAAAGAAAGAAAAATTATAGCTGTGGGTGTATCTTTTCGCCGAGTGCAGTTCTCTTACACCGCAAAAGCTTCTGATGTTCTTTGGTAAGCTGCTTGTTGAAGTCAATCAGTCGCAGATAAATGAAAACGCCCTTTTTTCAAACGTTTATGCTGGAACGCTCTTTAAAAATGAAATTATCTTGGAGAGTTATTTTTAAAACGATGAAAACGTTGAGGGGTATTTTCTCAGACTTTTTATTTATGTGTAAACAATATTTTAAGAGGATCTGACCACAATAAAAATAAAAATCTTCAAACGTACATTTCATGAAATATATATATTTACTAGCTGAATACCCGATCGCTACGGAGTACATTCAAATTAAATGCAACGGTCAATGTATGCAATTAATGCCAATATATGTGGGGTTTTGGGGGGAATAATCACAAACAGTGTTAACATATGTAACATTTATTTAAAGAGGGAAATTATTTACAGGGGGAACTAACGTCTAAAAGGGGGAAAAACAAGCAACGCGGCACCAGACACGTGCACGCTCGTCGGAAGCAAAACATCGTCTATCTCTTCTGTTCTTCGCGGCGCCCGCTAGGTGGCGCTCGCCGGGGCTTACAGGAGCGCACTCCACATAAGAGTGGTATGCATGGGGCTGTATGAATGGCATCAAACATCGTCCATCCGACAAAAAGCATCTGCCCCCAGATGCTTTTTGTTATTTATGTGTTATTTATGTTTGAAGCCCTTTCACCGCGCATTCGAGTGTCTGAAAAAGGATTTATGCCCTGTGTGCGGTGGATCTCATCACATTGCCATATGTTTTCGAAATCGAAACAGACAGTTCTACTGTGAAACAGGAAACGAATAGTTTAGTCCTGGCAGTTTTTAAATCAAAAACAAATCCTTCTTTATTGCAAACGTGCGCTGCGTTAGTTGATGGCAATAATGAAGAAGAAATTATAAGGCTATTTTTAGATAACGGAAGTCAGAAGAGTTTCGTTTTAAGAAGTATTTCTGAAAAGTTTAACTTGCCTATTGTTAGAAAGGAGAACCTTTCTATTTGCTTATTTGGGGATAAGGAAACGGAACCGAAGACATTTAATGTAGTTAAAATTAAATTAAAAAATAGAGACGACCCGAATTTATGTATAGAAATAGAAGCGCTAGAAATTGAACGTATTTCGGCTACACATTTACCCACACCTGATAAAGATATTAATAAAAAATTTAGGTATTTGAAAAATGTACAAATGGCTGATTGTTATGAGTTAAACAATAAACATATATCGATTCTAATTGGGGGAGACTTTTACTATCAGGTAGTTACTGGAAGAATTACGTCTAAACAAAACTCTTTTAGCAGTCGAAACATTGTTTGGGTGGTCCTTACAGGGTCGAGACACAGATTGCGAAGAACAAATCGCAATGACCGTTATGGTCAACGAAGATAATATATCTAAACAACTCAGTGAATTTTGGAACTTAGAAAATCTGGGCATAGAGGCAGAGGAATTTGATGACAAAGATATTGATAAAGATTTAATGTCTGAATTTGAAGCTGGAATTTCGTACCAAAATAAGCGGTATAAGGTTAAGTTTCCTTGGAAACCAAATATGAAAACATTGTTAGGAAATAATGACCAAACGGCAAGGAATAGTTTTGTGAAATTGAGAACATCTTTTAAAATTGATCCTTCCTTATTTTATGAATATAAATCAGTTCTAAAAAATTATCTTTCCGAGAATATTATAGAGCGTGTTCCAGCAGAGGAAGAAAATATTCAGCAAAATACATTTTATCTACCACATAGAGGAGTGATTCGTACTGATAAAGTTACGAGCAAATTACGAATCGTGTTTGATGCATCATCGCATTCGAAGGGACAACTATCCTTGAATGACTGTTTACATGCAGGACTTAATCTTTTACCAAACTTATTTCTCCTTTTGATCAAATTTAGAACTAACCCGATTGCATTTGTTGCCGATATAAAAATGGTTTTTTTGATGATAGAAATAGACGAAAGTGAGAGGGATTTTACAAGATTTTACTGGGATGAAGATCCAGGAACCGATAATAAAAACAAGAAGTTTGAATTGTTCCGAATGACGCGCGTTTTATTTGGAGTGAAATCAAGTCCATTCCTCCTTGCAGCTACAATAAAACATCATCTGGAAAAATACGCAGATACATTTCCTCTAACTACTAAGCATCTTAACCAATCGCTCTATGTTGATGATTTCCTGAGTGGTGAAGTCAGTGTCAAGCAAGCTTTGACAACTTGTAAAGAAAGTGTAGAGATTTTTAGAGACGCAAGTATGGACCTTCGGAAATGGAGAACGAACTCTCCCGAACTAAGTCAAGAGTTGAAGAATTTAGAATTTGATGTAGATGAATCTGACGAATCTTTAGACACGAAGTTGATAGCTCCGAAGATCTTAGGAATCGGTTGGAACGAGAAAACTGATACATTTTATTTTGACTCTAAGGGTCTGGAAGCATTTCTTTCTAAAAGAACTGACACAAAAAGATACTTGTTACAAGCAGCTGGCCGACTATTCGATCCAATGGGTCTCGTGGGTCCCTATACTATTCTAGTTAAATGTTTAATTCAGGAAATTTGGTGTTTAAAATTAGACTGGGATGACAAATTGCCCAAACAATTAGAAATCTCTTGGGATAAATGGTGTAATAAGATTCAATATTTAAAGGAGATAAGTATTCCTCGATACTATTTTCAAAATTCATTGCCGAACAATGCAATTTCCATTGAGCTGCATACCTTTTCAGATGCTTCTAAAAGGGCGTACGGTACTGTTGTGTATTTACGCATAGAATTGAATGATGGAAATATCATTTCTAGTTTCGTAACATCGAAGGGCAGGGTAGCTCCATTAAAGACACTTTCGATTCCTAGATTGGAACTCATGGGTGCACTTTTGTCTGCTAGAATTAGTCATACAATCATAAATGCCTTTGAATTTCCTGTTAGTCAATATTTTTGGACAGATTCATCAATTGTTTATTATTGGATTAAAGGAGACCCAAACAGACACAAAGTGTTTGTGAAGAATAGGATACAAGAAATACAAAGATTAAGTAACCCTAATGACTGGCATCACTGTATGGGGAAGGATAATCCCGCTGATTTAATAAGTCAAGGTTTACCCTTAAGTGAACTTAAAAATGATGAAGTGTGGTGGCATGGACCCAAGTGGTTGACGATGAAGGAGGCTGAATGACCCATATCCTTAGAACCAACATTCGAAACCGACGTAAACATCGATAAATTAGAGTTTAAGAAATCAGTTGCTGTAAATACAACAGTTGAAAGGAACCAAACTGAAAATGATTTGATTACAAGATATTCTTCGTTTAGTAGATTAATTAGAATAAGTGCTTTGTGTTTAAGATTTATTTATAACTGTAAAGTGTATTCTGAATTTCGGAAAACAGGCAGTATAAGTGCTTCTGAATTTGAACATGCTACTGAAATTATAGTGAAGCACGTACAATCAACTGAATTTCCAACTGAAATAAAGCGCCTTAAAAACGGACAGCATATTCCTAAAAGTAGTAAAATCTTATCTTTAAACGTGTTTTTGGACAAAGATGAAATATTGAGAGTGGGAGGGAGATTGAAACATTCTGTCCTTTCTGAATTTCAAAAACATCAAATACTTTTGCCAAAGGTTCATCATTTCACTGAACTAATTATTGAACATTATCACAAAAAATCCTTGCATTCTGGTGTACAATCTACATTATATTTAATAAGACAGTCATATTGGATCCCATCTGGCCTAGATCGAGTTAGAAGACTACTGAATAAGTGTATCACTTGCTTTCGAACAAAGAACCAAACAATAAATCAAATGATGGGGGATTTACCGCGAGATAGAATTGTGCCTTCCAGACCATTTGAAAAGGTCGGATTAGATTATGCAGGTCCTATAATCACCAAACCCAACTTGAAAAGGTCAAGAGTGACTCTAAAATCATACATTGCTATATTTATCTGTTTTAGTACTAAGGCTACGCATTTTGAAGTTGTTTCTGATTTAACAACCGAAGCCTTTCTGGCAAGTCTTCGACGATTTATTGCAAGAAGATCTAAGCCGTCCGTCATCTGGAGTGACAATGCAACGAATTTTAAGGGTGCAAGAAACATCCTTAACGATTGGAATGAAGTTTGTAAATCCAACTCAGTTCAACGATTTAGTGCAGAAGAGGGAATTCAATGGAACTTTATTCCACCCGCTTCTCCTCATTTTGGCGGATTGTGGGAGGCAAATATTAAATCGATGAAACGCATTCTGTTAAAAATGACAAGATCTGCTATCCTGAACTTTGAAGAGTTAACTACGCTAGTTACTCAAATTGAAGCCGTTTTAAATTCACGTCCATTATCACCGCTTTCTTCAGATCCCAATGACTTGATACCTTTAACTCCGGGACATTTTTTGACTGGAAATGCTATTTTATCCTTTCCTGAACCATTTACTGCTTCGGATTCTTTGTCATTTCATTCTAGGTGGAAACTTATGCAGAGCCTTCGAGACAAGTTCTGGGAACGTTGGAAAACCGAATACCTGCATCACCTTCAGTCCCGAAAGAAATGGACTGTTCAGAATCCAAACTTGAAGGTGAACCAGCTTGTATTATTGGGGGATCCCAATACCAAGCCAATGGACTGGCCAATGGGCCGCATTCTAAAAGTTTTTCCAGGTAATGATGGTCTCGTGAGAGTAGTTGAGATGAAGACCTCTACAGGTGTTCTAAAACGAGCCATCAACAAGGTTGTGCCATTACCTTTTCTTGATAACTGAAGATACTGGAACTTTTGAACTTATTTTTTTTATTTTGAACTTTATATTATTCTTGAACATTTTTTGAACTTTACTTCTTTTTACATATTTACTCTTTTACAGCATAATTTACAAATTGATGTATGTGATTTAATAATTTAATTAGTTTATTTTTGTTTGATTAATTTTGTGAAAGATAAAATCCATAGGATTTTAAGTGGGGAGAAATGGTAAAACCCACTCATATAGGTGGCGCTGCTAGCGCAGATTTGAATGTTCTGTTTACAGAGACCTTATGGATAGCGTACGAGAAACACGCATTATGCATGAGCGCTGAGATAATTAAATATGTTTATTAAGTTTAATTTGATTGTCGTCGATGTGTGAGATTACACAGATTAGTACCACTGAACAACACACAGATTTCAAGAACCACCAATGTCGAATGCGGACTACTAGTTATAATACTAGCAAAATGAGCTGGAAAAGAAAATGAAAAATATAACACTAATTGTAGTAATATCTAAACAACAAAACAATCCTGGCTAATGAAGTATTCCTGAAAAAGAAATAATAATAATGAAAATATAGTTCAAAAATTAAAGTATGTTTAGTCCAAACGGGCTGTGTAAAGTTATGAGTCCACAGTTTCATGAACTCGATGCATGTACTGGTATGCATGGGTCCGTCGAAATGTCCACACTTTTGAACATCGTAGGTGTCGTTAGGCTTAAGTCTGATGATCTTGTAGGGTCCGAGGAACTTTTGATGGAGTTTTAAACGAGGTCCGAATTGGATGCGTTTTATGGCGACAAGATCATGCAACTTGAACTTCGGAGGTAACTTTCGTCGTAGATTGTAGGTTTTACGGTTTTCGTCTTGCACTCTCAAGATCTGTTGTTTGGCGTCTTTGCGGAGGTCGTCACGTGAATTTATAAACTCAGTTTGTATTTCAGCATTCAACAGGTCTCTGATTTGGTGATTGTTGCGGACACGCATTTTTGTACCGAAAAGCACTTCAAAAGGAGTCGTCGTAATGCTGCGTTGGAAAGTTGAGTTAATAATTTGATATGTATGGAGTGGGGTGTCCTCTTTTGGTAAAGGGTGTAGTAGTCCTTCTTGTTTACCACACTTGCGGTTCGTCAAGATGCATGGAACACAGTTGGCAATACACCTGGCAATTTTATCTTTTAAATTAGGTATGTAAAACTGTTGTTTGAGTTGCTCCTCAATTTTCTTAGTAGCAAAATGTCCATTCTCGTGTGCGTCTCTGATAATGCCGTCTTGCATAGAGTCTGGAACGACTAGAACTTCGTAACCGTCAACTAACTTGTAGAGAACATTTGCTTTGATAAAATAATCGTTATATTGTTTAGTTTGAAGAATTTCTTTAATTGCTTGAATGTTAGGGTCGTGTAACTGAGCATTTTGTATTTTGAAAGTCAGTGAATCGGCGGTAATGAGCATCGTCGGATAGCGGCTTAGTGCATCAACATGAGCCATCTTCGCTCCAGTTCGATGTTGAATTGTATAATTGTAATCTTCTAATAATAGTGCCCATCGAGCAATTTTAGCACTGAGATAGCGCTTGCTCATAGTAAGTTTGAAGGCGTTACAGTCTGTAACTATGGTAAATTTTTGACCAAGTAGATACACTCTAAATTTTTGCAATCCATGAATTACGGCTAACATCTCGAGTTCATAACTTGAGTAATTTTTCTCAGCGTCTGATGTAGATTTGCTTGCAAAATATACAGGGTGAAAACATTTATCATCAGTGGATTTCTGAAGAAGAATGCATCCAAAACCATGGATAGAAGCGTCAGTATGTAATTCAGTTTCGCTTGTCTGATTATAAATATTAAGAACGGGTTTATTAGCCAAACATTGCTTCAATTGATAAAAAGCATTTTTCTCGTTTACACCAAAATGGAAAATAGTAGATTTTTTTAGAAGGTTATATAGAGGATTAGCGATAACTGAAAAGTTTTGGATAAATTTACGGAAATAACCAGCCAAACCAAGTAAACATTGGACGTCTTTTTGATTTTTTGGTTCTGGATAATTTAGAACGGCGGCTGTTTTAAGAGGGGAGGGAAATAACTGTCCGTTTTGAATAATATGGCCAAGGAACTCAATTTGTGTATGAAGGAATTTACATTTTCGAAAGTTTATCTCAAGACCGTAGTCAGAAGCGACAGAAAAGACTGATTTTATTTTTTCAATATTTTCCTCTTCATCTTTAGCAGGAATGATTAAGTCATCCATATACAACAATATCTGACCTGATAAAATGAGATCTTTAAAGACTGTATTAACAAATCGTTGAAATACGGAAGGTGATGTACAAAGACCAAAGGGAACTTTAAGAAACTGAAATTGACCTGAATGTGTCACGAAGGAAGTATAACGTCGACTGTCTTTATGAACATTAACATGGAAAAATCCATTTTTAAGGTCTAGAGTACTGAAAACACGAGCATTCTGAAGTTTGTCGAGTAAGTCGTCAATGAGAGGTAAAGGGTATCGATCTTTAACTATATTTTTATTTAATTGTCTATAGTCCATGCAAAGTCGTGGGGTTCCGTCTTTCTTTTTAACAAGAACAACCTGACTCGAGTAGTCTGATGAACAGGGTTCTATTATGCCGTCCTGAATCCAAGTATTAACTTGTTTATCTACAATTTCTCTCTCAGTAAATGGTAAACGTCGTGGTCTGTAGCAGATGGGAGTCGAAGTATCAACTTGTATATGCATTTCAATATTTGTAGTATTGATTTTATGGGGTTTATAATTGGTCACGAGGTGTTGAATGGTATTTCTCTGTTGTTTAGTAGCACTAGGGCCTATGTCAGGGCTAGAATCATCTATTACCAATATATTACTAATAAGAGTAACGTTTTCGTCTATAGCGTCAAAATCTAAAGGTTTATGAATCGAAAGTGCGTCTTTAGTGACAGTGAATTAAGCCTGTGCAAGTACATTCATACCAATTATCAAATCTACTGGCATAGTATTATCATCAACAACACAAATATCAGCGGTAAACAATTGACCATCAATAACGATTTGGGATTTGAAAGAACCAAGCGGCTTAATTTTCCCATTGCCAAAAGCCGTAAGCAATGTACTAGAGTAATTAAAAACAGGAGATCCAATTTTAGTATACGCTCGCTTTAACATAATCGTAGCCATCGAACCTGTGTCGATTAACGCGTTGAAAGAGACATGGTTAAGTGTAACATCCTTGTACATTAAATTTGAAGCAGTTGAATTCAGCGTATTAACATTAGTTTCTCTCTGTGTGTGTAAATCAGTTGATTTTGAACAATTTGCGGCGATGTGGCCAAAATTTCCACAAGAAATACATTTTGGACCGCGATGTTTGTCGGGACAAAATTTAGATAAATGGTTAAAATTAAAACAATTATAGCACATTTGTTTACTTTGAGCATGAGTACGAAATGCTTCTGGTTTCATCTCACGTCTTGGGTTTGAAATTTTATGATACACGTCATCACGTTTACGAGGTATGTAGTTAGAACCAAAATGGTCAGTTGAGGATTTACATCTATTTCTGTCAAAAATCTTTTCATGAATTTTGAGTTTCTGTTTGAATTCCGTAAAGTTAGTACAACCATACAAAATTAATTTATTACACGGAGCGTCTGGAATATTATTTATGCAATACTCAATTATACTAGCGTCGTCCACGGCAAAGTCAATGGCTTGCGAAGCTAACTCGCGAAGAGCAATTAAATATTCTGTAAGAGATTCATTTGGTTTTAACTTTCGATTTCGCAACTGTCGATGTAAGTCAGCGCTCGTAATTTTCGAGCCAAACTCCTCAATTAAAGCTTCTTTTAAAGAACTCAAAGTGTTTAGATTACGTTGGCTTTGAATAAAAAATTTAGCGGATCCAGAAAGATTAGTTTTCACAAAAATCACTTTATGCTGATCTGTTAATTCTGGTAAAAGAGATAAATTATCCTCTACGTCGCGCAAAAAGCTTTGAATAGTATACGCATTGTTACCAGTAAATTTTCGCATAGAACAGGAAACATCTCTCAAAACAAGCCGTAAATTTGAATAAGGAACGGAAGTGTCAATTTCGGATTGTTGTTTAGGCGAAAAAGAATTCGTATAAGCGTTTTCGACTGTGGCGAGAGCACCAGCCGTCTCTGATTGTTGTGTCTGCGCGAAAGAACTTGGCGCTAATTCGTCATTCTCATCAAAGTCAGAACTCGGTTGAAAGGAAGTTAAATTCGAAAGTACGTCAAAAATGGAATCACATAGATTGTCTTTAGAACCGTCGGAATCAATATGCAAAATATTAGCAACACAGATAAAATCATTTAACGAATATGTTTTAAGGATGGATTTCTTTCGGGAATTCAAATCGAAAGTAACAGGGAAATTCTGAAAACTACGTAATTTAGATCGGAATTAACGATCAAATGTATCATCAAAACAAATCGAAAACAATAATTTAACACTTTTAGTTGGTGCACAGCTGAGTGCTTGTGCGATTGGCACAATATCGTTTAGTGAAACTGAACACATATCGACACTCACAAAAAAAAATGGTACTCACTGAATGCAGACTTCTAAACAGAATAATCCAATAATTTGTACATCTCAACACAGTCCTCGGTACGTCAGGAAGATGAAAAACTCAAGTCCCTCGAATTATACGTCTGAGGAAAATCGGTAACTATCAGCTGTAAACGTCTTTGAAACTATCACGTCAAATGGAGAGTTGATACGGCAGGCATGGGTGATCTAGGGGATTAAAGGGTAAAAGGAGGCCAGAGCCCCCATCTGTGGGTTTTGGGGGGGAATAATCACAAACAGTGTTAACATATGTAACATTTATTTAAAGAGGGAAATTATTTACAGGGGGAACTAACGTCTTATTTATATATATATATATATATATATATATATATATATATATATATATATATATATATATATATATATATATATATATATATATATATATATATATATATATATATATATACATATGTATATCAGCAGAAAAAATATTGAGAGACAGTATACAAGAGTTTGAATATAGGTTATTTTGCGTTACCGAATATGCGAATAAACGATTTGATAGTGTGCATTTTACTAATATTATTGAAAAAAAACATGATATACTTTCCAATTAAAAACGTTAAGATTTATAGTAGTTTCCGATATTGCAGAGCCACGGGAGGTATAATTTTCAATTATAATAAGACATCCATTAATTTAAATACTGAAACTCCAAGTAAATGTAGTTGTAAGGACAATATGATAGGATTTAGTACTCACTATGGTCACGTCATCACAGGTAACAATAAAATTTCTGATAATCCAGATCTGATTCACATTATGGAAAGCGGTGCAGGCTATCGTATTTTATATTATGGTAATGTGATACCTATCTTTAGAAAAAAATTGGCTCAATTTATATATCGAACTGCTATTAAATTTGGCATGCCGGATGTTGCTTTTAATGACTGGAAATACCATTAATTAAAGGATTTTACAAACACATATTTTGCTATAACGTGTAGGGATGAAAATGGCAAATAAAAAAAAAGCATGGGATCAGCTATTAGTAAGTTACAGAGTGACTTTGCTATAACTTACGTTAATAAAGTGTCTTTCAACTATGTTTTGTATGTAAAAGGTTTTATTGAGTGTTTTCACTTGGTCAATATCAAAATGATGAGATCTACACTAAACTGGATTCTCCACATTGTGTTATATTGTATAAGGGCCTTGTATCATACAGCTGGTATTCAATTACAACAAAAAATTGAATTTCCATATGTAGTATTAATTCCAAAATTTCATAAATCTCCAATTAAATTTTGATACGTTACAATATGATGCAATACTTACTTAGCAATAGCTAATGATAAACTTTTAAAGATTCTTAATATTGTTATAAAAACACTTATTCTAGAGGGAGGATATTTTATTAAAAACAGTTATTCCGTCCTCAAACAATTAAAGGGTATGGGAGGTATTACTAACATAAAAAGTTTTGACTTTACTGACCTATTTAATTCTATAATCTTAAATGACCTCTATGATATTATTATTGGCATATGCAAACCCCATGATTTAAAAGAATACATTTCTTTAAATAAATTTCACGCTCTTTTGGACATAGTACTGCGGGAAACCGTTTTGTTCAATGGGACTAACTATTATAAACAAGTACATGGTGTGCCAATGGGAGGAGGTTGCTCGTCAGCATGGCTGATATATATTTACACCTCTATGAACGGGGAGTAATGATGCTCAATGATATTATATATTTTAGATACATAGACGACATTCTCGTATGTTTTAATAACAACATTACATCAATGCATTTTGGTTTTTACCCTGAAAGTTTAAAACTCGTAGAAACAGAGCGTGACAACACAGGAGGACTTGCATTCCTTGATCTAACTCTATATATTGATGCAAATCATAACATTTAGTATAAATTATACGATAAACGAGATAACTATTCCTTTAAAACTGTTCGTATAATGTCTTGGAATAGTGATGTCCACAAGAACGTCAAACGCAACGTCATTGTAAATTACTTGGTAAGATGTTCCAGATTGCATTCTGCTCACGCACAAATGGACTTAAAAATAAATAAATTCTTGCAAGATGCTAGTTATAAGATTTTTCCCTTTTGTTTTTAAAAATCTATTTTAACCCAGTTTTTTGACCTGGATGACTGCAACCGTAGAAGTCATTTTTCTAAATGGTTGAGTGGGAGTGATGTGAATAGAGCTAAAGGCGGAGATGCGGGTAGGGGTTGAGTTGGTGTCTTAGAGTTGTGGTGATAGTTTGGTGTTATATGTTTCAATTTTAAATATTATGGTCAATTTTTTTGTTCATTAGTCTTCTTTATATTTCTTTTATCTATAAGGTTTGAGTTTTGTAGCCAACCTCCGGGAGTTTTGTCTTGGCATAAAACCGTGTTTAACCGGAGTGGGGGGTCACAACTCCCCCCGTTCAGCAACTACAAAGACTTCGATATCTGTAAAGTATTACTTTCTAATTTTCTTCAATCTGTGTAGTTATGGTCTTGTCTATTTGCTTCTTTAGTTTAACTTTGATATAGCTTATTTAGACAAACCATACTGGTTAGTTGACTTACAAACCATACTGGTTTGTTGACTCACAAACCATACTCACCATCCATACTCACAAACCATATATATATATATATATATATATATATATATATATATATATATATATATATATATATATATATATATATAAATATTTATATTTATATCTATTTATTTATTTATTTATAATAAATGCGTACAACGATCAATGTATGCAATTGGTGTAAAAAAACAAAAAAATATATTTATAAAAAATCGCAACGGATATTTTTATAGACAAATTAATGTATAAAAAATATTCAAATTAAATGTAATAGAACATACTAAAGAATATACTGCAGTTAATATAGTACAGTTTGAGGAACATATATTTTACTGTATAAATATATTTTACATATATTTTACTGTATTTTAATATTTTTTTGGATAATGTCCAATCGTCTGCCGCATTAACAAGAAAAAAATGTCTGCTTGTCCATTGTGTTGTCATGCACGTAACGCAAAATGAGTTTAAAGCATCAAAAAAAAGAAAAGAAACCACGTGATCAGCATTTAATAAATTAAATTCTAAAAATGAATCGTTAAAAATTCCCCAAAAATCAGAAAATGGAATTAAAAATTTTAAAAAAGATTTCATTTTAAAGGAATTTTTATGATCTTTTTTGTGTATAAGTTTTATAAACCTCAGATTATTATTTTAATGCAAACTTGAAAAAAGTCCCAAAACAACTTAAAAAATTAATTTTAAAAAATCTAATAAGAATTTTTCAAAAATCCTTCTTAGTGCAACCCTACACTTTAAGAAAAATCGTCATGCAAAATTTCGGCCCTTTAGGTTCAGCGGTTTAGTCTGTGCTTTATATGTCAGTCAGTCACGGAACTGTTTTATATAGAGACTAGCTGAAAACCCGCGCTTCGCTACGGAGTACATTGAAATTAAATACAACGGTCAATGCATGCAATTAATTCCAAAAAAAAATAATAAATATATATATATATATTATAATTAAATACGACGATCAATGTATATAATTGATGTAAAAAAAAACATATTTATAAAAAAAATCGTAAGGGATATTTTTATAGACAAAATAAAGTCCAATCGTCTGCCGCATTAGCAAGAAAAAAATATTTTTTTGTCTTTTTTTTTTTGGCACGTGACAATAAATTTATTTAAAGTACCAGAAGAAGAAATCACGTGATCAGCATTTAATAATTAAATTCTAAAAATTAATCTTTAAAAATTCACCAAAAATCAGGAAATGGAGTTAAAAATTCGAAAAAAATTTCATTTTGAAGGAATTTTTATGATCTTTCTCGTGATATAAATTTTATAACCCTCAATGTATTATTTTTAATGCAAACGTAAAAAAAGTTTAAAAAACAGCTTAAAAATTTAATTTTAAAAAATCTAAGAAGAATTTTTAAAAAATCTTTCTTAGTGCACCCCTACACTATTAGAAGAATCGCCATGCAAAATTTCAGCCCTTTAGGTCCAGCGGTTTGGTCTGTGCGTTGTATGTCAGTCAGTCAGTGAATGAATGAATGAATGAATGAATGAGTCAGTTACGGAACTGTTTTATATATATAGATAATATTGTATGAAGATTTGCAAATGAAGTTTTTATGGAGATAATTATTTTTACGGTATGGTAAGATGTGTCTGTATGCGCAGTATTTAGAAGCATCCGGCAAAAATGTCGTTATGCGATTTTTTTCCCCAGTATACTTATCAATAATTAATGCCTACAATTTTTTCCTTGAAATATGCTGCTGACTTAAGTTCCGAATGCAAAAAACTTCTGTAACTGATAAAGTGCAAAATACTAACACATATCTCTATTAAGCATTCTTAGAGATATGTGTTAACACTTTTCTTCTGAAAATGAATATCAGATATTCTTATACAGAGGCTGTTCACACATTTTTTAGACGATGTATATTCTATTCACAAAACTAAATTACATAAAATTCTTGTGTTTTAAATGTTCTATTTGATATCCCTTATTCTGAACTATCTTTCGACACCGCAATTTCCAGGATAATAATGCCTTTTGAAGTGTCTAAGAGGTATTCTATTCCATTCCTCCTGAACAGCTTTCCAGAGTCCTGTAAGGGTTTTGGGACGACGTTTGGATAATGCAGATTTTAAAAGTCCAAAAGCACAAAAATCCATAGGTGATACATCGGGAGATTTAGTAGGGATATCGGTGAAGGGTATGGCCTTGATACCAGTTTTTTGTTCCATTTCTTTTAGGAAATTTACAGTGGATTTTGATGTGTGACTGCTAGCTTTGTCCTGATGGAGTCTCACAGATTGATGGCACTGTGGGTAAAGCGATGGTATTTCATTCAGAAAATTTGGCGATAAAATATGTTCCTGATAGTATTTGGAGTTAATCTTGACATTTTTTTCCACTCTCTTTATTTTTAACTTGCCATTATAAGAAAAACCAGCAACAATCATGAATCCCTTAGAAAAACTTTCTTTCGATTCTTTGAACCATGTACTTAAATTTTTTTCTCCCCTTTTGTGATAATAAATGGCTCTTTTTTTTGTTGCAATCATTTAAATACACCCATGATTCTTCTATTGTGACAATTGATTTCCATTTTTCTTTGGATAAGTGTTTCTCATATAGAATTCTGCAGCGTGTCCTGCGTTCAGCGATATGATTTGGAAGAAGACGATGCACATTGCGTTTTTTTCGCTTTCTTCAGATTTAAATAAACGTTTATCATTTTGCTTACAGTGGACACAGAGCATTTTAATGATTTTGCAAGTGTCCTTTGACTAGGGGGATTTTCTTTTAATATTAAACAACGTGCCTTTGCAATAGTCGAAGATGTCCGTTTTTTCCTTGGATATTTGTTTGGAATTTTTGTCCCACTTGAGGCTCCAATTTGACGTTTTTTTCCTTTATTGTTGACGATATTACCTATCGACGCTTTAGATATCACAAAACCATGACTCTCACATCTTTTTTGGATAACGGACTATGCATATTTCTCTTCGGAAAGAGCATAAATGCAGCCTTCGAACCACTGCTTTGTTAAAAACGCCATTTTGAATAAAAACAAAACTTTCAAGCCGCAGACGATAATTTTGACTTTTAAAAGCATAGTACAATTGCAATTATTTCTTTTGCAGCAAACGTTTTTTTTATTACAGCTTACCCAAATCGTCTAAAAAATGTGCGAACAGCCTCTGTATATTTAATTTGATTTCTTTAAAACATTTTGTTAACTCAGAGTATAAAAATATCATGGTTTTTGAAAATGTTAGATGCGAAAGCCTAATGTTTGAAAATATTTGCTGAAATATCTTTTATGATTTTTACTACGAATGAATATTGTAGTTTTTATATGCTATTTTAACTTCCATAACCTTAAATATGCTACTTACTCAAGATTTCGGTATAAAAATTTCCAATCAGCATAACTGTTAAAGTGTAAGGTGTGAATGATTGAATATCTGATGATAATTATTGAAAATTTCGGATATGTCATTTTTTATGAAGAAGAATTTCGATAGTTTTTACATTAATGAGAAATTAATTTAACTGAAATATGCATCTTATTCAATATTATTTTAACGTTTCCCTTATGGTGTATATACTCATGTGATCAACACACATGCGCGAATACCCACACAAGCAAACATACTGCTAAATGCTGGTAAAATTTACAATTGGAGATTTTTCTCAGGAAAAATTGCTTTTTTTAATTATTACATAAAAATAAGTTCTTTAAGTGAATTGACTTTATTTTATATGGAAAAAAAAGAAATCCGTCAGTGTTTCAAAGCATGTAGTTAGAAAAGTAAAAATTTAAATTTAGAGAAAATTGTATATTATCTTAGAAAAAAAGGGAAAATTGTGTTTATTTTGGATCAGAAAGGGATAATTTGAAGAAAAACATAAGGTTTTTTTCTGTCTAGATTTTTAATATTCAATGTTAAATAACTAGACAAAAATTCTTTATATATAAAAATATTTTCATATAAAAATATTATTATTAAAAATTGCAGAGATGGGTAAAAGATAGATGATGTCTACTATAAATATTATTCATTATACTTATTTTTACTGAGCCAAATGGTTTTTATCTCGTATATTATTTTATGGAAAACATTATTTCTTTCTCGATTCTGGAAATTAAATTTAAAATCCTTTCGAAGAAAGAATAACTTTAGCCATGGGTTTATCTTTTCGCCAAGTGCAGCTCCTTTTCGCCGCAAATGATTCAGAAGCTCTTTGGTGAACTCCTTGGGTAAGTCAATCAGACGCCAATAAATGAAAACACACCTTTTTATAACGTTCTGGAGGAACGCTGTTAAGAATTGAAATAATATTGGAGAGTTACACGTAAAACGAGGTAAAGGTTGAAGAATAATTTTTCTGATTTTTTATTTATGTGTAAGCATTATTTTCAGGATAATTTGAGGAAACAAACGACCCTTCAAATATGTACATTTTATGAAATCATTGTTTATAATCTATATATATATATATCAAACAGTTCCGTAACTCAATGAATGACAGACAACGCACAGACCAAACCACTGGACCTAAAGGGTTCAAATTTTGCATGGCGATACTTCTTATAGAGTAGGGGTGCACTAAGAAGGATTTTTCATAAAGTCTTCTAAGATTTTTTAAAATTAAATTTTTAAGGTGTTTTTGTAACTGTTTTTTAAGTTTGCATTTAAAATAATAACCTGAGGGTTATAAAATTTATATCACGTGAAAGATCCTGAAAATTCCTTTAAAATGAAAACATTTTGGAATCTTTACATCTATATTCTGATTTTTGGTGATTTTTTAAAGATTAATTGTTAGAATTAAATTTATTAAATGCTGATCACGTGGTTTCTTTTCTTTTTGTGATACTTTAAACTAATTTATCGTCACATGCATAATAGCGAAATAGACAAAAAAAAAATTTCTTTCTAATGCGGCAGACGATCGGACATTATCCAAAAAATATTAACATACCGTAAAAGAAATGTTCCTCAAACTGTACTATATTAATTGTACTATATTCTTTGGTACGTTCTATTAGATTTAATTTGAAAATTTTCTTCTACATTATTTTGTTTATAAAAATACCCCTTACGATTTTTTTATAAACATATTTTTTTTAAATCAGTTGCATACATTGATCGTTGTATTTATTATAAATATATATATATATATATATATATATATATATATATATATATATATATATACATAATTATTTATTTATTTTTGCATTAATTGCATACATTGATCGTTGTATTTAATTTGAACGTAGCTGAGTGCGGGTTTTCAGCTAGTCTATATATATAAAACAGTTCCGGAACTGACTGACTCAATGACATACAACGCACAGACCAAACCACTGGACCTAATGGGCTGAAATTTTGCATATTCCTCTTATAGTGTAGAGGTGTACTAAGAAATATTTTTGAAAAATTCTTCTTAGATTTTTTTTAAATTAAATTTTTAAGCTGTTTTAGTAACTTTTTTTAAAATAATAATTTGGGGGTTATAAAATTTATATCACGAGGAAGATCGTAAAACTTCCTTTAAAATGAGATCTTTTTCTAATCTTTACCTCCATTTTCTGATATTTGGTGATTTTTTAAAGATTAATTTTCAGAATTTAATTTATTAAATGCTGATCACGTGATTTCTTTTTCTGGTAGAATATGTAAATTTATCGTCATGTGTATAACAACTAAATAGACAAAAAAAATATTTCTTGCTAATGCGGCAGAAGATTGGACATTATCCAAAAAAATATTAAAATACAGTAAAATATATCATGTTCCTCAAACTGAACTATATTAAATGTACTATTTTTCCTATTACATTTAATTTGAATATTTTCTTCTACATTAATTTATCTATTCAAATATCCCTTACGATTTATATATATATATATTTTTACATCAATTGTATACATTGATCATCGTATTTATTATAAATAAATACTATATATATATATATATATTTATATATATATATATATATATATATATATATATATATATATATATATATATATATATATATATATATATATATATATATATATATATATATATATATATAATTTGGCATTAATTGCATACATTGACGGTTATATTTAATTTGAATGTACTCCGTAGCGAAGTACGGGTTTTCAGCTAGTATACAGGGTGAACCAAAAGTCTTGCTCTGATTATAAAAATTCGTTACAAAATAACCATTTAATATAATAATGTAACTTTTGTATCATTGGATAGGTTAGTTTTAGTAGTTTTTTTCGTGCAACAGATTGTGCAAGTGCTCCTTCAAGAGTGACTTAAGGGAACATTTGTAAGAAAGACATCATTTTCGGCCGAAATGCCATCGATTCAAGAGGAAGCCCAATGTGTTCTTTGGTTTCACGAAACGAAATCGTCCTTTGATGTTCAGCGTACATTTCGACGCTGTAATGTATGCTAAATTTATAAAGCGATGGTATGAAAGGTTTAAAGAAACAGGCAGCGTTAAGGATTTTCCCAGAAGTGGCCGGCCTAGTGTGAATGAAGCAACTGATAATCGCGTTCGGCAATCGTTTCAACGGAGTCGTACTAAATCAACTAGTAAGGCATCACGGGAACTTCCGCAAATATGTATGGTAAGAATTCTTCATAAAAGGCTTAGATTGCATGCTTATAAAGTGCAAATCGTTGAAGCCTTGCAACCAAATGATTGCCCAAGACGTGCAGAATATGCAATTTAGATTCTGTACAGAATTGATGTCAAACACTTGGCGCGAACTGGAATACAGATTCGACATTCTCTGAGCTACCATGGGGAAACACGTTGAAATTTATTGAGGTAAATGGTGTTATAAAAAAATCATAACTGTACTTACAATATATCCAAACAAACGTATGTCTAATTACAATAGTTTGAGCACAATAAATATTTATAATAAGGGCAAGACTTTTGGTTCACCTTATATATAAAAACAGTTCCGTAAATGTCTGACTGACTGACTGCGAGATAACGCACAGACAAAACCACTGAACCTAAAGGGCTGAAATTTTTCATGACGATTCTTACTATAGTGTAGGTGTCCTCTAAGAAAGATTTTTGAAAAATTCTTCTTAGATTTTTTTAAAATTAAATTTTTAAGCTGTTTTTGTAACATTTCTTAAGTTTGTATTTAAAATAATAATTTGAGAGTTATAAAATTTATATTAAGGGAAAGATCATAATTCCTTTAAAATGAAATGTTTTTTGAATCTTTACCTCCATTGTCTGATTTTTGGTAAAAATCTAAAGATTAATTTTTAGAATTTAATTTATTAAATGCTGATCACGTGGTTTGTTTTCTTTTTGTGATACTTTAAATTAATTTTGCGTCACGTGCATAACAACAAAAGAAATTGACAAAAGAAATATTAAAATAAGGTAAAAGATAAAATTTTACCACTGGACTAATTGAGATGGAAGTTTTATAAGAACTGAATTCAAATTACTATGCTTAATGGATATTAAATATACAAATTAATTGCACACTTTGACCGTTGTACTTAATTTGAATATTTTCTTCTACGTTATTTTGTCTATTAAAATACCTCTTACAATTTTTTTATAAATAGATTTTTTTGGTTTTTTGGCATTAGTTGCATACATTAACCGTTGCATTTAATTTGAATGTACTCCGTAGCGAAGCATGGGTATTCAGCTAGTATTATATGAAGATCTGCAACTGATATTTTGAATGAAATAATTCCGTTATACATAGTATAATGATCAGCCTTTTTTGATGATTATCATATATGGTGATTCGCAATTTAGCTATAATATAAGGTGTAAAAATCTTCTATGACTGATCTTCTATGACTGATTCTTCTATGAGTTCTGTCACTGATAAATTGTGAGATTTTAATATTAAATGTTTCAAAATAGTCATAGAGATATGCGTTAGAGCTTTAACTCTTCTTAAGTATCATTACAGGTGATGATTATCATTTTTTAACAAAATATCTGACACCGCTATAAAGGCATGAGGATTAATGCTTTTTACTAGAGTACAGCCACGATTAAATGCTGGTTTCATTTACATTTCAAAATTTTTGTCAGGGAAAATTGCTTTTTTGAATTATTAAATTCACAGACGTACTTTAAATAAAGTAAAATGATTTTATTTTAATTTGCGAATATAGAGAAAATGTAAATATTTCAGTGTTAACAAAAATATTGTTTCGAAAAGTAAAATTTAAAACGTAAAATTCTTTCTTTTCTCAGGAAAAAAAAAGACAATTTGAGAATATTTTAAATCAAAAACGGCAAATTTGAAGAAAAGTACGCTATTTTTTTCTGCCTATGCTTAATTTTATATGTACAATATTCGAAATAAAAGATTCTAACCTGGAGCTTTTATAAAAAAATATTATTATAAAAATTATGGATGGTGCAAAACTGTGTGAATGATAAATGTTCTCTATTTTCATTATTTTTATTTTAAAGATGGCAAATGATATTCATCCGGAATTATTATTTTTTTTAAACATTTCTTTCTCAATTCTGGAAAATTAAATTTGAAATCCTTTTGAAGAAAGAAAAAATATAGCCGTGGGTTTATCTTTTCGCCAAGTGCAGTTCTCTTTCGCCGCAAAAGCTTCAGATGCTCTTTGGTAAGCTGCTTGGGTAAGTCAATCAGCCGCAGATAAATGAAAACGAACTTTTTTTTTCGAACGTTCCTGCTGGAACGCTATTAAGAAATGAAATAATCTCGGAGAGTTATTCTTAAAACGAAGAAAGAGTTGAGAAGTTTTTATTTATTCTATATTTGATTTATGTGTAAGCAACGTTTAAGGATGATTTGAAGAAATTAACAATTCAAAATCAAAGGAACAATTCTTGAATTTTTTTGCTTACAGTAGTTTAAGAAGACATGAAAATGATTATTTTATGGTGATTAGTATTGCAGGATTTATTTATTGCAGGATGTGTATCAGTAATATTTAATAGCATCCGTTGAGGAATGCGTTTTGAGGCTTTTTTATCAGTATGGATACCAATAATTCATGCCCTGATTTTTTTTTCAATTGAACAATTCTATTGATTAAATTTACAACTGTAAAAATTTTAAGGTTCTATAACCGATAAAATGTATCAGTAATATTTAATAGCATCCGTTGAGGAATGCATTTTGAGGCTTTTTTTATCAGTACGAATACCAATAATTCGTGCCCTGATTTTTTTTCAAGTGAACAATTCTATTGATTAAATTTACAACTGTAAAAATTTTAAGGTTCTATAACCGATAAAGTGTATCAGTAATATTTAATAGCATCCGTTGAGGAATGTATTTTGAGGTTTTATTATCAGTATGAATACCAATAATTCATGCACTGATTTTTTTTTAATTGAATAATGCTATTGATTAAATTTCCAACTGTAAAAATTTTAAGGTTCTATAACCGATATAGTGTAAGATGGGAACAAAAAAATATAAAAACATTTATATAAATATGCATTAATATTTCTGTTCTGCGAGTGAATAAAATACATTGTTATATATTAAATTATACTTGCTTGAAATATGCCTCTGATTTAAGATCATAATATAAAAATCCTTTGATTGGAAGATCTGAAAGAATATTATTTGGTGATTTTTACTGAGAAATCTATCACATTTTCCTCTGGAATGAATATTGTACTATATCTTTATTATTTAATCTTGATAGTAAACGTCAAAACTTGACGGTAAAATACAAATCGTTATAAATTTACTATTAAAAGTAATATTAAAAATACAATAATAAACAGAAATTGAAAACATTATCAGCGTAATAGAATACTTTACGAAAAATCACACGAAAGCCACATGTGTTGACAATTTATAAATATTCAATTAAACACTTTTAAAACTGTTTTACTGTGAAAATAATTCTCTGATTCAATTTTTCTTAAATTAACGGCGATGAATGAATCACGGTGAATGAATGACTGACTCGTGTTTGCATTTTCAAGTTCTGAGTATATAAAACGAATACTTGTTATTAATTTAATGGAAACACTATGATAACGTGGTAGAAAAGAGATAATTCTCTAATGAATATGAAAATCACAACCAAAATACTTTACAAAGAAAGGATATTTTATGCTGAAATTATTTATAAACGGTGGCGAGCTGTTTTTTAAGTGTCATATCCGTTAATTTGTGTCGATATTACGTTGTTTCTAATGAATTATTTGGGTTTAGATAGCAAATAACCTCTTTGAACTTTACTTATAACTTGATAAGAATTTTTTTTTAACCAATATGGAGGCACTTGTAATCAAACATTCGCCCTTACTACGCCGCAGTTTTTACTGACCATTTTATGATGGGGGCACCATATAAGTGGACAGCATTACCCCTATGAAAGGACGACACGAACAGAAGAATTTTAGTGGCTCAACGCCGGGATTCGATCTGAGCACCCTCAGCACCGAAAACCAGCGCGCAGTATCACTGGGCCGTCACAAGCCCAACTTGTTAAGCCTATCTCATAAAACAAAATGGATGCCATAGGATGATATATTTATAAAAAGGTCGCTCCGAAATCGTTACATGACAGATGCATACACAGAACACGGCAACTATTAGGGGAATTACCAAAGCCAAACATATGCTACTGATTCATGCTTTTAGTATAAAAATTGCAGTAAAACTGCAGATTGTAATCTGTGAATACTTCATGTTCTGAAGATATTACCGGAAAATATTAGTTGCGTTATTTTAATATAATGCTGAATTTTGACAATTTTGACATTATTTAATTTTTATTTGACTAAAATATGCCTCTGTTTCAGAATTATTTGGATGTTTCTTTACAATATATATATATATATATATATATATATATATATATATATATATATATATGTCTGTGTGTGTGTACGTACGAAAACAATGACATGGCTCCTATTTATGTCAATGACAAGCAGTCAGGTAAATTACTATGTTGCTGAAGTTCTTAGTTTATCAAGAATTTGAGCGATTCAAAATAGGATATTTGAAAAAAATATATATATGTTGCATTTTGGATCATAGCATAAAAAAAAATCACAAAAATTTGACCGGGATATAATGATTATCTTATATCCGGGTCTTAATGCAATTATTCTAAAAGCAACACTAACTAATATGGCGTTTATTAAGCTGAAGGAAAATATTTCTTGCATTTTTACTTATTTGTTCTCTTAGCAGTAATTTTTTAAAATGCTTCCTTCCTTTGGTTAATTTTGATTCCTTATCATAAAACGATATATTTTATTTTAAATGAAATGTTATTTAAAATACTTATTAAAGTAATGATTATTTTAAAATCCAAAAAGAAAAAAAAATAAATGTTTGATCCTGGAAATAAAATGAAAAAGACTGATATAAATCCTTTTATCTTGGATATCTAAAAAAATAGCATCGTATTTTGCATTGTAGCTTGTAATTTTTTTTATTAATTTGATCAAGACCTAAAATATTATCAATTTTACTGCAATGCAGTTTTGAAGTGAAACTAGTTTAAACCTATATTTTTAGACATTTTTTGTTTTCGTGTCATCTTTAGTAACTAATTTACATTTTATTTTAATTAATTTTATTAACATGATTTCAAAATTATACGTTCTGTTGTAAAGGGTTATTAATTGCTCAATGATTATTGTCAAAAGCAAGCAGAAATGTTAATGATAATTGAAAAATTTGAAAGAATATTTTGGGATGTCTAAAAAAATACTTAAGATCGTACATTGCTTGACATTTTTCAAAAAAATTATCAGGATATTAATGATTATCTGTTCTTACTATAATTATAGAATTTTTAGAGCTATTCTTTAAAAATTGATGAAAAAATTAATTTTATATTATTGCAATATGATTGTGTTTTCTATCTTTTCTCTAAATTGAATCCTATGCTTCTAAAACTAAAGTTTTACTCACAAATGATTATAGTAATATGTGAAAAAGAAATTGCGTTGATGTTACAATAATAAAGAAAGGGAAAGATACTCATGTCCTTCTCAATATAAAGGCTAATGGGGATTGTTAGAAACGTTTTATTAGAACGTTCTCCATTCAGAAATTTATATAACATTAAGTCCCTATGAAATAGGAATTCCCTGTTACACTTATCTCATGTCTGTACATTTTTTCGGAAAATTCTTTCTTCTAGTCACAAACTATACAGCATATTACGGAATACCATCTTCATTTGTTGCCATCGAGTTTGTGAATTTCATTAGAATAATTCCTTGTCGGAACCTCTCTCGCCCGGGTCCGCCAAGAAAATGAAAAGTCAGTCACAAAGCGCTTCGTTTTAAACCATTGATTAAATGATACACAATTGCAGAGTCATAAATATTTTTTTTTCAAAATTTCTCTCTCACAAATGCTTGAAAAAAATTTATGAGGATCACCGAAATTTCCATCCTCGTTTCAACGAGACCAGAAAATTAAAATTTTTACGCTGTTAGAGAGTTATTGTGGTAAGTTTATCTTCCCTGTCGAGTGGAATTTATTTTTACCGCACGGACCCAAGTCCCTTTAAGTGAGCAGGTGAAATGAGTTTAGACTGCAGATAAATGCCTTGTCAAAACGCAGTTTTTGTTTCCGTCTCAAACTATGAAAGGAAGGGATGAAATTCGGTTTATTTTATTGTATGAAAAATATATAAGAAATTTTTTATAATTCATATGAAACGTTTTATCTTTAAAATTGAAAAACTTTTGCGTGTCTCGGGATAATTTACCCCGTGCGAAGGAGCCAACAAAAATCAAAAGCCATAGTATAACTAATGTTAGACCTAAGAGTTTTAGATGTTTAGGTTTTGATAACATGTTCCTGAAATTTTGTGAAAAGATGCCAGCCATCTAATTGATCTATTGATTGCAATTACATTAAAAATGAAAGTCAAGACTTATACAATTTCTTTAGAAATTCCATAAAATTGCAATTAAGGAAAACCTTATTAAATAGCAAATGGTAAAGACAACAGTACTGAATGTCACCTAATGTGAATTACTATCATTATTTATTAAGTTTAATAATGCATTTGTGTCTGATATTAAGTGGAAAACACTTTTTTTTTCAAATTTAGCATTTTTCTTGAGTCGTGGGAAAATTGATACGTTTACTTTGGGAAAGAGTGTTTTAATTTGTGAAAAAGTGAGCTAATATAGATATATGCCCCAAGCTCAGAAAGATATAATAAAATGAATGTTTGTAATGAATGTTCTCTTGCAATGAAAGTTTGTTTTTCATTCATTACAAGGGTTATAACATATTTGAAAAAAACATCAAAAAATTGATTTCAGACAATATAAAATAAGTTTCGTTTCATTGGGGCAAGAGATAATGAGTAATGGGAACTTTTTCGATCATATCCTGTTACATCATAGTCAACTACTAATAAAGTCTATAGAGAATAGCTCACTTCTACCCAGACTTGGGTGTTTAAAATTTAAAGTGGCACTCTAAATGAATTTGATATGAACACAGTTTATACATGAAACAATGTTTATTGAATTCGTTGCACATATAGAATTTGCTTTTACAGCAATAAGCATACGTACTACTTGTACGGAATATATATTAGCATTCAATAAAACTACACTTTGCAATACTCACAACCTAGAGAGTCAAACCAGCAGTTCTGCCACTTAAACTTTGGGCCCCCTAAGCACAAGCGCAGATTAACACCTGGAGCTGCTTACCTCGTACCTCCCATACCTCGCTTATCTATCAACCATAAAAAAACTTTCTTCTCTGTAATCAAACTGCATGGTATTTTGTACCAAGCTAGTATGCCGAAATTAGCACATCTCAAGCATCTTCTTTAATTCATTCACTCAAAAGTTCGATTCTTGTGAATCGAATCTTATGTATACCTTACAAGTCTGTATACAAAACGTTATTATAGTCAAGTACTGTCATAGACTAATGAGATCTCATCGTGGAATTAACTACATGGATTCTTTCAAGTATTGTTCCAATTTGTAAAATTTTCTAGCTGTGTTAGTTCCTGTACTTTGTCATTTAGATATTCTGGGTTTATTCTGATGCATTAAGGTTCAATCATTATTTTAGTAAAAGGGAAAAAAACACATAAGGAGAAATATTATAACTGTCAATTAAATGAATATAAATTAGAGAATATAATGTGAAAAATAGGGTATTTTTGTAAAACACGTAATACCAGATTCTAAGCATAGGATTTTTAAATAAAAGCACTTAACTTTAAATAATACGTAAGTAAATACTACGTAAGTACAAATAGTTAAGAGAAATTGCATTAAGCATCCCACAGACTTCATAAACAAACGTTGTGTGAATAATGAACGTTTATAAATTACACAGCTTTAAAAGTTGGAAGTTGTTTCTCTGTACCAAAAATGTGATATATCTCTGAAAAAATAGATATCTGGTCGATGAAAAAGTAGAAAAATAAAGGTAGTGCCTAGAACTAAGTTATTTGAATTATTTTATTAAACTGTAGAGTTGTATAGTTTAGTAAATATACCTTCAGTTTGTTCCTTCGAGTTTTCTATTTTCAGTATCATCGGAAAATCTTGAGATGCCCTCAAGTATTTTGTAAAGTAGTAGTTTGATTACGATAGTCTCAAAAAGTTTTTCTAAAAGGTATATTTTTTATGATAACGTTCCAAGATAAATAAATTTTATATTGTACATTGCTTCAACCTTTCTGCAATTCAAGTCTGCAATTCTTGTTATTTTTCCACGAAAAGTTTTTTTTAGGATTTGCCATCTACAAAAGACGATATTTAAATTACTTTGCTAAGCATCTACGAATTCTTGTAATGTGCGCATTTGTACTAGTTTTAGCAATATATACGTTTAAGATATTTAAGTGGATAATTTATAAAATTTTCCATTCATCAGTGTTAACACAGAATTTTATGTGCTTTAGATTCAATAGTGAATACTTTATGTTATACGTATTTTATGCCTTATATTTTGTAATTTTAAATTCTGCACCACCGTTGTCTGAGATCTATGTGGCCGAAAACGGGAGACAAGAGCTTTTATTTAAAAATCCTATACGTAGAATCTGGTATTACGTGTTTTACAAAAGTACTCTTTTGTCAGCTGAATAATAGTTAGAATATTTCAATTTAAAGAGACCCATTTTCTATAATTTATATTCATTATTTTGACACTCAAAATGTTTCTCCTTATTGTTTTGTTTATTATCAAATAATGATTGAGCCGTAATGCATCAGGATAAACCCAGAATATCTAAATCACAACGTACAGGAAATAACACTAATAGGAAATTTTACAGTCACTTTGGAACAATATTTGAAAGGATTCTGTGGTTATTTTTATGTCTAGATCTATTTTTCTAAAACAGTATTTGACTACACTTAGTTTTGTATATATGTATTATTAGTACTTGACTATGATATAACTGGATATGTTCGAAAAAGTTCCCAATACTCATTAACTCTTGATCCGAATGAAACGAAACTTATTTTAGTTTGTCTCTACGCGATTTTTTGATACTATATTGATAAATTGACAAGTTCCTGTATCCTTCTTTGTTTAAGGGGGTCCGGAAGAGATTTTGAATTTTTTTAAATTTATTGAATTTTATGTGATGGTTAACCATTTAGTTTGAAAACAAAATCCCATCATAAAACTTCTCATAAAGTTTTTAAAAATTTAAAATTTAAATTTTTATTAAAAAGTGGGGTAATTTAAAGTCGTTATAACTTGAAATATTATTTTTCGAATTTCAATTTTTTTTAAAATTAATTAAACAGAAATATATAAGTTTTAATTTTGGTTGAATGTTTTTAAAATATTAATTTTTAAAAAATTTAAAATATTTGAGTAAAATTTAAAAAAAAAAATTATGTAACTTATTTTTAAAAAAATATATTTTCAAAAGTAAATTTTTTTTTTAAATTTTCTGAATCAAAATTAAAGTAAAATAATTGATAAAGACATATTCCAAGTTTGAAACCTTTATCTTCAATTCTTGCCTTATAACAATTTAAAGACGAGAAATGGGGAAAAAACTCATCATGGAGGAAAACACATTAACAGATTTAAACACAGATTGGTTACTATTAGAATGTTGCCAAAAATAATGATAATAATAATAAAATCTCCTGTTCTAACTAAGATAGAAACATGATTTAAAAATCATTTTAAGAGGAAAATAATACAAAATATTTTAATGCAGTAAATTTTTTTTTTAAATTTGAAGAATTTTGTGTCCTAGACCCCCCCCCCCTTATTTTTTTGTGTTTTGTCTGTTGTCTTGTACCATTTATCTTGTTGTTTTTGTTTATCGCTTGCCATTGGAAATCGAAAAAAAAAATTCCACCGTTTTAAAAAAATTAACAAACTAAGGAAAATTGATTTAAAAAGGGACACTAAAGGAAATAGTGCTACCTCGTAATAATGCAGAATCAGACTCTATTCATAAGTATTATTTACATTACATTCATCTATCTGCTGAAACATTAATTTATACTTTCACCATTCATATTGTACAAAAATCACGCTTGGAAATGAATTGTGTTTCCGACTTTGTTGCCTGTCCCGCACAAGAACGCTTTCTTGCCCCGGCATTTCGAATCTATTCATACGCAGTTACTTAGGAGATGAAAAAATTCTGATCAATATATATTTCTCCTTCAATGTTCAGATGTTTTCGGAGGAAGAGAAGTAAATCCCCATAAAAGAAAACAACAGTTTTGTCAGTTTTGGGGGAATTTCAAAGGGAAAAAAATATCTTTTATTTTCCCTCGGAGTTAAATTCAAAGAAACACAGCTTTTGCCTCGAAGTTGCGCCAAATCCTGATTTTCAAAGTGGAAGTGGCAATTGTGGTTTTCTCCAAAATTGAAACCCATTTCGCTTCTTTCTGTTAAAATTTGTGTTTGGGTAATAATTTTCGAAGCTAAAAGAAACGATAAAAGTATTAAAGTTCTTTGTTAGAGAAACGTACCCGTATTATGTAATTTGTTATATATATATATGTATATATATATATATATATATATATATATATATATATATATATACATACAGATATATATATATATATATATACACATTTATATATATATATATATATATATATATATATATATATATATATATATATATATATATACACACACATTTATATATGGGACAAGAGACAGAGGAGCGGGAGCAAATGTGCAGCAAGCGAGAGAGAAAAGCGAAAAAATTGCTGATCACCGTCTTTATACTTTGGGGGCGCTAGGCGTTTAGAATTATGTAAGTGGTTAGAATTGAACACCCGACTTGACCATGTGAGCCATAAATCATCTATGAGTAATACTTTCGCGATTCCGAACTTGCGATGCAAATGCACGTGGTTCTTTGAATCATTCTGAATCATAGTCGCACGACTTTCAGCGCGTGCTTTAAGGGACAAACTAGTCAGTCAATTGATTTAGTTATAGGTCGCAATTTGGAGTAGGGGTTGTGTTTTATTGAGATAATACTTTAGAATACCCGATGAGTAATAATGGTGGGGTGTTATCGTTACACACACACACAGAAATATATATATATATATATATATATATATATATATATATATATATATATATATGAATATGTATGATTATTTCTGTAATAACACCTGTCCCTAAAAGTTCCGACCTTAATATTATATAATAAACCACTATTATATTAAACTGAATGCATTGGCAGAGTCATAAACATAGAACAGTCTGTATATACAAGAAATATAAATTTAATTAAGATAATTGTTCGATGTAATTCAAAATCGGAGTTTAATCCAAAGTTTTATTTTCATTATTTTATATGCATGCAATACACAGTGCATAAATTACCCACTGAAATTATTTCTGGCCTTGGTATTTCGAATGCATTCATACGCAGTTACTCATGAGACGAAAAAATTCTGATCAATACATATTTCATTTCAATGATCAATTACATAATTCATTTCTCTGTCAATGATCGAAGGAGGAGAAGTAAATCCTCCTTAAAAAAAGTATTGCCAGATTTGAGGCGATTTCAAAGAGAAAAAAAAAAGAATCCTTCATTTTTCTTAGCATTTTTAATTCATAAGAAACATAGTTTTTGTCTAGAAGGTGCACCAAATCCAGGTTTTTGAAGTGGAAGTTTCAACTGTGGTTTTTTCGAAAACTGGAGCGTATTGCGCTTCTTACTGTTAAAACTTGTGTTTTGGTAATTTTTTTTGAAATATAAGAGGAATGTTAATTAAATTTCAATGTGAGAGAAACGCATGCGTATCAAGTAATTGGTCATACAAATACTAATTTTATATCTATATTTTCAGTATCTATAATTTTATACATTTAAGCATCTATGAAATCATATAAATCATTCCTTTGTGAAGTATTAGTTATTATATTTTCGGTAATATATTTGTATCGTTCTTCATTTAAAACGATAAATAAGAAATATGTTCCTTCAGAAAAATTTACTCTTTTTGTTCCATAATTAATCTATATATATAAAACACATTGGCAACTGACTGACTGACTGACTGACATACAACGCGCAGACCAAACTGCTGGACATAAATGGCTGAAATGTTGCATAACGATTCTTCTTATAGTATAGGGGTGCACTAAGAAAGATTTTAGAAAAATTCTTCTTAGATTTTTTTAAGTTAAATTTTTAAGCTATTTTTGTAACTTTTTTTAAGTTTGCATTTAAAATAATAATTTCAGGGTTATTATAACGAGGATTTTCGTTATAGTCTTTGTGTTAATATTTTAACGTCAATTGCTAGTATTCCTAAATGTAACTTGGTGGCTTGAGCTATTTGCAAGTTTAGCTTGTAAAATAGAATGGTTTAATTTTTACATGTTCCCCAATACGTGGGAGGTCTCTGAATGTTAGTTCTCTACCATTTTGGTGTTCTTGGAAAAATATCTTTAAATCGCCACCTGTTTCTCTGGTGCCTGGGAAAAGCCTATTAAAATTAGTTACGTTTCTTAGGAAATGTAACCCCGTTGTCAGTAAAATTGTATTTTTTCGTATGACTGCCCTTTTAAAATGGACCGGATACATTTAGTCTTCTTTCAGGGTACGTTAATTGCTCCGTAAATTTCTGTTTTGACAATGGTGTATACTGAACGTCACCAATGTCCACCGATAACGTTTCTTTGGTCGTGCGTTTGAATTTCGCCGCGTGGGAAAAGTCTTCCTTCGCTCTGGCACGAGGGCTACATCCAATTGAAATTAGGCACATTTGTACGTCATCTTCGGCTAGACCAATCAGCTATTTGCGCGCCGCTTGTTTGCCTGCTTGGCATAAGTTCGACTTCGTTTTTGGCGGTGAATCGCCTTTTTAATCTAGCCGGCTTTTTGCCCGACACGCCCTTTCTCTCGGTTGCCGTTCTCGTGGGGTCGTTCCCGGCTACCTACTGCGGTGTTTCCCGTGGCGTTAATTTTAAATTATTGCAACCCTTGCTTCTCTCCTCTGCACTTCTGTCCAGTGATTAAAATAAGATAGTGAGCCATTTTTTCCAGAAAAAAAAGTTTCTTTTATATTTGTGAGTTTAAGCACCCCATCAGTTTTTGACTCTGCCAAGACTCTCTTGTGGGGCTATTTTTTCATCATCCAATACTTGTTAAATAACCTCCTGACTTAGACTTGAAAGTCCATTCTTTATTTGCTAAGCTCATGTAGATCCGAGCTCATTTTTACTTTGTAAATATATTTTATGTTACTCACGACAGGCTCAATGTTTGCTCACTGAAAATAATTTTTTTTAAAATTTTTAATTGCCTTGGAAAATTATTTTAGTTCTCCAGCTACTACAGCCTCTTATACCAACGTTACAAGTGCATACTTGTGGTTTTTGCAATCAACGCTAGATTAGTACTACATTATACCGAGTTGGACATTACGCTCATATACCATTCCTATTGATGTAAGGAGGAATCATCTAATAGCACCTTTGATTTTTACTGGAAGACTCTTATCATCCTGGTGAACTGTCGGTCTCCTTCTTCCGTGGACGAAACTTTTGTCCTGCTGCAGTCTTTCGTGCCGTATAGAACTTTTCTTCGAAGTTGAACTCCTCCAGATATCTTCGGGACAATTCTTCATTATTCTACATTATAAACTGATGTCTCAGCAATATTGTTTCTTCGAACTTGGGAGATTCCAATTCTTCATTAAGACTTTCAGCGTCCATTTAGACTGATCAGTGACTCCACCTAAATATTCAACAGTACAGATTGTGCCTTAACTCACAGAACCTATAAAAAATTATAAAATTTATATCACGAGAAAGATCATAAAAAATTTTTGAAATGAAAACTTTTTCGAAATTTTAGCTGCATTTACTGATTTTTGGTGAATGTTTAAAGATAAATTTTTCGAATTTAATTTATTAAATGCTGATCACGTGATTTCTTTTTCTGGTACTTTAAATCCATTGATCCTCACGTGTATAACAACTAAATAGACAAAAAAATATTTTTTTCTTCCTAATGCAGCAGACGATTGGACATTATCCAAAAAAATATTAAAATACGGTAAAATATGTCATCCTCAAACTGTACTATATTAACTGTACTATATTCTTTAGTATGTCCTATTAGATTTAATATGAATATTTTCTTCTACATTATTTTTTCTATAAAAATATCCTTTACGATTTTTTTTATAAATATATATATTTTTTTTTACACCAATTGCATACATTGATCGTTGTATTTAATTTGAATGCATCCCGTAGCGAAGTACGGGTATTCAGCTAGTATTATATATATTTGTGTTGTATTTATGCATATATTCTTTATTTTTTGAATCCTCCACTGCTTTAATCAAAATAATAAACTAAGATAAACTGATTTAAAAAAAAAATTAAGCTATTAGAATTTCCTTGTTATAATGCAGAATCGAAGTAATTCTTAAATATTAGGAATTACTTGCAAGCATTATTTACATTACATTTCTACACGAAGTATTATTTACATTATACTTTCAGTAGAACATAAGCTGTAGTTACGCCTTTCGTGTTTTACAAAAATTACTCAAGTTGAATTTCTGCCTGTCTCTTCCTCTTTTCCCGCGTAAAAACTTTTTTCTTGACTCGGTATTTCGAACGCATTCATACACTGTTACTTAAGAGATGAAAAAATTCTGATCAATACATATTTCTCTTTCAATGTTCTGGTATTTTCGGAGGAGGAGAAGTAAATCCTCCGAAAAGAAAAACAGTTTTGTGAGTTTTGGGGAGAATGTAAAGTAAAAAGAAAAAAAAATCTTTTATTTTCCTTAGGAGTTAAAATAAAAAAAAAACACAGCTTTTGTCTCGAAGTTGTGCCAAATCCAGATTTTAAGAGTGGAAGTTGCAATTGTGGTTTTCTTCAAAACTGAAACCCGTTTCGCTTCTTTCTGTTAAAATTTGTGTTCGTATAAATTTTTTTTCGAATCTAAAAGAAATGATAAAAGGATTAAATTTCGACTTGAGAAAAACCTGCCTATATTACGTAATTTGTTATGCGTCGTCAATTACTAACATATATATATATATATATATATATATATATATATATATATATATATATAACTGTATTAATATGATAAAATTTGTAAATTTCTCGCGAGCTTTGTCACTCGGTTATACAGAGGCTGTTCGCACATTTTTTAGACGATTTTGGTAAGCGGTAATAAAAAAGCGTTTGCTGCGAAAGAAATAATTGCAATTGGACTATGTTTTTAAAAGTCGGCTTGAAAGTTTTGTTTTTATTCAAAATGGCGTTTTTAACAAAGCAGTGGTTCGAAGGCTACAATTTATGCTCTTTCCGAAGAGAAATATGCATACTCCGTTATCCAAAAACGATGTGAGAGTCATGGTTTTGTGATATCTAAAGAGTCGATAGGTAATATCGTCAACAAGAAAGAAAAAAAACGTCAAATTGGAGCCTCAAGTGGGACAAAAATTCCAAACAAGTATCCAAGTAAAAAACGGACATCTTCGACTATTGCAAAGGTACGTTGTTTAATGTTAAAAGAAAATCCCCCTAGTCAAAGGACAGTTGCAAAATCATTAATATGCTCGGTGTCCACTGTAAACAAAATGATAAACGTTGATTTAAATCTTAAGAAAGCGAAAAAACGCAATGTGCATCGTTTTCTTCCAAATCATATCGCTGAACAAAGGACACGCTGTATAATTCTGTATGAGAAACACTTATCCAAAGAAAAATGGAAAACAATTGCCACAATAGATGAATCATGGGTGTATTTAAATGATTGCAACAAAAAAAGAGCCATTTATTATCATAAAAGGGGAGAAAAAAATTTAAGTACACGGTTCAAAGAATCGAAAGAAAGTTTTTCTAAGGGATTCATCATTGATGCTGGTTTTTCTTATAATGGCAAGTTAAAAATAAAGAGAGTGGAAAAAAATGTCAAGATTAACTCCAAATACTATCAGGAACATATTTTATCGCCAATTTTTCTGAATGAAATACCATCGCTTTACCCACAGTGCCATCAATCTGTGAGACACCATCAGGACAAAGCTAGCAGTCACACATCAAAATCCACTGTAAATTTCCTAAAAGAAATGGAACAAAAAACTGGTATCAAGGTCATACCCTTCACTGATATCCCTACTAAATCTCCTGATGTATCACCTATGGATTTTTGGGCTTTCGGACTTTTAAAATCTGCATTATCCAAACGTCGTCCCAAAACCCTTACAGATCTCTGGAAAGCTGTTCAGGAGGAATGGGATAGAATACCTCTTCTGACACTTCAAAAGGCATTATTATCCTGGAAATTGCGGTGTCAAAAGATAGTTCAGAATAAGGGATGTCAAATAGAACATTTAAAACACAAGAATTTTATGTAATTTAGTTTTGTGAATACAATATACATCGCCTAAAAAATGTGTGAACAGCCTCTGTACAATCACTTTCTACAAGTGCCAGCCCTATTATGATATAACAAGCTGAATACCCGTGCTTCGCTACGGAGTACATTCAAATTAAATATAACGGTCAATATCTGCAATTAATTGCAAAAAAAATAATATATTTATAAAAAAATCGTAACGGACATTTTTATAGACAGTTAATGAAGAAGAAAATATTGAAATTAAATACAACGGCCAATGTATGCAATTCATTTGTATGTTTAAAATCCATGAAACATACTAATTTGAATTAAATTCTTTTAAAAACTTCGATCTCAATTAGTCTAGTGGTTCAGTTTTATCTTTTACCGTATTTTAATATTTTTTGTCAATTTATTTCATTGTAATGCACGTGACGCAAAATTAATTTAAAGTATTACGAAAAGAAAAGAAACCAGGTTATCAGCATTTACTAAATTAAATTCTAAAAATTAATCTTTAAAAATACACTAAAAATCAGAAAAGAGATGAAAAGATTCAAAAATGATTTTATTTTAAAGGAATTTTTATGATCTTTCTCTTGATATAAATTTTATAACCCTCAGATTATTATTTTAAATGCAAACTTTAAAGAATGTTACAAAAACAGCTTAAAAATTTAATTTTAAAAAAATCTAAGAAGATTTTTAAAAAAAATATTTCATAGCGCCCCCTCTACACTATAAGAAAAATCGCCATGCAAAATTTCAACCTTTTAGGTCCAGCGGTTTGGTCTGTGCGTTATCTGTCAATCAGTCAGTCAGTCAGTTACGGAATTTTTTTATATATATATACATATATAGACTAGTTAAAAGCATTTAAAAATGGCGGGATAAACAAGAGTAATATCAGCTTGGACACTTTTTTAATAACAGCAAAATACCGCCCATCAATTATCCCAAGAATATGGTATGAACTACTGGTTAAAAAAAATTACTTAACACAATTTCTATTTCAAACATGCCTTTATATACCACATTTTTCATGTAAATGTTCTCAGAGTCTCTTACTATTGGGTTATTGATTCTTAAGAGGCCCTGAGTATTCTGTTATAACACTCGCTAAAATGAAGAAATCTAAATTAAAACAAACTACACTTTATACTTTAAAGTACGTGTAATCGATTACATTTTATCCGATGATGGTAGTGACATCCGTTCAACCGTGTGTGGTCAGCTGAAAATATCTTTCCCACTCACTAAACACCGCTCCATGATCAAACAACTGTTGTGTGGTGTGGTATGCTTCGGTTTCGCATCATAGGCTCTCTTTTTCTTTGACAACACCATGAACACCGAGGTGCACCTAGGCATTTTTAACAGTTCATGAATCAACTAGATGATCATGCGTTAACGGAAGGTTACTTCTAACAAGACGGAGCAATGCCTGAAAAATCGGCAAGGAGCATGGCGGAGCCTTCTTTCTTCGGCAACAGGGTCATTCCAAAGCGATTTGGGCCTCCGCGGTCGCCGGATCTGAAACCACCAGACTAACTTTTTCGGGGGGGGGGTCTATCAAAACAATCCTCGCATTTTGGAAGATACAAAGGAAAACATAGAACGTGAAATTTCTGCTATAACCACGATATTCTTGCCAATACGTCGAGGAACATGGAGCGCCGCGTCGAAATGTGCCTGACAAGAAAGTGATATTTTCTATCATCGCATGTGATGCAATCGATACGTCAAGGAATGTAGCGTATTCGTTTGGTAAGATTTTTGCCTCTGTATTAATGTAGAATATGCATTAAGATACATTAAAAAAATCTACTCAATAAAATTTTTCTTTTGTGACTTTGTGTTCTGTTTTTTTATATGTTTATCGCCTGAATTTAATATTGGTAGTGAAATATCATAATTTGAAAATTGGAAAATAATACCCTGGATACTCGATGTTCGAACCTTATATCCCAGGTTATGAGGTTATAATTTGGCGCGGTAGCTAAAGCAGTAAAACATGAATCGTGGATAACTAAAGTGCTCTGTAGAGTTATTCATTCCAATGACCAAAGCTATCTGAGGTTCCAATTACCCAAGTTTGGGGGAAAAAAGTAAGAAAGCAGGCTTGAATATTACTTTTAGATGACAGTGGTTTATGGGGAAAAAATCTTTGAGGAATAACGAAAAATATGGGGAAAAATTATGAGGAAAAGATTCTTTAAATGTTTCAATGAGTATTATATCAATCTGCGTGATCGATAACAAAGGGAGATACCAAACCTCCAAAGTATCTCACCACTTGCAAGGATATTCATGCATGTCTAACAACTGGTATCACTGCTGAAAGTTTAACAGGTAGGAAACAAAAATTTGTTAGCATTATTTTTTTTAAAGTAAATGCAAACACTGTTACGCACAAAATCAGCTAACATAGAGTAATAAAACCATCGGAGTCAATGACAATATAACCTGTATAGAACAAAATCATTAACAGAAAGTATTTATGTAAAAAACTGTACCATATCACTGCATTTAAAATTTAAAACAACTACTTTTTATGTTTGCATACTCATTGAACCAAAATTTCAGCATTTTTACATTATTAATTTAAGCGATTTGTTTACATTAGAACTAATCAAAGCATGTAAAGACATCAGAAATTAAAATTTATATAAATCACATTTGATCCCTATAATAGGCATGATCTTGTTAAAAAAAACATGTTTTTCTACTTATACAACGAACGATGATCCAGCTGAACTATGGAAATAATTTCCGACAAAAATATAGAATCTCCATTTCTTTTTTGAGATTCTATTAGACTTCAGTTGGGCTATTTACTCCTCCGAAATTGATGGATCCCATTTCCTTATGATCAAATCAGAATTCTCCTTTATGTTTAAAAATCCGCTTGACTTATGACACGATTAATCAAAGATGGTGTTAAGAAAGGAAGCACCAATGTATATGTCATTCTGGAAGGACTAAAAATGACAGCATTCCATATTGAGTCGTAGTCAGCTGCAATGAAAAATAAAAGCATATATTTTATTTGAATCCCGATTTTATTTTTATACTCCAATGATAGTATATTATGTCGATAAATAACTCTATAAAATTAACGAGGATAATTTTGTTTGATAATTCGGCTTACGTAAGTTTCGCATAAAAAATATCCAAATTTCACAACAACAAAAAATACAATATATAAAATTTCGCATTTATTAAAAAAAATTACGATTTTATTTAGTTGGATGGGTAAATATGAAAATTTTTAGTTAAAAGCTACCATTGTAACAGTGTCTACATTATGTTCCTTAAGTCTTTACCTTCTGTCATTAATTACTATGTTGTACATACTAAAATATCTGAGCATTTACTCTGTTAACGGGACTATAGAGGCTTTCTATAACTGCCTTTGCAAAGTCAGGTGTTACCAAAACACTCATATTTTTTAGGCTTATGGTGGCAGTATTACGTTTCAAGTAAAATCAGTTTAACATCAACAGGAGTTGGGTTGCCAACTGTCCCGGATTGTCCGGGATTGTCCCGGAATTGGAATAGCTGTCCCTGATCCCGGATGAATGCTAAATTGTCCCGGAATGTAGCGGAAACTACTGCATTTTTTTTTAAAATTAAAATTGACATCTTGTAAATCCGTTGAACGTTGTGACGTCGTAGTAATCCGACTGGTAGCGTGAACGTCACAGACTAAAGTAAAAGTTTTCGCGATATTTATTTACAAAATCAATTTATATACAGGTCAGGAGCGGTGATTGCACAGATGGTGATTGCAATGACAAACTATGGGCAGAGTATTTCAAAAAGCATGAAAAATCGGTCTAGCTGATGAGAATTGTATCTTTCATTTTGTCCATCCCTGCGAGTAATGCTTACCCAGAGAGAGTATTTTAGTCACATAAATAGTGTGTGGACGAAGGCCAGGAATAACATGAATATCGACGTAGTGAAGGACGAATTGCAAATACGACTTAATAGTGAATCGTGTGCAGAATTTGCGAACTTTTTAAATACGGTCTCACTTGCGAAAGAAATGGTGATTGCAGCAAAAAGTGAGAGAAAATATTATTGGAAAAACCCATAATATATAACGTTAAATTTGTTACTATAAGATTTAAAATTTTTATTATTATTCTTATGTAATTAATATATATATATATATATATATATATATATATATATATATATATATATATATATATATATATATATATATATATATATATATATATATATACCCACACAACCACACAGAGCTAATGGTCATCTATTAGAGCTCGAAATTCATCCATGACATCCAGGACGTAATATAGAGCTCTATAAGATGAAAAAATAGATGTCTAATAGTCGTACTTCACTTCGACGTCTATTAGAGATCTAAGACGTATTATATACATCTATAAGTCATCTAAGTTTCGATCTCTAATAGATGAAGTCTCTATGGTCGACGTCTATAAAAGATACTGATATAGACATCTTATGGAGCTCTTTTAGACCAGCACCGTCACAAAGCGCCATGATGAACAAACTACACCGCTGCTGTGTTCTTTGTTACCGAGTGCACCTGAATGCTTCATTTGGATCTATAATCACATCGGAATATTGCGGATATCCTTGCTCAACAAGTTTATATCGACTTCCTTTATTTGTTTTAAGGTAAGTGTTAATTCTTAAATAATTTATGCTTAAGGTATAATGACACCTTTGAAACGTCAATTTCTGTCAAAATATTGATTTTTTATTTTTGCTATTTTATGAATGATCTTTTACTTTCAAAATCTGTTTGAATATTGTTTCTAGCTTGTCTAGAACCCAAGTTTTAGGTATTTTAATATTGCTTGGCTGTGAAATTTTACAACTGAAAGTACGTTTCTGCAAACCAGAAGTAAGCAAAAATGTTTGTTTACATTGCTGTTTTTCATGATTTTGTTAGGAAAACTGATTATATACGCACATAAAAACACAAAAATAGATTTTTAAGCATCTTAATAATATTACGAATTGCATCTGCCAACGTTATTTACGGAATTTTGTTTTAGAAATTGGCATTAAACTGTGCATTCCAAATCATTGTTTACGTACGAGTTTGCCCTTTGATAATCATTTAAAAGTCACTAAATCCATTTATTTTTCTCGATATTTTTAGTTTTTTTTCAACGAAAATGCCAAAAAGTACTTCTAGAAAACGCAAACGTAAGTTTTATGGTAATAAATTTACAAATAAATAATAGTCCTGTTGAAAGTGAAATGCATAATTCTGCATATGTTGGTGATTACCAAAGTTTTTCTGCCAGTTTTTCAAAGCTACAGACGGCTAGTTCTATATCAACAAATGAAAACTGTGGTTCAATGAGTGGTTTTAGAATTTTGGATAATGGAATTCTTTTAAATATAACTCTGCTGTCCAAGCTGTTTTGCAGATAAACAAACATTATGTGAGGAATCAAGATATAGGCTGTGCTCACATTTTTATATTCAGTGTAAAAACTGAGACTTCCATAAAGGTTTGGCATCTTCAAAAAAAAAAAATGTAAATTCTGAAATAAATACCAGACTAGTGTATGGCATGCACCAGATTGGTAAAGGTTTTGCTGTAGCATATAAATTATGTTCAACGTTGAATTTACATACACTGACTAAAACAGCTTACAAAGCTTTGGAATGCAACAAAATGTCATAGCTGCACTTTTTCACTGTGCTTCAAGCACGAATAACCCGAAAGAATAGCATAAATAATATAATTTGAAAACCTATAAAATTTTGGATAGTCTTAGAATTCATAACTCAATACTTCAGAGTCAAATGAAATCAAAGACACGCAGGAAATTCCTGAGAGCAGCTAGAAAGACAAAAAATTACTGCTTTGGAAAGTAAAGAAGGGGAATTTTACAAAACGGGAGCATTTTAATGCACAATTTGTTGTTTATAATGCAAAAAAAGTAAGGTAAAAGTTATTTTTGCAGTTTTCTCAAAATATAAATTCCTCTTATTTTACCATACCCGAAACACTATATAACAAAATATGTTAAATTAAGAAATTGTTAAGAAAAGCTGATAAATCTTTACCACAGCTAGTAAATAGAGTATTTGAATTGAGAAATAGAGTATTTGATCAGTGAAATTGTATATCAGTAATATTTTCCTCCTATTAGAGTTCATAGAAAAATTTTATGGTATAGAAGTAACATTAATTGTTCATTTTAATAGACAAGTGTTTGAATGTTACAAAATATATTCTAGTAAATATATTGTGTTGTTAGTGGCAGGTCCTTGATGTATAATTTATATTTTAGTTTACTTATTATCATTATATTTTCAATTATATTAATGCATTATTCATGATTTGTTTGCTTTGATTTAGACTCTACAAACTGTTTTATCTCTGGAAGAAGCTCTAAAAATTGTTCCAAGACTTTTCCGTTACTAAGCCACCTTATTTCACAATGTAACATTAAAGTATTAATTGAAGCGGAAGAATAATTTTTGTAATATGATTTTTAATAGCTTGGTATATATCGTACCCACGTGTATTCCCTTTTAATGGCAAAACTGACGGTATATCTTCCTTTGCTGAGCAATCTTTGAAAACCATCCTTATAAAAATATTTATTTGTGCTACATTACAGATATCTGTTGATTCATCACACTGTAAACTTAGAAAAACACATTTTTGTAAATCCTCTTTTAATTGTTCTCTGATATTCACAGATATTTCTTCTATTCTACGAGTTACTGAATTTCTGGATAATTGAACTTCCTGGATAGCTAACATAATTTCATTCTTATTTTTAAATTCTTGAAATAATATCTCTGATGCAGCAAGCATTAATTCTTTAATTATGTTACCATCCATTAAAGGTTTTTTGTGCATTGCAAGTATATGTGCAATCTTAAACGATGCAATAGTAGCAGCTTTTGATTTATTCACGGGCCTGGTAAACAAAGATTGTTGGGCAATTAATGCGGTTTTCATTTCTTTCAATTTCCATTTTCTTAAATTGCTGTTAGGAGGATATTCAGTATCATATTTTTTATGAACTGTTGTGAAATGTCGTTCTATGTTGCATTTTTTCCCAACAGTAACTGTTGAACCACAGGAAAACTATAATAACTGTACTACTATAATAACTGTAATAACTGTACTACTATATTAACTGTACTATATTGTGTAGCTCCTTGAACAGGAGCTACACAATAATGACACTAAAGAACTGTTGGATAGTATATAATTTTATTATTACTCTTTAGTAAGATAAATATTTTAGAGCAGACTTAATATGGAATATACACTCACAAAATTAAAAGATTGCCTGAAGAGAAATTTACTGAAATAACAGTGAAATTGTAGATCAGCAATATTTTCCCATTCGAGTTCATAGAAAAAGTTTATGGTATAGAATTAACATCAATTGTTCATTTTAATAGTCAAGATTTTGAATGTTATGAAATATATTCTAGTAAATATATTGTGTATGTTTTATGAATTCATATTTATATTCTAAGTTTAAATTATTTTTTTTTAGTATGAAGTAATTACTCAGACTAGTGGCATATTACTCTGACTAGTGGCACAAAAGAAAAAGCTTTCTGCAACTTAAAAATTTCTCATCTTATATTTAGTAAGCAATTATTCAAATTTTTTCTTTATTATTTCATTAATATGTCTATTTAGAATTTAAATCGTTTTCATCCTTTGAGTTTGCTATATTTATTTATACCTAAAATTGTTTCATTTTTAGATTAATATTATATATATATATATATATATATATATGTGTGTGTGTGTGTGTGTGTGTGTATGTAATATTTTAGTTATATTAAATGTGTGCATATTACGAGTATGCATTAAGTTAAAACCCATCTCACAAAATGTGAATGATATTAAGGTAAACCTAGTGATATTTTCTAACGAATTAAAAATTTATTTATTGTACTTCTAGGTGCAGCTAGGAGAAATGCATTGTACAAGCAGGTGACTGACTCAAAAATTGAAACCGTCGTCAAAGACTGGTTAAGGCATGCAAATGCTAGGAGTTCAAAACAAAAAGAAAATTGTGTTGGGGAAATTTTATGATTTTGTATTCAATAAAGCCTTTTATTAAAACATTTTTTCTTTCTTTCTTTGTTGCAGTATTAAAAATATATTTATGTTAAAGAATGTGAACACAAACAATTCTGGATTAATTATTGAAGAAGATATTTTTAATGAAAATCCAACTGAAGCAGAAAAGTTTTTATAAAAATAAATTATGATTTTCATAGATATACTTTTTGAAACTTAATTTATTATGTCCTACTAAGTTACTTTTATAAGTAATGATGGCTGAAAAAAGAAAGAGATATGAGATATCTATATATTCAACCAGTATACTGTTGCAGGATTGGGTTTTTGACATTACAAGCATCAAAAACTGGTTTAAACTGTCAAAAACCTATGACGAATAAATAAGTCTTAATCACAATAGCTATTAAAAAGGAAGAAACTTGTTTTCAAGCAAATTTAAAAGGTAATTCAGTGTTCAATTTATGTTTTAATTGTGAAATGTATATTTATTAATTAGAAAAATTGCATTAAAAAAATTATATATGCACTTATAATAGTTTAGTTTTTCAATTGAAAAATTAGCATTTTGGTTAATTTTCTTTTTTTCTTAAATTTCAGAATGCATTAATACCAAGTTTTAATGTAAAAATATTAGTTTTATTATTATAATATTTAATATTATAATTATTTTTAAATATTTTTACATTAAACATTAGTAATACTGTTATTATTTAAGTAATATATATCACTATTTTTGGCAGTTATAATGTATGACAATTGTCATCGTAATAACATCAAAAGTAGTGGTAAATATTAATATTTACATTGTATTTTGGACCTAAATTTCTTAATAAATTTAGAAAAATGAATTGAGCTTAATATATTTCGAACAATTTGCATTCTAATAGGACATTTTCATGCAAAAATAATTGCTACAGAGATTCTAAAACTAAAAGTAAATTTATGGAAGTATAACAAAAGTGTATAAAAATAATAGTTGTAAATGTATTATTATTTATTAAGTAATAATACATTAAGCTTAATTTATTTTAAACAATTTGCATTCTAATAGGACATTCTTATGCAAAAATAATTGCTACAGAGGTTCTAAAACTAAAAGTAAATTTATGGAAGTATAATAAAGAGTATCAAAATAATAGACACACTATTATTTTTATACTCTACTTCCATAAATTTACTTTTAGTTTTAGAACCTCTGTAGCAATTATTTTTGCATAAGAATGTCCTATTAGAATGCAAATTGTTCAAAATAAATTAAGCTTAATGTATTATTACTTAATAAATAATAATACATTTACAACTATTATTTTTATACTCTTTTGTTATACTTCCATAAATTTACTTTTAGTTTTAGAATCTCTGTAGCAATTATTTTTGCATAAAAATTTCCTATTAGAATGCAAATTGTTCGAAATAAATTAAGCTTAATTTATTATTAAGAAATTAAGATCCAAAATACAATATTTTGGAGGGGAATAGTACGTCCTTTAGAGGTCCAAAATATCTAAATCGCGTACCCTCCACATCGAAATTTTCGCTCTTATAGACGTCCTATAGAAGCGCCGCTTAGATATCGTAGACGTCTTATGGATCTCAAAGAGAGCACACCTCGGAGCTCCTATAGAGCTCCATTCCACGTGATGTAGATATTTTTCGACGTCTTATAGAGGTACGCGTTTTTATGAGGTGAGGTATTATAGACGTCTAATAGAGATCGGTGTGTTGTGTGGGTATATATATATATATATATATATATAATTAAGTTTCTATAATAGTTAAAATAAAAAATATAAAAATAAATTTTTAAAAAAATGTTTTAATTTTTTCATACATAAAAAATTTCCTCAGAAAACTAGGTAATGGCTGACTGATAATGATGATGATGTTCAGTTTTGAGCTATTTGTCCCGGAATCGTCACAGAAAAAGTGGGCAACCCTAAACAGGAGTGTCTTGGTTGAATGCTGTAAGTAGTTGAAATACCCTTGACTTTGGAGCTCAAGAGACGTTCTTAAATCTACTAAATTGTTTCAGAAAACTTGGTTGATTTTTACAGTTAGATTTTAAAGTTCGAGTCCAGTACAGGCAAACTCTCCATGTGAAATTCGGAGGAAATGCGATGGAGAGTGATATTCCTCCTTTAAAGACCGCGGATGTTCTTAGTTAATCAGTTATGTTAATAAATTATTACTATTATTACCTAATTTCGCTTAAAAATCCATTTATCACCGAGTTATCACCGAAAAGCAGTAAAAAAATAATTTTTTGCATTTATTCTCTCCTATCCGCAATTTTTGCATTTATTCGCATCTACATATTTCGTAAATACGAAAGTTACGTATCCCTAAGATAATGTTTTTAATTATTTTATGTTTTAATTTTTAATAAATCATATGCGACTTCTTTGCATTCAGAAAAACAGTTGTGATCTGGTGTTAACAAAACATGATAATTTAAGTAGTTTTAATTCAAAGGAATAGAATATAAAAATTAAAACTATGATTTTTTTAAAAATCTCAAATTCAGTGTAGAAGAACTGTTCTTTATCGTGAATTAGCTCTGTAATACGTGGCATTAGAATAAAGTTTCGTAAAAATCAGGTCAGGAGTTAACAAAACAGTCATATTTTCCAGGCTGCAGTTCCAATAAAATACCTTTTGTGGTCTGATTTTAAGTTTGTACAAATAAAGAGATCATCCTTCAAACAAATGAACAAAAAATTACTGCATTTTAATTTCAAACAAGTATTTTATTTGTTTACATGTCGATGCAATCGGAATTTTGATACTTTTATTTTTATTTTAAATTTAGTCACAGATATCTTCTTTTCAAATTAACCGAAATTTAAGACACCTAGAATTAATCTTTATAAAAAAGTTCGAGTTCCTACACAGGCAGGATCTCTTTAAAATTTTTTTTTCTACATATAGAACGATCGATGATCCAGCTGAATTATAGAAATTGTTCCCGATGAAAAAAAACATCTTCATTCCTTTTTTGAGATTCTATTACAGCTCCGATTAAAAAAAATAGAATAATGAAAGAAAATATGGCCAAGGGAATTGCAAATCTAATTTATCATATAAATAATCAATGGTATCAAATATAAATTATCATAATATAAATGTGCATATTTTGTAGATTATAAAAATATAAACATATTACAATGAAATAGAAAATATATTTAAAACAGCAAGGGAAAAAATTCAGAATATTAGAATACTTCATAACATGGTTTAAAAAAATAGAATAATGTAAATATATTGAGCACAGTTGAAACTCGAAGGGTTTTTACCTGCTAATCAGTAGATACTTTGTTGCATCATCCTTAGATTTAATGACAGATCTTAAACGGTTTGGCTTGTTATTGACTAAAGGTTCACAAATTTTTTTATCAATATTCGTCCATATGTTCTTCCAACTGGAAATAAGATAATTTTTGTCTCATGGTGCAAATTCTTGAAGTCGTTTTTTCATAATTCCTTACAAATTCTGGATGGGGTTTAGATCAGGTGAATTCTCAGGCCAAGGACATTTATTTCCTTCTCTTGGAGCCATTTAGTTGTCGATTTGGAAGTGTGGGAAGAAGCTGATCTTCCTGAAACACGAAATCGTCATGACATAAATCCTCAGATGAAGGAATCATGAAGTGTTCAAGAATTTCTTGTTACACTTCTGAATTGACTTTTGTGTAAACAATACACAACCTACCTGGGTCATCTGCAGTCCTGCAGACCCATACCATGACAGAGGTCGCAAATTTAACCGAACGTTTTAAACACTCTTTATCAAAAGATTCTTGTTTAAGTCTCCAAACACGTATACCTTGATTCCCCTGGGATACACAAACATACATTTCCAGTCATCTTGACCCCAAAATAGCCTTTGTTTACACCATTTAACTCTAGCAGCCATTTGCTTATATGATAAGAGTGGCTCTGTCTTAGGCACACGTGATCTAAAACCTAATTTGTGAAGTCGCCGTGATGTTGTAGATTTAGAGGCATTTACACGCATTTCTTTCCATTTTCTCTGCAAATATCTCACACTTCGAAAGCGATGTTTCTTCACAATCTTTTTCAATTGCCTTTCATCTCTTGCTGAAGTTACTGGCTTTCGACCACTTTTAAAGTGTTTATTTTGAAAACACTTATTATTACAATATTCTCTCAAAACTCTATTCATACTTTCTTGGGAGCATTTCCCTTCCTTTGCTATACACAGTTGTGTTTTTCCTTCTTTGTGCAAGTGCACAATACGAAATTTCACAGCCTCAGATAAGTCGCTCTTTCGTCCCATATTAAGCAAATACTGAGCTAAAATCAAATGCCAAACTCCTTTTCATTTTCCGCGGTTCACATTTTATAGTCCCGCAGCCGTTCTCTAAACTAACAAGAAAATATTTGCATATTCTAACTTTTTGAACCATGCTGTCCAAATATTCTAATTGTTTCAATAATTCTAATATTTTTTTTAAATAGTTAGTTATTAGTATAGCAAATAAAAATAAATATTTATGTTATATTTATAAATGTTCTGAAGATATTTAGACATTTTTAATATTTTTTTCTGAACACAGTATGCAAATTGACAATTTAGCAACATTAAACCCATTCCTTTTTACATTATTCTATTTTTTTGAATCGGAGCTGTAGACTTCAGTTGGGATATTTACCCCTTAGAAATTAATGGACCCCACTGCCATATGAACAAATCAGAATTCTCCTTCATATTTAAAATCCGCTTGACTTATGACACGATTAATCAAGAAGGTGTTAAGAAAGGAAGTATCAATGTATAAGACTTTCTGAGAGAACCATAAATGACAGTATTCCGTATTTAGTCGTACTTAGCTATACTGAAAAATAAAAGCATACTTTTTATTTAAATCTTGAATTTATTTTTACATTCCTAAAAAAATTGATTACGACGATAGAAAATTATATGGAAATCACGATAGGGAAATTATATAATAAAATTTTTATTATTTAATGTTTGAATTTTCAACAACCATATACTACATTTTCTTTCAACATACCAATTATCATTCTGACATAACGAACAATCAAAACTGAACAGTATTAATTCAAGGGGATAGTAGTATAAGCCGCTCTCATGGTTTAGTGGTCAGCATCATGAGCTCCTAATCATTGAAAAAATTCATACAAATACTCTGTTGGTTTCACGCCCGGTGGCGTAGTGTGTAAAAGCGTCAAGCTGCCACCCCAGAGGTCCAGGATTCGACCCTGCTACTGGGTAAGGTCTATTCAGTCCATCCCTTGAGTGGGTTGTCACATCGTGGACATCGGCACTCCTCTTATTTCGACTCAGCCGGTGAAATTGATGAGTTTTCCACATGTGTTGCAGGCACATCAAAAGGAACGCTAATGTGCAAAAGTCGCCAAATAACCTTTCTTTTCTTCTTCCCGCAGTCAGCACATATGTTGCCGATCAGCGGCGGCATCCATTGAGATAACAAGGAAGTATGTCCCGGGCCCAAATGGATTTCAGGTTTCCTTGAAAGGGTCGGCACGAGCGGAAGTGACCCCCATCGGCCCGGAAGTCAAGGTTGTTCCAGCAATTTGTGGAGTCTTCTGGATTCTTCTAGAAAATTGGAAAAAAAAGGATAAAAGGACTCCCCTTCTTTGTCTGGGGGACTTTTTAGCTGATCGACTTGTGAGACCGACAGCGCTGGAGTGCGCCGGGTCTGTGACGGCGGAAAGCCTATTAATCTCTTGAGAGATTGCACGGGTTTGCTCTGGTTGGAACAGAAACCGTGGAGAATGATTTTTGGCTTGTGTTAGCCAGGGAAGTTATTGTAATAGATAATTATTTTGTAAATAATTAAGGTTTAATAAAACCTTTTGTACATATGTAAACAAGTTTCCTTCTCGAATTATTCCGTTTCGTGTTTTAACTTGTTTCACGAAGTTGGTTAGTGATCGCTATGGGCCACATTACCATAGCTGGTGGCAGTCCGGTGTGATTATTCCGGAGTAAATCGGAATTCGAGTCCACGAAGGACGGTGCGTCTGCAGTTCCAGAGGATCGAGAAGTGGAGTCTTCACTGATCGGGGAGCAGCACGGAGACTAGGATAGAAGCAAGACCGAGCAGCCTAAAAAGAGGACACCTTGGAGAGAAAGTCAATCAGCGGGTCGAGCTGGATGCAACGAATAAGATGGTGAGTCCATTCGAAAATCTTTTTAGAGAGGTCTGAGTTTAAGTCGCCAGGCGCGTGAAATAAAAATTAGTTTGGGAAAACTAAAAATCCCTTAGGGGAAGATAGAATTTTGATTAGTGGTAATCAAGGTATGTGTGAGTAATCCATACGGAATCTCACAGCACGTTTGTGCAGAAGGAGAAAAACGGTACTCAGTTTGGGAGACATTGTTTGAATTGTGCTATAAAAATATTTATAGGTGTATATGTTGATAAATGTTATAAATATTTTAAAACGTTTGATAGTATGATATATGTTTTAGAGGGATACATGTTCTAGTGTAATATATGTTCTAGTGTGATATATGTTCTAGAGGAATACATGTTCTAGTGTAATATATGTTCTAGTGTAATATATGTTCTAGAGGGATACATGTTCTAGTGTGATATATGTTCTAGTGTGATATATGTTCTAGAGGGATACATGTTCTAGTGTAATATATGTTCTAGTGTGATATATGTTCTAGAGGGATACATGTTCTAGTGTGATATATGTTCTAGTGTGATATACGTTCTAGTGTGATACATGTTCTAGTGTGACATACGTTCTAGAGTGATATATGTTCTAGTGTGATTTTGGTGCTATATTTTAGACATATTGGTAGAAGGTGATATATGCCTAATTTTTTAAAGTGCTAGGATATTGTATATGTGTAGCTAGTGTATTCTAGACCGGGAAAATTGTGTTACGGTACTAGGGGTGACCGGTTACGTTAATACAAAAAAAATGGGGAATATTATAATACAAGGTGTATTATTATATTAATATCTGTTTTAAATTTGAGCAGTTGGCTCAGGGTACTTGAGATTTTAACTTAAAATTTAATATTTTGCTGTTTGTTTTGTACATTAATATTAAGTTTGGTTTAAAGTTAATACGGAGTGTATTTTCTTTGTATGTTAATATCTTTTTGGAAATGTGATATAATACAGAGTGTACTCTTTGTGTGCTGATATCATTGTATCTGTTTAGAAATTGTGTTTTCTGTGAAAAGAGTGTTTAATACTTTAGTTTATGGAAGCTTATCTGGGTAGACAAACCAAAGATATCCTGCTGACATTGGCAGATGATCTCGCCCTAAATGTTGTAAGGTATACACAAGATTCGATTCACAAGAATCGAACTTTTGAGTGAATTAAAGAAGCTGCTTTAGATATGCTAATTTTGGCATACGCGCTTAGTATAAATACCACGCAGCGTCATTAATGAAAAAAAAAAGGGGAGGTTGTTAAGGTTGAAAAAGGTGTTATCCTGCGCTAGTGCTTTTTACGGGCCAGAAGTTTACGTGGCAGTACTGCTGGTTTGACTTACTGTTCGTGAGTATAAAAATATATTGTCCTTAAAAGCTGTATTTACATTCCGTACAAGTAGTACGCATGCTTATTGCTGTAAAAGCCAATTATATGTGCAATGAATCCAATAAACATTGTTTCATGTATAAATTGTGTTTGTATATAATTCAAATAGAGTGCCACTTCAAATTATATACACCCAAGTCTGGGTAGAAGTGAGCATAGATTCTCTATACTGGCGCCCGAAAAATATATATACCCTGGTAGTTAGCGTTACATTTGTAACGAAGAACATAATTGAAATTTAAAACTGTGTACTGTGTACGTATATTGATAAAATTGTTGCAAGTACTTATATACTATTTAAAAAATGAGTGTTGTAGAACAAAATCCTGCTGGAAATTTTCCTCGGGTAATTATGGTTCAGCAAATTGCGCCATTCGAAGCCACCTTCAATGGCGGCCCCTCAAGCCAATTCCTAAAGAAAATTGAGCATTACTTCAGCAACAATGCACCCCAGAGGGGGATAAACTTAAAATTGCTCTAGCCGCTTTAAGAGGTAGTGCATATCAGTGGTACACGTGTATGAAAAGCAGTAATCTGATTTTTGACTATTTGTCATTCAAGCAACAGTTTCTTAGTGTTTTTCCAAAGACCTTTTATCAAAGTGAAATTGAAGCGGAAATTTATTCGCTAAGGCAACGTGAAGGTCAGTCTGCATTAGATTTTGCTATGGACAAGATTTCCAAGTGTGAGGAATATTTAGAGGGAATGACGGAAGCGATAATCTTAAAAATAGTTATCCAACGTTTGAAGCCAAGTGTTCAAGATTTTTTAGATAATCAAACAATTACAAGCAAGGTTACCCTCCTTCAAGCTTTAGCTAAATATGACAATAGACATTTCTTCGCTACCCCTCACCGTCATTCAGGTACGAGAAGTTTTATACAGCCGCGCCAAAATTTTTCGCGAGTTTCAAACCAGCAGCGTAAGCAGTACCGCAGGCAAAATAATAGAAGCGCACGGCGTTATAATGAAATTAGTGCACTTAAAGAAAATATGCAAGCACCTTACTTGCACTGGCAAGTTGATTCACATGATATGGTTCAACCTGTTGAAACTGTGTGGTCAAATGTATTATTTTGTCCGAGTAGTAATCATTATTTTGAGAATAGTGAAAGTCAGGGTATTTTTTGGCTTATAAAGAAAGTGAGTCTAGCTGGAATGATGAGGTAATTCCAGTACAAATTTCTGAAAATAGTGCCGATAATAATGCTAGTGGTTTAGAAAATAAATCATCTGACACTTCTATTAATGCTATACCTGATATTATTAATGCTATACCTGATATTATTGATGCTATACCTGATATTTTAGATGATATTCACACATCTGTTAATGAAGGAAATTTAGTAGATGACGAAGTATGCGTTACGGAAGTTAGTGAATACTTATTAGTTGACGACAATAAAAATTCTTTAAACGATAGTAGGAACTTGCTAGGTGATGATATTATTTCAAGTTTCCAGCCGAATGGGGATTGTGTAGGCCAGGTTGATAATATGGTTTTAAATAAAGTACATGAAAACCAGACTGAGAATCAGGATGAAAAGTTGACACAGAGTTATACTGTAGGTAGTTTAGCTGATGCTTCGGAAGTTATAGAGAAAGTTTGCAATAAAACGCACGAGTACGAAAAGCTTAATCTTCCTAAAACTGAAGCAGTGTTAACGAATATAAATGATAACGATTCTGATGTCGCAAGTTTCAAAGAGACTTTTTCGTCAAAAGAGGATAAAACTAAAGTTAAGGGGGATAAAAAACGTGAAAAAGAGCCTTCAGGTTCCAGCATTAAAATTGCTAATACTGAAGTAATTAAGGAGGTAAAAAAGAAGTCGTATAAGCACAAATACGAAAAGCAGAGTCAGGTTGTTGAAAAAATAGAATCTGCATTAAAATTTAATACCGATACAAGCAAAAGTACGAAGAAAGGTAAAGTGTGCACTACAAAAACTCCATCAAAGGAGGAATGCGTCGCTGATAGAGTACACAAGGTTATGAAAAGGAAGAATGACAATTTTAAAGCTCCTTTGCATAAGTACAAGGAACGCAAGATATCAGCCGCCCAGCAAGGTTGGCCTCCTCCCAAGAGACCTCCTGTCCATCGTCAAGCCGGACCAGCGCCTCAGGACCAACGACCTGCTGCACGAAGGATGCCCACACGGTCACCGAACCCCTTTACTAGGACTGCGACCATCAAGAGAGGTTCCACGGATTGGACAAACTGGTGCAGTGAAGTTGCTGCATTCATGAGGAACAAGTCTTGTATCAACTTTCTTATTCTAACTCCCACCCTTTAATAAAATCGAACCAAATTGGTTTGAAGTTCCCCAGTGTATATACTGTGTAAACATTTTGAGGGGAAGTGGTGAGGCACTGAAAAAAAACTTTATACTGTTGTTTTATAAATTTTTGAAGGGGACATGTAGGAACTAGAGTAAAATACATACTGCACAATATACCAATTAACCACTAATGTACTAACTTCACAAAAATTAACACATGTACATTATAAATTGGGGGAGAGCAGATACAGTCAAGAAATGTCATGCTGTGCAATTGTGTTGTCACTTTTAATTAAAATAGATATTTTAGGGCGCAGTTGGCCAGCCCAGTATCCGCAACTCTGCAAATCCACTGTGTAATGGTGTCACCTGGACCCCTCGGGGTTAGTTTTGTAAAATGGTAGTGGCGTTTTTTCCCCCACACAACGTGTGGAAGGTTTTTTAGCTTTGCCACCCATTATGTAAAAAGTCAGACCAGCACGCGTTTTCAATTAGTTAACTGAAGCCGTTCAGACCTCAGTTACCTAATTTTTTTTTTCGAGGGAGGCCAGTGTAAGGTATACACAAGATTCGATTCACAAGAATCGAACTTTTGAGTGAATTAAAGAAGCTGCTTTAGATATGCTAATTTTGGCATACGCGCTTAGTATAAATACCACGCAGCGTCATTAATGAAAAAAAAAAGGGGAGGTTGTTAAGGTTGAAAAAGGTGTTATCCTGCGCTAGTGCTTTTTACGGGCCAGAAGTTTACGTGGCAGTACTGCTGGTTTGACTTACTGTTCGTGAGTATAAAAATATATTGTCCTTAAAAGCTGTATTTACATTCCGTACAAGTAGTACGCATGCTTATTGCTGTAAAAGCCAATTATATGTGCAATGAATCCAATAAACATTGTTTCATGTATAAATTGTGTTTGTATATAATTCAAATAGAGTGCCACTTCAAATTATATACACCCAAGTCTGGGTAGAAGTGAGCATAGATTCTCTATAATGTATCAGAATCAGAGGGAAAGTGGCAGATTATTAAAACATTGTGGAAGCGCCAAATTGTGCCGAGGGCACAGTTAGAGCATGTTTAGAATGCATTTTGGAAGAGGCTAAATTAGAACAGGAGGATAAACTGGAAAAGGCTAAATTAGAACAGGAGTATAAACTGGAAAAGGCTAAATTAGAACAGGAGGATAAACTGGAAAAGGCTAGAAGGGAAGAGGAGTTTAAGCAGATGGATAGGGCTCAGGAATTAGAATGGATAAGATGGAGAGATCGTCTAGACGCTAGTCAGAAAGCCTTAATTGATAATATTTTCGAGGTTTTCGAGTCGAATAAAGAATTCTTTGTGAGACACGATAAAGGAATGCTTGAGAAGTTAGAATATGACCTCAATTGCGAAGCGAATTATAGTTTATATCCATCAATTAGAATTATCAAAGCGAAGGAATTGGAGTACCTGAGAGAAAAATTACAGGCTGTAAATTCCTACAGAGAAAGTAGAGAATTGACAAGGAAAGCTGGGAATTTCGAAAGGGCGAACTTTTCCGTTTGCGACAACAAAGGGGACCTTGCAGTTAGTTTGCCTCAGAGTAACTCCGAAACCGGAAACCTTAATAGTTCAGGATCCACTTTGCCCCAGAGCATAGAAAGATTTTCGCTCGCTCATTTGCAAGAGGGGAAAACTGGATGGTTGTGTCCAGAGAAGGGGGAAAAGGAGGTTCAGATAATGACCACGGGCTATTATGCGGAGACAGGGGACGCGAGTGAGGTAAATATCAACGACCATTATGTTGAGTCCATAGATAAGACTTTCTTATCTGTAGGAGGCGTTCCGTGCAAATTTCGCGGGAAAATTGAAAGCAGTAAAGAGAAGGGTTTCTCGACTCGTGTCTTAAAGAATAGGTACTCTGGAAAAAGGGGATTTCTACTGAGGAGTCCGAAACGACTCACGGGTACACCGGGAAAGTTACGGAGCCGAATGGTGACCTCTTGTAGTGGGAGAAATTTAAAGTTTGCGGAGAATAGCTGCGGAAGGGATAAACTGCGAAATTATCCTATTGTTTTACGGAGGTACCTATTGGATTACGGAGAATGGGGAATTTGGATGAGGAGACGGACGCGACGTAGGGCCCTAGGAAAGAAATGGGTTGTGCCTCCGGGAAAATTGCGAAACCGATTAATGGTCCCTGGTAGTAGGAGAAATTTAAATTTTGGTCAGTTTTCGCTAACTCCTATAAAATGGAAAAAAATCTGGCAGTTTGGTCTGGTTAAAATGAATGTAATTTCGGATTATCAGGCACCAAAAGGGAAAAAATTTAAGAGGAAATTTAGGGGAAGAAAGTATCCCGTTAAATTCAAAATAAAAATGAGTAAGAAATACTCAGGAAGGCAACCTAGAAATTTCGGAAGACTGAGACAAAACCGAAAATTGAAAATTTTTGCGAGGGCGAAGATTATTAGGCAGGTTGATTTTAGGAGGCCGAATGAAAGGGTTTCCATGAAAATACAGCGTAAGCGAGATGCTTCGAGGAGGATTAATTCCAAAATTAAAGGAATAAAATTGTGGGAAAATCTAAATTCTCTGATGAGATTTTGAGGGTATTTACTTAACTTAAGGAATGTATTTTAATAACCTGTTGATGAAATGTATTAAATTTGGTCTTGTTGTAATTGCATAATTTAGAAAATTAAGGTTATTAAATTATGTTGATGAAATGTATTAAATTTGTTATGGTTGTAATTGCATAACTTAGAAAATTAAGGTTATTAAATTATAGTGATGAAATGTATTAAATTGGTTGTGAGTGTAAATACCTAGTTAAGAAATTGAATGTATTAATCTATTGTAATGAAGTGTATTACGTTAGGTATGATGGTAAATTCGTAACCTAAGAATTGAATGTACTATATTGTAATGAAGTGTATTACGTTAGGTATGATGGTAAATTCGTAACCTAAGAATGGAGGAAATTAATCCATTGTGATGAAATCTTAGTAATTAAGTTTTAATTTGTTTGTGCATCCATAAGTAAGTGGACCAATTAGTTTTGATTATTTGATTATGGAAATTATTTAAAGATTTGTATTGCGTTTCACAGTGAAAATTAGTTAAGGTTTTTTTTTTTATTTGTTAGTATTTTAGGTCTAATAGTATGATTGTTTCTGTTCCGTGAATGGAAAGTGAGGCGGTTTTGCCTATTGTCATGTTTGGTTCAGGTTGAACGGACAAAGGAAAGTCCAAATGAATTGTGTAAATTCTAGTGGTTGAGTCAGTTGTGAACCAACGACTAAATGGAAAAATTTAAGAAAACTGTGAGTCGTTTGACAAGCAGGTTGTAAGTTATCATTGTGTTGAATTTTTAGGGTGAAGTTTTAAGTACTATTGTTAAAGGTGCTAAGTTGTAAACTGATTATGTGTAAAATGATTGGAATTTTTAGCATGTCAATAGGTGTAAAGTGACTGTATGTTTTTATATAAGTATGGTAGCGGTGTTTTAATGTCATGTTTTAAGAAGTTGTGAGTAGAAGTTATTTCAGTGTATAATTGTGTTTATTCTTTTTGTAACCGCTATAAAATGTTTCTGATGTGTCAACATAATGTGTAGAGACGAAGGTTTGACTGGTAGGTTCTCGAACTGAGTACTAAGAAGGGGTTGGTGTTAGAGTTTCGAGTGCGCGGTAGGTCTGGTATTAAGCCATTAAGATAGGGCTCAAATAAGCCATTGTGTGAAAGACCTCTCCGAAGGATTACCTCGTTTGGACGTACAGCTGTGACTTTAGTCTTTTTAAAAACATAAAAGACTTGATGGGAGGAGGAGCTGTCACATCGTGGACATCGGCACTCCTCTTATTTCGACTCAGCCGGTGGAATTGATGAGTTTTCCACATGTGTTGCAGGCACATCAAAAGGAACGCTAATGTGCAAAAGTCGCCAAATAACCTTTCTTTTCTTCTTCCCGCAGTCAGCACGTATGTTGCCGATCAGCGGCGACATCCATTGAGATAACAAGGAAGTATGTTCCGGGCCCAAATGGATTTCAGGTTTCCTTGAAAGGGTCGGTCGGCACGAGCGGAAGTGACCCCCATCGGCCCGGAAGTCAAGGTTGTTCCAGCAATTTGTGGAGTCTTCTGGATTCTTCTAGAAAATTGGAAAAAAAAAGATAAAAGGACTCCCCTTCTTTGTCTGGGGGACTTTTTAGCTGATCGACTTGTGAGACCGACAGCGCTGGAGTGCGCCGGGTCTGTGACGGCGGAAAGCCTATTAATCTCTTGAGAGATTGCACGGGTTTGCTCTGGTTGGAACAGAGACCGTGGAGAATGATTTTTGGCTTGTGTTAGCCAGGGAAGTTATTGTAATAGATAATTATTTTGTAAATAATTAAGGTTTAATAAAACCTTTTGTACATATGTAAACAAGTTTCCTTCTCGAATTATTCCGTTTCGTGTTTTAACTTGTTTCACGAAGTTGGTTAGTGATCGCTATGGGCCACATTACCATAGCTGGTGGCAGTCCGGTGTGATTATTCCGGAGTAAATCGGAATTCGAGTCCACGAAGGACGGTGCGTCTGCAGTTCCAGAGGATCGAGAAGTGGAGTCTTCACTGATCGGGGAGCAGCACGGAGACTAGGATAGAAGCAAGACCGAGCAGCCTAAAAAGAGGACACCTTGAAGAGAAAGTCAATCAGCGGGTCGAGCTGGATGCAACGAATAAGATGGTGAGTCCATTCGAAAATCTTTTTAGAGAGGTCTGAGTTTAAGTCGCCAGGCGCGTGAAATAAAAATTAGTTTGGGAAAACTAAAAATCCCTTAGGGGAAGATAGAATTTTGATTAGTGGTAATCAAGGTATGTGTGAGTAATCCATACGGAATCTCACAGCACGTTTGTGCAGAAGGAGAAAAACGGTACTCAGTTTGGGAGACATTGTTTGAATTGTGCTATAAAAATATTTATAGGTGTATATGTTGATAAATGTTATAAATATTTTAAAACGTTTGATAGTATGATATATGTTTTAGAGGGATACATGTTCTAGTGTAATATATGTTCTAGTGTGATATATGTTCTAGAGGAATACATGTTCTAGTGTAATATATGTTCTAGTGTAATATATGTTCTAGAGGGATACATGTTCTAGTGTGATATATGTTCTAGTGTGATATATGTTCTAGAGGGATACATGTGTAAGGTATACACAAGATTCGATTCACAAGAATCGAACTTTTGAGTGAATTAAAGAAGCTGCTTTAGATATGCTAATTTCGGCATACGCGCTTAGTATAAATACCACGCAGCGTCATTAATGAAGAGGAGAGGTTGTTAAGGTTGAAAAGGTGTTATCCTGCGCTAGTGCTTAGCGGGCCAGAAGTTTACGTGGCAGTACTGCTGGTTTGACTTACTGTTCGTGAGTATAAAAATATATTGTCCTTAAAAGCTGTATTTACATTCCGTACAAGTAGTACGCATGCTTATTGCTGTAAAAGCCAATTATATGTGCAGCGAATTCAATAAACATTATTTCATGTATAAACTGTGTTTGTATATAATTCAAATAGAGTGCTACTTCAAATTATATACACCCAAGTCTGGGTAGAAGTGAGCATAGATTCTCTATACTGGCGCCCGAAAGATATATATACCCTGGTAGTTAGCGTTAAATTTGTAACGAACAACATAATTGAAATTAAAAACTGTGTACTGTGTACTTATATTGATAAAATTGTTGCAAGTACTTATATACTATTTAAAAAATGAGTGTTGTAGAACAAAATCCTGCTGGAAATTTTCCTCGGGTAATTATGGTTCAGCAAATTGCGCCATTCGAAGCCACCTTCAATGGCGGCCCCTCAAGCCAATTCCTAAAGAAAATTGAGCATTACTTTCAGCAACATTGCACCCCAGAGGGGGATAAACTTAAAATTGCTCTAGCCGCTTTAAGAGGTAGTGCATATCAGTGGTACACGTGTATGCAAAGCAGTAATCTGATTTTTGACTATTTGTCATTCAAGCAACAGTTTCTTAGCGTTTTTCCAAAGACCTATAATCAAAGTGAAATTGAAGCGGAAATTTATTCGCTAAGGCAACGTGAAGGTCAGTCTGCGTTAGATTTTGCTACAGAAAAGATTTCCAAGTGTGAGGAATATTTAGAAGGGGTAACGGAAGCGGTAATCTTAAAATAGTTATCCAACGTTTGAAGCCAAGTGTTCAAGATTTTTTAGATAATCAAACAATTACAAGCAAGGTTACCCTCCTTCAAGCTTTAGCTAAATATGACAATAGGCATTTCTTCGCTACCCCGTACCGTCATTCAGGTACGAGAAGTTTTATACAGCCGCGCCAAAATTTTTCGCGAGTTTCAAACCAGCAGCGTAAGCAGTACCGCAGGCAAAATAATAGAAGCGCACGGCGTTATAATGAAATTAGTGCTCTTAAAGTAAATAATATGGAAGCACCTTACTTGCACTGGCAAGTTGATTCACATGATATGGTTCAACCTGTTGAAACTGTGTGGTCAAATGTATTATTTTGTCCGAGCAGTAATCATTATTTCGAGAATAGTGAAAGTCGGGGTATTTTTGTGGCTTATAAAGAAAGTGAGTCTAGCTGGAATGATGAGGTAATTCCAGTACAAATTTCTGAAAATAGTGCCGTTACTAATGCTAGTGGTTTAGAAAATAAATCATCCGACACTTCTATTAATGCTATACCTGATATTATTGATACTATACCTGATATTTTAGATGATATTCACACATCTGTTAATGAAGGAAATTTAGTAGATGACGAAGTATGCGTTACGGAAGTTAGTGAATACTTATTACTTGACGACAATAAAAATTCTTTAAACGATAGTAGGAACTCGCTAGGTAATGATGATATTATTTCAAGTTTCCATCCGAATGAGGATGCTGTAGGCCAGGTTGATAATATGGTTTTAAATAAAGTACATGAAAACCATACTGAGAGTCAGGATGAAAAGTTGACACAGAGTTATACTGTAAGTAGTTTAGCTGATGCTTCGGAAGTTATAGACGCAGGTTGCATTAAAACGCACCAGTACGAAAAGCTTAATCTTCCTAAAACTGAAGCAGTGTTAACTAATATAAATGATAACGATTCTGATATCGCAAGTTTCAAAGAGACTTTTTCGTCAAAAGAGGATAAAACTAAAGTTAAGGGGGATAAAAAACGTGAAAAAGCGCCTTCAGGTTCCAGCATTAAAACTGCTAATACTGAAGTAATTAAGGCGGTAAACAAGAAGTCGCATAAGCACCAATACCAAAAACAGAGTCAGTTTGTTGAAAAACATGACACAAGTAGAGAGATAAAGCCAGTAACTAAACACGTTGGTGCGGCGTATAAATTTGACAAAATAGAATCTGCATTAAAATCTAATACCGATACAAGCAAAAGTACGAAGAAAAGTAAAGTGTGCACTACAAAAAACTCCATCAAAGGATGAATGCGTCGCTGATAAGGTACACAAGGTTATCAAAAGGAAGAATGACAATTTTAAAGTTCCTTTGCATAAGTACAGGAAACGGAAGATTTCTGCCGCCCAGCAAGGTTGGCCTCCTCCCAAGAGACCTCCTGTCCATCGTCAAGCCGGACCAGCGCCTCAGGACCTACGACCTGCTGCACGAAGGATGCCCACACGGTCAACGAACCCCTTTACTAGGACTGCGACCATCAAGAGAGGTTCAACGGATTGGACAGACTGGTGCAAGGAAGTTGCTGCATTCATGAGGAACAAGTCTTGTATCAATTCTCTTATTCTAACTCCCACCCTTTAATAAAACCGAACCAAATTGGTTTGAAGTTCCCCATTGTATATACTGTGTAAACATTTGAGGGGAAGGAGTGAGCCACTGAAAAAAAACGGCATACTGTTGTTTTATAAATTTTGAAGGGGACATGTAGTGACTAGGAAAAAAAAAACATACTGCACAATATACCAATTAACCACTAATGTACTAACTTCACAAATCATAACACATGTGCATTACTAATTGGGGAAGAGCAGATACAGTCAATAAATGTCATGCTGTGCAATTGTGTTGTCACTTTTAATTAAAATAGATATTTTAGGGCGCAGTTGGCAGCCCAGTATCCGCAACTCTGCAAATCCACTGTGTAATGGTGTCACCTGGACCCTTCGGGGTTAGTTTTGTAAAATGGTAGTGGCGTTTTTCCCCCACACAACGTGTGGAAGGTTTTTTGGCTTGCCACCCATTATGTAAAAAGTCAGACCAGCACGCGTTTTCAATTAGTTAACCGAAGCCGTTCAGACCTCAGTTACCTAATTTTTTTTTTCGAGGGAGGCCAGTGTAAGGTATACACAAGATTCGATTCACAAGAATCGAACTTTGAGTGAATTAAAGAAGCTGCTTTAGATATGCTAATTTCGGCATACGCGCTTAGTATAAATACCACGCAGCGTCATTAATGAAGAGGAGAGGTTGTTAAGGTTGAAAAGGTGTTATCCTGCGCTAGTGCTTAGCGGGCCAGAAGTTTACGTGGCAGTACTGCTGGTTTGACTTACTGTTCGTGAGTATAAAAATATATTGTCCTTAAAAGCTGTATTTACATTCCGTACAAGTAGTACGCATGCTTATTGCTGTAAAAGCCAATTATATGTGCAGCGAATTCAATAAACATTATTTCATGTATAAACTGTGTTTGTATATAATTCAAATAGAGTGCTACTTCAAATTATATACACCCAAGTCTGGGTAGAAGTGAGCATAGATTCTCTATACATGTTCTAGTGTAATATATGTTCTAGTGTGATATATGTTCTAGAGGGATACATGTTCTAGTGTGATATATGTTCTAGTGTGATATACGTTCTAGTGTGATACATGTTCTAGTGTGACATACGTTCTAGAGTGATATATGTTCTAGTGTGATTTTGGTGCTATATTTTAGACGTATTGGTAGAAGGTGATATATGCCTAATTTTTTAAAGTGCTAGGATATTGTATATGTGTAGCTAGTGTATTCTAGACCGGGAAAATTGTGTTACGGTACTAGGGGTGACCGGTTACGTTAATACAAAAAAAATGGGGAATATTATAATACAAGGTGTATTATTATATTAATATCTGTTTTAAATTTGAGCAGTTGGCTCAGGGTACTTGAGATTTTAACTTAAAATTTAATATTTTGCTGTTTGTTTTGTACATTAATATTAAGTTTGGTTTAAAGTTAATACGGAGTGTATTTTCTTTGTATGTTAATATCTTTTTGGAAATGTGATATAATACAGAGTGTACTCTTTGTGTGCTGATATCATTGTATCTGTTTAGAAATTGTGTTTTCTGTGAAAAGAGTGTTTAATACTTTAGTTTATGGAAGCTTATCTGGGTAGACAAACCAAAGATATCTGCTGACATTGGCAGATGATCTCGCCCTAAATGTTGTAAGGTATACACAAGATTCGATTCACAAGAATCGAACTTTTGAGTGAATTAAAGAAGCTGCTTTAGATATGCTAATTTGGCATACGCGCTTAGTATAAATACCACGCAGCGTCATTAATGAAAAAAAAAAAGGGGAGGTTGTTAAGGTTGAAAAAGGTGTTATCCTGCGCTAGTGCTTTTTACGGGCCAGAAGTTTACGTGGCAGTACTGCTGGTTTGACTTACTGTTCGTGAGTATAAAAATATATTGTCCTTAAAAGCTGTATTTACATTCCGTACAAGTAGTACGCATGCTTATTGCTGTAAAAGCCAATTATATGTGCAATGAATCCAATAAACATTGTTTCATGTATAAATTGTGTTTGTATATAATTCAAATAGAGTGCCACTTCAAATTATATACACCCAAGTCTGGGTAGAAGTGAGCATAGATTCTCTATACTGGCGCCCGAAAAATATATATACCCTGGTAGTTAGCGTTACATTTGTAACGAAGAACATAATTGAAATTTAAAACTGTGTACTGTGTACGTATATTGATAAAATTGTTGCAAGTACTTATATACTATTTAAAAAATGAGTGTTGTAGAACAAATCCTGCTGGAAATTTTCCTCGGGTAATTATGGTTCAGCAAATTGCGCCATTCGAAGCCACCTTCAATGGCGGCCCCTCAAGCCAATTCCTAAAGAAAATTGAGCATTACTTTCAGCAACAATGCACCCCAGAGGGGGATAAACTTAAAATTGCTCTAGCCGCTTTAAGAGGTAGTGCATATCAGTGGTACACGTGTATGAAAAGCAGTAATCTGATTTTTGACTATTTGTCATTCAAGCAACAGTTTCTTAGTGTTTTTCCAAAGACCTTTATCAAAGTGAAATTGAAGCGGAAATTTATTCGCTAAGGCAACGTGAAGGTCAGTCTGCATTAGATTTTGCTATGGACAAGATTTCCAAGTGTGAGGAATATTTAGAGGGAATGACGGAAGCGATAATCTTAAAAATAGTTATCCAACGTTTGAAGCCAAGTGTTCAAGATTTTTTAGATACTCAAACAATTACAAGCAAGGTTACCCTCCTTCAAGCTTTAGCTAAATATGACAATAGACATTTCTTCGCTACCCCTCACCGTCATTCAGGTACGAGAAGTTTTATACAGCCGCGCCAAAATTTTTCGCGAGTTTCAAACCAGCAGCGTAAGCAGTACCGCAGGCAAAATAATAGAAGCGCACGGCGTTATAATGAAATTAGTGCACTTAAAGAAAATATGCAAGCACCTTACTTGCACTGGCAAGTTGATTCACATGATATGGTTCAACCTGTTGAAACTGTGTGGTCAAATGTATTATTTTGTCCGAGTAGTAATCATTATTTTGAGAATAGTGAAAGTCAGGGTATTTTTTTGGCTTATAAAGAAAGTGAGTCTAGCTGGAATGATGAGGTAATTCCAGTACAAATTTCTGAAAATAGTGCCGATAATAATGCTAGTGGTTTAGAAAATAAATCATCTGACACTTCTATTAATGCTATACCTGATATTATTAATGCTATACCTGATATTATTGATGCTATACCTGATATTTTAGATGATATTCACACATCTGTTAATGAAGGAAATTTAGTAGATGACGAAGTATGCGTTACGGAAGTTAGTGAATACTTATTAGTTGACGACAATAAAAATTCTTTAAACGATAGTAGGAACTTGCTAGGTGATGATATTATTTCAAGTTTCCAGCCGAATGGGGATTGTGTAGGCCAGGTTGATAATATGGTTTTAAATAAAGTACATGAAAACCAGACTGAGAATCAGGATGAAAAGTTGACACAGAGTTATACTGTAGGTAGTTTAGCTGATGCTTCGGAAGTTATAGAGAAAGTTTGCAATAAAACGCACGAGTACGAAAGCTTAATCTTCCTAAAACTGAAGCAGTGTTAACGAATATAAATGATAACGATTCTGATGTCGCAAGTTTCAAAGAGACTTTTCGTCAAAGAGGATAAAACTAAAGTTAAGGGGGATAAAAACGTGAAAAAGAGCCTTCAGGTCCAGCATTAAAATTGCTAATACTGAAGTAATTAAGGAGGTAAAAAAGAAGTCGTATAAGCACAAATACGAAAAGCAGAGTCAGGTTGTTGAAAAAATAGAATCTGCATTAAATTTAATACCGATACAAGCAAAAGTACGAAGAAAGGTAAAGTGTGCACTACAAAAACTCCATCAAAGGAGGAATGCGTCGCTGATAGAGTACACAAGGTTATGAAAAGGAGAAGAATGACAATTTTAAAGCTCCTTTGCATAAGTACAAGGAACGCAAGATATCAGCCGCCCAGCAAGGTTGGCCTCCTCCCAAGAGACCTCCTGTCCATCGTCAAGCCGGACCAGCGCCTCAGGACCAACGACCTGCTGCACGAAGGATGCCCACACGGTCACCGAACCCCTTTACTAGGACTGCGACCATCAAGAGAGGTTCCACGGATTGGACAAACTGGTGCAGTGAAGTTGCTGCATTCATGAGGAACAAGTCTTTGTATCAACTTTCTTATTCTAACTCCCACCCTTTAATAAAATCGAACCAAATTGGTTTGAAGTTCCCCAGTGTATATACTGTGTAAACATTTTGAGGGGAAGTGGTGAGGCACTGAAAAAAAAACGGTATACTGTTGTTTTATAAATTTTTGAAGGGGACATGTAGGAACTAGAGTAAAATACATACTGCACAATATACCAATTAACCCACTAATGTACTAACTTCACAAAAATTAACACATGTACATTATAAATTGGGGGAGAGCAGATACAGTCAAGAAATGTCATGCTGTGCAATTGTGTTGTCACTTTTAATTAAAATAGATATTTTAGGGCGCAGTTGGCCAGCCCAGTATCCGCAACTCTGCAAATCCACTGTGTAATGGTGTCACCTGGACCCCTCGGGGTTAGTTTTGTAAAATGGTAGTGGCGTTTTTTCCCCCACACAACGTGTGGAAGGTTTTTTAGCTTTGCCACCCATTATGTAAAAAGTCAGACCAGCACGCGTTTTCAATTAGTTAACTGAAGCCGTTCAGACCTCAGTTACCTAATTTTTTTTTCGAGGGAGGCCAGTGTAAGGTATACACAAGATTCGATTCACAAGAATCGAACTTTTGAGTGAATTAAAGAAGCTGCTTTAGATATGCTAATTTTGGCATACGCGCTTAGTATAAATACCACGCAGCGTCATTAATGAAAAAAAAGGGGAGGTTGTTAAGGTTGAAAAAAGGTGTTATCCTGCGCTAGTGCTTTTTACGGGCCAGAAGTTTACGTGGCAGTACTGCCTGGTTTGACTTACTGTTCGTGAGTATAAAAATTATTGTCCTTAAAAGCTGTATTTACATTCCGTACAAGTAGTACGCATGCTTATTGCTGTAAAAGCCAATTATATGTGCAATGAATCCATAAACATTGTTTCATGTATAAATTGTGTTTGTATATAATTCAAATAGAGTGCCACTTCAAATTATATACACCCAAGTCTGGGTAGAAGTGAGCATAGATTCTCTATAATGTATCAGAATCAGAGGGAAAGTGGCAGATTATTAAAACATTGTGGAAGCGCCAATTGTGCCGAGGGCACAGTTAGAGCATGTTTAGAATGCATTTTGGAAGAGGCTAAATTAGAAACAGGAGGATAAACTGGAAAAGGCTAAATTAGAACAGGAGTATAAACTGGAAAAGGCTAAATTAGAACAGGAGGATAAACTGGAAAAGGCTAGAAGGGAAGAGGAGTTTAAGCAGATGGATAGGGCTCAGGAATTAGAATGGATAAGATGGAGAGATCGTCTAGACGCTAGTCAGAAAGCCTTAATTGATAATATTTTCGAGGTTTTTCGAGTCGAATAAAGAATTCTTTGTGAGACACGATAAAGGAATGCTTGAGAAGTTAGAATATGACCTCAATTGCGAAGCGAATTATAGTTTATATCCATCAATTAGAATTATCAAAGCGAAGGAATTGGAGTACCTGAGAGAAAATTACAGGCTGTAAATTCCTACAGAGAAAGTAGAGAATGACAAGGAAAGCTGGGAATTTCGAAAGGGCGAACTTTTCCGTTTGCGACAACAAAGGGGACCTTGCAGTTAGTTTGCCTCAGAGTAACTCCGAAACCGGAAACCTTAATAGTTCAGGATCCACTTTGCCCCAGAGCATAGAAAGATTTTCGCTCGCTCATTTGCAAGAGGGGAAAACTGGATGGGTTTGTCCAGAGAAGGGGGAAAAGGAGGTTCAGATAATGACCAGGGCTATTACGCGGAGACAGGGGACGCGAGTGAGGTAAATATCAACGACCATTATGTTGAGTCCATAGATAAGACTTTCTTATCTGTAGGAGGCGTTCCGTGCAAATTTCGCGGGAAAATTGAAAGCAGTAAAGAGAAGGTGTTTCTCGACTCGTGTCTTAAAGAATAGGTACTCTGGAAAAAGGGGATTTCTACTGAGGAGTCCGAAACGACTCACGGGTACACCGGGAAAGTTACGGAGCCGAATGGTGACCTCTGGTAGTGGGAGAAATTTAAAGTTTGCGGAGAATAGCTGCGGAAGGGATAAACTGCGAAATTATCCTATTGTTTTACGGACGGTACCTATTGGATACGGAGAATGGGGAATTTGGATGAGGAGACGGACGCGACGTAGGGCCCTAGGAAAGAAATGGGTTGTGCCTCCGGAAAATTGCGAAACCGATTAATGGTCCCTGGTAGTAGGAGAAATTTAAATTTTGGTCAGTTTTCGCTAACTCCTATACAAAGGAAAAAAATCTGGCAGTTTGGTCTGGTTAAAATGAATGTAATTTCGGATTACTCAGGCACCAAAAGGGAAAAAATTAAGAGGAAATTTAGGGGAAGAAAGTATCCCGTTAATTCAAAATAAAAAATGAGGTAAGAAATACTCAGAGAAGGCAACCTAGACAATTTCGGAGACTGAGACAACAACCGAAAATTGGAAAATTTTTGCGAGGGCGAAGATTATTAGGCAGGTTGATTTTAGGAGGGCCGAATGAAAGGGTTTCCATGAAAATACAGCGTACGCGAGATGCTTCGAGGAGGATTAATTCCAAAATTAAAGGAATAAAATTGGGGGAAAATCTAAATTACTCTGATGAGATTTTGAGGGTATTTACTTAACTTAAGGAATGTATTTTAATACCTGTTGATGAAATGTATTAAATTTGGTCTTGTTGTAATTGCATAATTTAGAAAATTAAGGTTATTAATTATGTTGATGAAATGTATTAAATTTGTTATGGTTGTAATGCATAACTTAGAAAATTAAGGTTTATTAAATTATAGTGATGAAATGTATTAAATTGGTTGTGAGTGTAATACCTAGTTAAGAAATTGAATGTATTAATCTATTGTAATGAAGTGTATTACGTTAGGTATGATGGTAAATTCGTAACCTAAGAATTGAATGTACTATATTGTAGTGAAGTGTATTACGTTAGGTATGATGGTAATTCGTACCTAAGCATGAGGAAATTAATCCATTGTGATGAAAGTCTTAGTAATAGTTTAATTTGTTTGTGCATCCATAAGTAAGTGGACCAATAGTTTTGATTATTTGATTATGGAAATTATTTAAAGATTTGTATTGCGTTTCACAGTGAAAATTAGTTAAGTTTTTTTTTATTTGTTAGGATTTTAGGCTAATAGTATGATGTTTCTGTTCCGTGAATGGAAAGTGAGGCGGTTTGCCTATTGTCATGTTTGTTCAGGTTGAACGGACAAAGGAAGTCCAAATGAATTGTGTAAATTCTAGTGGTTGAGTCAGTTGTGAACCAACGACTAAATGGAAAAATTTAAGAAAACTGTGAGTCGTTTGACAAGCAGGTTGTAAGTTATCATTGTGTTGAATTTTTAGGGTGAAGTTTTAAGTACTATTGTTAAAGGTGCTAAGTTGTAAACTGATTATGTGTAAAATGATTGGAATTTTTAGCATGTCAATAGGTGTAAAGTGACTGTATGTTTTTATATAAGTATGGTAGCGGTGTTTTAATCTCATGTTTTAAGAAGTTGTGAGTAGAAGTTATTTCAGTGTATAATTGTTTATTCTTTTGTAAACCGCTATAAAAGTTTCTGATGTGTCAACATAATGTGTAGAGACGAAGGTTTGACTGGTAGGTTCTCGAACTGAGTACTAAGAAGGGGTTGGTGTTAGAGTTTCGAGTGCGCGGTAGGTCTGGTATTAAGCCATTAAGATAGGGCTCAAATAAGCCATTGTGTGAAAGACCTCTCCGAAGGATTACCTCGTTTGGACGTACAGCTGTGACTTTAGTCTTTTTAAAACATAAAAAGACTTGATGGGAGGAGGAGCTGTCACATCGTGGACATCGGCACTCCTCTTATTTCGACTCAGCCGGTGGAATTGATGAGTTTTCCACATGTGTTGCAGGCACATCAAAAGGAACGCTAATGTGCAAAAGTCGCCAAATAACCTTTCTTTTCTTCTTCCCGCAGTCAGCACGTATGTTGCCGATCAGCGGCGACATCCATTGAGATAACAAGGAAGTATGTTCCGGGCCCAAATGGATTTCAGGTTTCCTTGAAAGGGTCGGCACGAGCGGAAGTGACCCCCATCGGCCCGGAAGTCAAGGTTGTTCCAGCAATTTGTGGAGTCTTCTGGATTCTTCTAGAAAATTGGAAAAAAAAGATAAAAGGACTCCCCTTCTTTGTCTGGGGGACTTTTTAGCTGATCGACTTGTGAGACCGACAGCGCTGGAGTGCGCCGGGTCTGTGACGGCGGAAAGCCTATTAATCTCTTGAGAGATTGCACGGGTTTGCTCTGGTTGGAACAGAGACCGTGGAGAATGATTTTGGCTTGTGTTAGCCAGGGAAGTTATTGTAATAGATAATTATTTTGTAAATAATTAAGGTTTAATAAAACCTTTTGTACATATGTAAACAAGTTCCTTCTCGAATTATTCCGTTTCGTGTTTAACTTGTTTCACGAAGTTGGTTAGTGATCGCTATGGGCCACATTACCATAGCTGGTGGCAGTCCGGTGTGATTATTCCGGAGTAAATCGGAATTCGAGTCCACGAAGGACGGTGCGTCTGCAGTTCCAGAGGATCGAGAAGTGGAGTCTTCACTGATCGGGGAGCAGCACGGAGACTAGGATAGAAGCAAGACCGAGCAGCCTAAAAAGAGGACACCTTGAAGAAAAGTCAATCAGCGGGTCGAGCTGGATGCAACGAATAAGATGGTGAGTCCATTCGAAAATCTTTTTAGAGAGGTCTGAGTTTAAGTCGCCAGCGCGTGAAATAAAAATTAGTTTGGGAAAACTAAAAATCCCTTAGGGAAGATAGAATTTTGATTAGTGGTAATCAAGGTATGTGTGAGTAATCCATACGGAATCTCACAGCACGTTTGTGCAGAAGGAGAAAAACGGTACTCAGTTTGGGAGACATTGTTTGAATTGTGCTATAAAAATATTATAGGTGTATATGTTGATAAATGTTATAAATATTTTAAAACGTTTGATAGTATGATATATGTTTTAGAGGGATACTGTTCTAGTGTAATATATGTTCTAGTGTGATATATGTTCTAGAGGAATACATGTTCTAGTGTAATATGTTCTAGTGTAATATATGTTCTAGAGGGATACATGTTCTAGTGTGATATATGTTCTAGTGTGATATATGTTCTAGAGGGATACATGTGTAAGGTTACACAAGATTCGATTCACAAGAATCGAACTTTTGAGTGAATTAAAGAAGCTGCTTTAGATATGCTAATTTCGGCATACGCGCTTAGTATAAATACCACGCAGCGTCATTAATGAAGAGGAGAGGTTGTTAAGGTTGAAAAGGTGTTATCCTGCGCTAGTGCTTAGCGGGCCAGAAGTTTACGTGGCAGTACTGCTGGTTTGACTTACTGTTCGTGAGTATAAAAATATGTGTCCTTAAAAGCTGTATTTACATTCCGTACAAGTAGTACGCATGCTTATTGCTGTAAAAGCCAATTATATGTGCAACGAATTCAATAAACATTATTTCATGTATAAACTGTGTTTGTATATAATTCAATAGAGTGCTACTTCAATTATATACACCCAAGTCTGGGTAGAAGTGAGCATAGATTCTCTATACTGGCGCCCGAAGATATATATACCCTGGTATTAGCGTTAAATTTGTAACGAACAACATAATTGAAATTAAAAACTGTGTACTGTGTACTTATATTGATAAAATTGTTGCAAGTACTTATATACTATTTAAAAAATGAGTGTTGTAGAACAAAATCCTGCTGGAAATTTTCCTCGGGTAATTATGGTTCAGCAAATTGCGCCATTCGAAGCCACCTTCAATGGCGGCCCTAAAGCCAATTCCTAAAGAAATTGAGCATTACTTTCAGCAACATTGCACCCCAGAGGGGATAAACTTAAAATTGCTCTAGCGCTTTAAGAGGTAGTGCATATCAGTGGTACACGTGTATGCAAAGCAGTAATCTGATTTTGACTATTTGTCATTCAAGCAACAGTTTCTTAGCGTTTTTCCAAAGACCTATAATCAAAGTGAAATTGAAGCGGAAATTTATTCGCTAAGGCAACGTGAAGGTCAGTCTGCGTTAGATTTGCTACAGAAAAGATTTCCAAGTGTGAGGAATATTTAGAAGGGGTAACGGAAGCGGTAATCTTAAAAATAGTTATCCAACGTTTGAAGCCAAGTGTTCAAGATTTTTTAGATAATCAAACAATTACAAGCAAGGTTACCCTCCTTCAAGCTTTAGCTAAATATGACAATAGGCATTTCTTCGCTACCCCGTACCGTCATTCAGGTACGAGAAGTTTTATACAGCCGCGCCAAAATTTTTCGCGCGTTTCAAACCAGCAGCGTAAGCAGTACCGCAGGCAAAATAATAGAAGCGCACGGCGTTATATGAAATTAGTGCTCTTAAAGTAATAATGGAGCCCTACTTGCACTGGCAAGTTGATTCACATGATATGGTTCAACCTGTTGAAACTGTGTGGTCAAATGTATTATTTTGTCCGAGCAGTAATCATTATTTCGAGAATAGAAAGTCGGGTATTTTTGTGGCTTATAAAAAGTGAGTCTAGCTGGAATGATGAGGTAATTCCAGTACAAATTTCTGAAATAGTGCCGTTACTAATGCTAGTGGTTTAGAAAATAAATCATCCGACACTTCTATTAATGCTATACCTGATATTATTGATACTATACCTGATATTTTAGATGATATTCACACATCTGTTAATGAAGGAAATTTAGTAGATGACGAAGTATGCGTTACGGAAGTTAGTGAATACTATTACTTGACGACAATAAAAATTCTTTAAACGATAGTAGGAACTCGCTAGTAATGATGATATTATTTCAAGTTTCCATCCGAATGAGGATGCTGTAGGCCAGGTTGATAATATGGTTTTAAATAAAGTACATGAAAACCATACTGAGAGTCAGGATGAAAAGTTGACACAGAGTTATACTGTAAGTAGTTTAGCTGATGCTTCGGAAGTTATAGACGCAGTTGCATTAAAACGCACCAGTACGAAAAGCTTAATCTTCCTAAAACTGAAGCAGTGTTAACTAATATAAATGATAACGATTCTGATATCGCAAGTTTCAAAGAGACTTTTTCGTCAAAGAGGATAAAACTAAAGTTAAGGGGGATAAAAAACGTGAAAACCGCCTTCAGGTTCCAGCATTAAAACTGCTAATACTGAAGTAATTAAGGCGGTAAACAAGAAGTCGCAAAGCACAATACCAAAAACAGAGTCAGTTTGTTGAAAAACATGACACAAGTAGAGAGATAAAGACCGTAACTAACACTTGGTGCGGCGTATAAATTGACAAAATAGAATCTATTAAAATCTAATACCGATACAAGCAAAAGTACGAAAAAAGTAAAGTGTGCACTACAAAAACTCCACAAAGGATGAATGCGTCGCTGATAAGGTACACAAGGTTATCAAAAGGAAGAATGACAATTTTAAAGTTCCTTTGCATAAGTACAGGAAACGGAAGATTTCTGCCGCCCAGCAAGGTGGCCTCCTCCCCAAGAGCCTCCTGTCCATCGTCAAGCCGGACCAGCGCCTCAGGACCTACGACCTGCTGCACGAAGGATGCCCACACGGTCAACGAACCCCTTTACTAGGACTGCGACCATCAAG
>OU015493.1:48749030-48944889 GCA_907164885.2 Dolomedes plantarius | reverse complement strand
CTTATTTTCCGCTACAAACAAAAAAAGAATGCGCATGTAAGTGGGCTTCTTTGGCAGCGAGCTTTGACTAATGGCTAAACAATTGAATGCGAAATTCGAAATGATGAAAATTTTATAGGAGCTCCTATTAAATGAAATGAAATACCATTACAATTTAAGAGGGTCGTATATCGGTGGCTGTTACACGATACGTTCATTTCCTAATGAATTAGGATGTTAATGAATTTCATCAACAGAGAAATTAATGCATTTCAATCCTTATTCATATGCTCTTTGTAAAAGAATATTTTAACTACGGTCATTGGTTTTAAGTGCACATTTGAATTATCAGATGGAATTAATGGAGCTCTGAGATGTAAGTACTTCCGCTGATATTTTCTATTTATGATATATTATTCGCTGCTACAATTAAAGATGAGCATTTAATTGAAATAGAAATTATGTTTATGATATATTTTTTTACTATTTTAAAACACTTATTTTACGCGACAATTGTGCATTGGGAAAAAAATTTAGTAAAGACATTAACATGGCAAAAAATGTATATTTGATATCATATATCTGACTGGTTATAACCCCTTGATAACATCGGGACATAAGTGTAGTTTTATGTACATATAGTGTTATGTCTATGCTTAAGAACATGATACTGTTGTACTCACTTCTTGAAACCAATTTTAAAATTGTTTAAAAAAAACAACTTTTACATAGCAGCCGATATGTCTTCAATTCCCCTGAACCTTCTTAGCTCTGTCTTTAAATTCTATCTTATATTCAACCGGAAAAGTATAAGTGTGTACTTGCAAGATCGGAGCTTTAGGAAAAAGAAGCTTTAGGAAGACTGGCCCTCTCCGTTTTAAAAAGCTTGTAAAGCTTCCAAAAATGTGTGGTTTTTTGCGAGATTTCTTTACCAGTTTCTATAACCTTTCCTCGCGAATGGCTTTCGGAAATTTCCTGAATGATTCATTGTAGTAGTCGCTGTTCAATTTAAACATGCTCTCAAGATAATGGAGCGAAATCATCCCATTGAATAGCGAAAGAGATTGCTTCACCAGTTTCTATAACCTTTCCTCATGATTGGTTTTCGAAACATTGCTGCATGTTTCATTGTAGTAGTCGTTGTCCATTTTTAACATAGTCAGAAGATAATGGAGCGAAATCATCCCCATGAATATCGTAAGACGTACATGATAAGAAAGTGAACTAATTTCTGGCTTTTGGATTTCTGTTTTTTAGGGTAACTTAGGGTTTCTTAGGATTGCGTTGCACCCCTACAGATTCTTGATCTACAGGTCAGAAAGCTAAGCCCAAGTGACAATTAAAGCACCCTCCGTTTCTAAATGACACTAAGCCACTGCTATGAACACATATATGTTAAAAAAGCGATGAATCGAGGTAAGATCAAGAAACTGACAGTAGACAAAAGAGTAAATATGAAGACTTCACAAAAGGATTATGACGATGGAATTTTTGTCAAAATTTTACAAAGTAATATTTGGAACACAAAAAGGTTGAATTGATAGCTTGAATTGTTGACAAAATTTTACATTAAAATCATCTTCTAAAGACAAACAGAAACACTGGAACAATTCTGGTATGAAAGCCATTTTAAAAAATTTCCTCACGATATTCTCTAGCCAAATTAAGTCAAAAGTTTTAAATTTGTTGACGAAAGTTTTAGATTTGTTAGTATATCCTTCTATTATGATTGTGGAAATACAGTACTGTCTTAGAAAAGAGGGAATTGATTAGTGTACTACTCAGTAATTTTGTTATTGTATGGTAAATTGACGGATCCCGAATCAAAAGAGAACTTTCAAAACAGAAAAGTTGTGATGTATTGAATAACCTATGAGTATAACTTAATTTTTATGTACTCTGATGTTAAATGATTCTTTAAGTATGTAGGTTTTTTAAAAGGTATACAGTGACGTTTTGAAAATGTAGGAGCACTCATGTAAATCGACAAATGTTGCCAAATGTTTAGTATACGTGTAAAATAAAATATATATTAATTTTACCTTATTAATTAGGGCTCTCAACCTTTTCTAAACAAACTAGTTAATATATTTCGCAAAAAGTGGATGCATTTACCCTAAAAATTATCTTATCAGCCATTTTGCTTCTTATTTGAGTGAAATAATTGCTTTATGTTTCATTTCATGTAAGCAATTTATAACGATCAAATAATATGATAGAATAAACAATATCCGTAATTCAACATAATATTTTACACGTACGCTATTAGAAATGGGACACTTAATAATAGAATATTTATTGTAAATAAAAAATTAAGCTTATTCGGGATGTTTATTTAAATTAAAATAAACGGAGATCTGAAACATATGACGATTATTTTTGGAGGGTGTATGGAAATGGATAGATAAATATATACAAGAAAACGAATTTCGAAATTATTCCTTTTACGCTTAAGACACCAGTTTATAAAAGATAATTGGCACCCATATTTCGATACTGAATCATTACTCAAAAAAAGCAAGCACTGAAATTATGGGCAGAACATGCTTTGAGTTTTGTCTTGCGAATCCCTAGGCGATCAAGTAAATTATTCCTTTTAAACTTGCATTAAGGGGTTATTTGTTTCCTTTATTTCCCATGGTATTTGCCTTATTACTTAAATCGCTGGTTTAAGCCATTTAAGTGATATTCATTCTTTGAGGAATTCGGACTCTTTGATTTCCAAACTTTGATACACCTTCATTGGACTTATTTCCCTTTTGAAAAATTAGACGTAATGTATCTGAGAGTTGAAAACAGACACAAAAGTGCGTTGAGCAAATGACATTTTCGGGACAAGAAGAATTGTTTGAGAATGTTGGTTTCAGATTTTGCATTGTTTCTACAAACACTTGAAATTACTTGCTACTTAAAAACTTCTTACGTTGTTACAGAGAAATAATGATGTATTTTATTCTTTCAAATTTGGACACCTTGATTTCCAAACTAGTATGATACACCTTTAATGTACTTATTTGCTTTTTGGAAAATTAGACAGCATTGTATCGACTAGAAGAAGAACGCTGCTGTAAAGATCAGATGGTGGCTCTGGACAACTGTGTGTTTTATTTAAAAAGAGTAGGCACTCCGCAATTAAGTCATCCTTGAGGGAGAAACGGCATCTCAAACTCTGTATAAAAGGAGAGCTACGCAGCGAATTTCTCATTCGGTAATAGCATTTGAATGTCGGTTGTTTGTGAGAAGATCGTGTTATGCCTCGTATAAGCAGAAGAAATGGCTACCAGCACGTGTCGGAATTCGATAGCGGCTGGATCGTGGCCTATGGAGAGTGGGGTTTATCGTTCTATGATATTGCTACTCGCATTGGTCGGAATCCAACGACTATCATGCGAATATGGAATCTCTGGGTTCAGGAGGCTCATACCGAACGCCATACAGGATCTCAACGGCTTCCCGCCACTAACACCCGAGATGACAAAGTGGGGGAGGTCGTTGTCAGGTCTGCCCAGCAGGGTCGTACATCCACATCACGGACTATGAGCAGCACGATAAGTATCCCCACGGTCAATGCGACGACCTCTGGAGCATCAAAGACTGTCTGCACAGCGAATATTATTGCGGCTTACTTTGACACTACAGTAGAGAGACGCGGGGTGAACAGTGGTGCACCCAACGACAAAACTGGATACAGGGGTGACACCACGTCGTCTTTTCAGACAAGTCCTTATTCTGAGTGCAGCAGAATGATGGACGTATCCGTGTCTGGAGGTTCCGAGAAAATAACACGTGGCCTGCTTGCATTCGATATCGTCATGCGGGCCTTGCACCTGGTTTGATGGTATGGGCAGCCATTGGGTACATGACAGGAACACCTCTTGTTCGCGTAGGCAGTAAAATAAAGGTAAAACGACGTTAAAATGGCCGAGTTTACTAAGTAGCTTTGGAAGGAAGTGAAAGTAAAGCAATTTTTTTAAACGAAAAAGGGCATTTAGTTAAACTTTTTGACGTTTCACTGAACATTTTTTCATCCTTTCCTGTTCTTAAGGTGCACTGGAGTGCCCAACGCACTAGCTTAGTCGTAGAATATTCCACAGAAAACTTTATAATGGCCGCCTGCGTCGGAAATCGACCTCGGGTCTTCCCAAATTGTTCTCTCACCTGAAATATCCCCAACGCTGCAAGGAAGACTTATTTTTTCATCGATTTCAAGACAGCGTCTGCATTCAAAAATCTTTGAAACTTGTTAAGACGTTAAGCTTTGCATTCTCAAGTAACAGTGTTTTGTCATGAGCTTTTCAGATTACATAACAGTTCTCGTTGTAGAGAAATGGTATATTACAGTAACAATAAAAAAGTATTATTTTAATACAATATTTCATTCATAATAATAATAATAAATTACTTTCTGTCCAGAACACAACGTCGTATAGTTTTTATTTTTCTTAATACAGGGCGGTTACAATTAAAGTTCCACTTTGAAATGGTCATAAAAGGAAAACTACTGGACCAAATGTTATCAAACATAGTAATAGTTTAAAGGAGGCCATGGCAATTTCTCGAATTTCGAACAGTAATCTGAACAGTCAGCGTTACATTTCTCAGATCTTAAGGCTAGTGTCTCTGCTCTATCTTCGAGGCCTCGGATACGTCATCTTTCAACAAGATAATGTAAGACCGCATGTTGTCCGTCGTGTCCTGACATACCACAGAGGGTTCGACTGTTGTTCGATGTGTTCGACTGTTGCCTTGACGAGCACGTTCTCCAGATCTCTCACCCATTGAATAAATCTGGGCATGGACTGCTGAGAGACTAGGCTGGCACCGCTCTCCAACCACTACGTTTACTGAAGTGTGGCATAGACTTAAAGCAGCATGGAATGACTTGCTCGTATATGTCATCTAAGCGCAGTTCGACTCGATGCCTAACCGGGTTAGAGCCGTTTTAGATGCCAGAGGCGGTAACTTTGTGTACTAATATCTGACCCTGTATACCCTCAAATTGCTTACAAATTTAATACTGTTTTCTTCCTACTGTGTTTTATACGTACAATAGGTAAAGTTTTGTTATTTGATTTCCTTCCTGGTGTTGAAGTTTTAATGGCCAGCAGTGTATATAGAGTAGAAAACAGGAACAAAACTGCAAAGAGTAAATTACGTTTATGGAACAAAAAGGATTGTTTTGATAACTTCGTTTTCGTAGTTCTGCAGTGTTTCTACAAAAATTTGTAATTGCTTGCGTTATAAAACATCATTATGTTGTTGCAGAGACATATTTATGCATTGTAAATAAAATACTAGCTGTAAATAAATTCAAAATTTTACAGAATATTTAAATATAGTTCCTATAATACAACGCTCAGTGGTTGTTAGATGTTTAGTGATGTTGAAATAATACATCAATCTGTTTGAGGGGCATGAGATTTCGATCAATTATGTGTGGTGTATATCGCTGACCATCTAGATTCCCTGTCCAATGTGTTGACATCTACACCAAAACAACTCACTGCAATAATCTTGTACAGCTAATATGCTGTCACTGTAGGTCCAGGTCTGATTAGCCCTAGTGTAGCAAAAACATGACCGTTGTCATTCAAACCTTCAGATCTTCAAAAACATGCTGCTTTTTTATTCTCGTTTAAAGCTATACAGCGTGTCCTAGAAATATGTTTATTATTATAAATATCAATATTAAAAGTACAAACAAGCCAAATGAAATGAAGGTTGCTGCAAAAGAATGATGATATCTAAAAGTTCTTGTTTTACTGTACCTTCAATGTAGCTCTATTTGATCTCCGTTAGTAGCACGAAGAATGTTGAGTCTGTAATCGATTTCCCGCCAAGTGTTTTTTTAACATTTGAGGTGTAACAGTGAGAATTGCAAATTGTACATGATTTTCTTTTAAACGAAAATCGGTGCGGCAACTGATACTAGAAACAAAACTGTTAGATTTCTTCATTACTTTGCAGCAAATTCCATTTCATCTGATCTGTTCGTATTTTTGTTATAAATATTTAGTACATTAAAGATCTTTCTCAGAAACGCTGTATAATTCCGGTTAGTATTTTTTAAAGAAAATTTACCTATAATGCTATGTTCATATCGTAGTTTTATTAATTTTCCTATGTATAAACATATAAACTTTACCTTCCTTATCTCTATATTTATTCATTTAATGCTTGCAAAGTTAAAATTCTTCCAAGATAAACCCATTTATCTATACGTGTTAGATGGGTTGATCAATATTCTAAACGGATACCTCAAATATACTTCAAACTATCCCCCTGTCAATATTTTTAATCCAGCTTTTCAGAAGATCATATTAATTAAAAATGCATGCAGAAAATATGAAACATCCAGATAATTGGTATACCTAAAAATAACTCAAATATTCTGAAACGGTATTTAAAAGAAAGGAAATTTAGCTAACGGTGCAGTATTTTGTAGTAATTAGTAAGGCCTTTCAGTGCGTTTTGCCTATTATACTCCCGGCAGTTTGAAACAATGTAGCAGACAAGATACGTGAGGTTGCTTTAACAACACCATGCCGATGAAAACTACGAGTTTAAATAACGTTGATGTATATTCTAGGGCTCTCAAATTTCCGCGTTCCGTATTATCAGAGAAATAATAAACTTTTGAGAACAAAAGTTTTCCAAATTTTAGCTTCCATGCTTTCCAGATTTTAACACACATGATTTAACAATTAAAGTTTTTTCATGAATGGAATAAATTTCCAAAATAAATGTTTATTCAGTTAGAAGGACTAATATGAAAACATAGTAAATAGGAAGCATTTAGATATTGTCATACATTATTCTATTTCTTCCAATACTTTTTCATAATTACTGACTTTTACATCGAGTTTCAAGGAGACTTATCAATAAATTTAAATTCCTGAAAAAAAACATTTATTCTTTTTATACGTACGATACTTCAAAATAGTCTGAGGGTTTAGTTCGTATTGATTCTCTTGCAAAAGCCTGTTTGTAACATATACTAGACGCAGAGTATGAAAATAGGTTTATCAGAGTAAATACTCACTTTACTGTAATATATATTCGAGGGTGAGTCAAAAAGTATAGGCACTTTCGTAGCAGTCATCTGTCGGTTGATTGCACGGCTCTCTGAGTGCGCATTGTTAAGTGCACGTTCATTTGTATGTCGTTGTTGAATGTTAGGCATTCATCAATCGGTCCGTTTTGTTGTTGTCACACAACGAACATGACCATGCCACTCTTTGTTAGCACCAAGGTTAGGAGCACAGTGATGTGCGATCAGGTCTGAAGGTGTATCAAGAGCCGAATTCCATCAAAAGTTTTCATCATAATATTTTGGGAACATTGTTGTACCACGGTGAAATGTTAATGAATGGATTGAAACCAAATTCTCCATCTTTTTTTTTTTTTTATCCTGGGTGCTTCCGCCTTGCTGTGTGTTTTCTGCTGACTATGAATGTTTAGCTCTGCTTGGGCAGCAGTTCGAGTGTTTCCTCTACCAGAGATGATTAGTGCCTACTTTTCTTCCAAATTGTTTTAAATGTACTCTTAACTTTCCGCCAGTTCTGCGGTTGGCCGCTTTGGGCATCCTACTGTGTGGGGTTTACCCCGTGAGTTTGTCGTGGGGGTGGTTTGTTTGGGAGTAGGCGCGGAGTGGTTGCCTGATGTGGTCTAACCCCACCGGTGGGAATTTAATCCAGTAGGCCCTTGATGCTATGTCAGATCATGCCCGGTGTTTTGGATACGAATGTGTTGAGAAGTTCTAAAAACGTTCAGGCTACAGTGAAGGAAGAAGAAAAAAACAGAACCCCGTCCACATCCTCTATGACAGGGGTGACGAACCTTTATGGATCAACGTGCCATTTTTTCTAAAGAAATGTTTAATGAGGCCATAGACGTGCCGTCAAATAACTTTGACTTAGTGATTATTGGGAAAATAATAAAACTAAATACTAACAACTCAAAACTCTTTATTTACTAACAAAAAATACAGTGATATGTGTAATTTAAATTAAAGTAACATTAGTGTGACTTCTGTTGTTGCAGATTAGATGACAAATAACTTACATTAGGGTAGTAAGATGTTACTTTTAGCAGAATGCATGCTGAACTGGAATCATCTTCCAAACGGTTTCTAAGCGAGTTTTTAATGTTATTCATCTCTGAAAATTATGACTCGCATGCATAAGTATATGAAAATATGATTAAAATAGCATGAGCCAGCTTCTTCAAACAGTTAAATATATCTGGAATCGAATTCCATGTTACCAAAATTTTGTTACTGGCATTTTTACTTATATTACTTGTTAGTCTTTCTGTTTCAATCAATTCCAACTTTTTCCTTGTTTCAATAAATTTTTGAATCCATATTGAACAAGACTGGAAATCAATCAGCTGCATTTCAAATTCTTCAATTTCCAACCAATCGAACTGGGACAAGTTCAGTTTATCAAATGAAATCACATCAGGGTACATAATTCTTTGAACTGAGAAAATCTCTCTGAAAATTCATTGATTGAAGAATCAATTACGAAACTTAATTCATCAATAACTTTTTCTTCGTTCCAACAAAGCATCAAACTTTCGCTTATTTAAAGCCTGCGGCGATATGAGGTTGAATATTTTTGTGACTAACGCCATTACATTATCAAGACATGTTAAACCACTCTTAGGACATAAGACTTGTTGGTGAATGATGCAGTGGAATTCAAGAATAGAATGTCCTGCGTCTATTTGAAATAAACTAATGAAACCAATTTTTTTTCCCCACCATACTTGGAGTACCATCAGTTGTTACTGAAACATTTTTTTTCAAATCAATTTCTTTCTCAGCAAGCGAATTTTTAACAGCCGTACAAATATCTGAGCCCTTTGTAGTTGTTAGCAACGATATTATCGCAATTAATTCTTCCTTAATGACGTTTCCTACGCAATATCGAGCAAAAACCGCTAAACGTGCAGATTTAGTGACATCAGTACTTTCGTCAAGACATAGCGATATCAAACGAGCGGAGTTAATGTCATTTTTTCGTTGATCTGTTACATTTCCGGCCAGTTTTAAGATTCTTTCTTTTATTGTGTTTCTAGATAAAAGAGTATCTTTGATGAGCTGAATTATTTGGTCTTTATTATCAAAATCATCAAAAAGTGAGGACGCGCATGCTAACCAGGCTTCCTTCAAAAACTCTCCTTCTTGAAAAGGTTTACTATGCCGAGCAATGACATTTGTAGCCGAGTAACTTGCCGCGCTCGTATGACAATTTTTGCCAACATATTTAATCATAGACGTCGACTGGTTATTTCTGTCTTTTATTGCACTTGCAATTAATTCCTTTTCCTCTGGTTCGCTTTTTTGACAAATAGATTTGTGATTTGTTTCAAAATGCCTTTTTACAGACGATGTTCTACATACCACTGTTCCAGAACATAAAACACACACCGCTTTGTAGCCTTTACTAATCATGCCATATTTCTCGGTCCACCAGGTTTGAAATTCTCTGTTACACTTGCTATCTTGCACTTTTTGTTTTTTTGCTGAACTAGCCATGTTAAATAACAGTTAAAAATCGTAAATATAACACAAATAAACTAGGTAAACTTTTAAAGTTACGAGACGAGACGTAGTATGCGTAAACAAATTATGCGTCATTAGCAATTGTAGTCCACGACGTAACTAAGGCAAGACAATGGAGAATTTGCACGTTTTTTGATTTTTTAAGTATACAATAGAAAGCACGAAATATGAAAATTAGTACTTTTTTTAAAATTTGAGCCGTAATTACGGATTTCTGAAGATTTTAACATCGCACTATTTACCGTATCACGAAATCGCAGCATGAATACAGTGGCGGCTTGTGACTTTCCGCTCACTGCCCCGCTCACCGCTCCACGATCACTCCGTAGTGCAGGCTCACTCCCATTCGATCATAATATTTCATAGTGAACTTTGTTATTTTTAATTTAAATGGAAACCGTTTTGATCGGTGCCGTGCCCAAAATATTGTGTCGCATGCCATCAATGGCACGCGTGCCATTGGTTCGCCACCCCTGCTCTATGAGGACAAAGTCAAGCATCGATAAAATGGCAAATCATATGCAAATTAGAAAGATTTTGCTTATTATATTATCAATAATATGCTAAGTTATCATTGAGTCTATGCAAGACGAGTCGCAAAACAGATCATCAAAAAGCACAAATGCAAACATGAGGACATTTATCAAGAGCAAATAATCAGTTTTCTTATAAATGTGAAACTTTTTTGAAAATTTTAGTCATTGGAAATGGAACGCCGATCTATCACTTTTAACTGTAAAATTCTGTGACAGGTAATTAGTGTAATCTTTTCGTGGTAACAGCGTAAAATGTGAAACGTTGCAGACCTTGTGAGAAGGGCAAATTGTTGGATTGTGTTAGGGAAAATCCCGATTAGCTTTCCTCTTCTTCCCCTAACCTTCCAGCCACGTAGCAGGAGCGATGTATTTACATCATTTCCCACCTCCACAGCAATGTGTAAGCATCGTCAGACGCCAGTTGCGTCATGACCAGCGATATGCCAGCCGAACGACGTCATTCATCCAACGATGACGCCATACCATCAGTTAAGAATGACGTCAACGCACATCACGTAAAATTAGCATAATTAACTTTGCTATTCTCCTGCCACGAGGGAGCGCGGCGGTCGACGCCGGTATAAATACCCAGCCCGTTCACTTAGACGGCGTTTTCGATGTAGTATTCGCTGTGGTATTAGACGGTGTGGTTGAGTGATAGTTGCTGAGAAGCGATTTTACCGAGCCAGGCTCTACCGAGGACCCGTATTAGGAAGCGGCGACCAACTTGCCAGCAGTGCACTGATGCTCTAGTCGTCTCGACCTTGCATGCCCGCAGGTAGCCACGGGATAGTTTTTGTGCCAGGAAGGCGCTATCTACCTTAAGTGTTTTCTTACCACGATAGCAAAGCTTTGCCTCGACCACCTGTGAGTTATTTTTCTTTTATTTTTCTACACCTCGGTAAGAACACGACAAAGCCAACTTTTAGGATAACACTACGAGCTGTGTAGTGCGTCTGTAAACAAGACCCTTTAATGTCGTTTTACTAAATAAATGTATTTGTTATTTTACCTAAACCTTCGTACGTCCTTTTAACATCTTGCATATCACACAACAAAGCTAGCTAGCGTTGCTCTGACTATATCTAAAGATTAAGAGTCCAACCTTCCCTGCTAGCCAGTACGACTCTGCACTATTAGCTATCAGTAAAGTTTGGGGCATTCCTGCCCCCAAATCTTAACTAACTTTGGTTGGAAGAGCCGCCAGGTTCTAGCGGCTCAATTCCGTAACATTTTGGTTATGGGCCGTCAGGCCCTAAAGTTAAGTTGTAAACAACTACTTTTTACTTAAGGGTGACTTTGATCTAAAATAGCAGAGCACAACGCGAAAGCTTTGTGATATGTGAGAAGATAAGCGTCGAAGGGATAAACAAAAGGTAAAGGCCCTGAATTTATGAAATTCTATATTTGGGGGGGGCCTATTTGTATATATATATAATATTTAGTGTTTTAAATACTGTCTTGCATTTTTTTATATGCTTATATATATATATAGATTTACATACTGTACTTGTAACTTAAAACATGGCCTCTTTACAACCCCATATGGCTATAGATAAATTGACCGAGGAAAATTTCCATACCTGGGTAGCAGATATTAAATTTGTACTAATATCCCTTAATGCGTGGGACATTGTGAATAACCGCGAAACTAAACCGATAGCAAGTGCGGGAAATTTAGCTGAGGTAAGGGACTTTGAAAGAAGAACCCGACTCGCTTTATCTACAATCTTTTTTAAACCTATCCCCTGCGTTTAAGTCGGTCGTGGAACATTGTACCACCCCCCAGGACACATGGTCAACCCTAAATAGGCATTTTCAGCCTGACAGTCGTAGCCGGCACATGCAATTATTTACCGAACTGGTTAATTGTAAGCCCTACGCTAGCGAGAAAATTAACATGTTTGCGGCACGAATCCGCAAGTTAAACGAAAGCCTAAAGGGAATAAATCAAGAAATAAATGAGACTTACCTCTGTTTCCAGCTAATCCGGTACTTACCATCGGAGTTTGATCACTTAGTGCAAACTATACTTCGTTGGAAAGATGCGGAATTTAAATTTGAAGCCATTCTAACTGAACTAGTCGCCGAAGAAACCCGAATTAGCGTGCAGAGACAGGATAAGCGTGAAAACGCTACTTGCGAAACGCAGAACACCTTTTCGGGTCGGCATAATTCTCGAAGTTGGAATAAAGACAATTTCCGACCGAAAACTCCATCAAGAAGCCCTTCTCCCAACAAACAAGTCCATTTTGGGAAATACCCAAGTGGGAAATCACCGGGGCGTAGAAAATCTAAACGCTCGTTCCGGCGAAACTCACCAAATAAGGAAAAACCCCAGAGCCATTATACTGTAGAAGCCCTATTTACATCTCACAGTAATCCAGGTGACTGGGTCGTCGACTCAGCGGCAACCCATCATTTTTGTAAGGATAAATTCCTATTTGATGGACCCCTTGAGGATGTAAATGACAGGAGCCTAGCAGTTGCTACTAGGGGAAAGCCTATCCCTATCAAGCAAAGAGGGCCAGTCGACCTACTCTGTAAGGGCGAGAAACGCGCCATTACGCTTATGCGTGCATTGTATGTACCATCTCTAAGGCGCAACATAGTTTCATTACCTTTACTTGACGAAGATGGATTTACTTTTGAAGGGGGAAATGGACAACTCCACGTTTACGATAAAGATGGAAAAGGTTATTTCACAGCTCGCAAACAGGGGGGAATTTTTTATGCAAAACAGCAGCTAACCCCAGAACAAGCTGCGAGAAAGAAAGCTTACCAACACGAGAAAGAAACTCGATCGAAGAAAGGTAAGGCTTATGAAACTACAGCTAGAAAGAAACGAAATACCCTAAGCAAAAGTAATCAAAAACCTGCCAGTGCATTGAGCAGATGGCACCGCAGAATGGGCCATATGAACCCTGAAATAATCAGCCAGTCTTTTACAAATAAAAGTGTCAGGGGTGCTCAGGAGGTAAATCATCCAAACTTTTTTGCGAGGATTGCAGGTTAAATAAAGCTAAACGGGTGACATTTAAACCAATCGGCCAAACTAGGTCAACAAAACCACTAGAACTTTTACATCTAGATTTGTGGGGACCTGCTTCAACGACGGGATATGCAGGAGAGAGGTATTTTTTGAGTATCACCGATGATCACTCAAGGAAAATCGCCCTGTATCCGATTAAAGATAAGACAGCTACTTTTCCCACCTTTTTAAATCATGTGAAACGCGCCGAAAGATTCCTTTCAACTAAGCTCAAAGCTATCAGAACTGACAATGGTAAGGAGTTTGACAACTCACAATTCCAAGAGTATTGCCGTACGAATGGTGTGGCCCACGAATTTACCGATATTTATTCGCCTGAAATGAATGGAGTAGCAGAGAGGTTGAACCAGACAATAGGGAATACCCTCCGCACGATCCTAAATTCAAGTAAGGTTCCAGTAAAATTTTGGCCAGAAGCCGTCCGCTATGCGGCCTACAATTGGAATAGAGTGTGCCGTAGAAACCAGACGAAAACACCGTTTGAGAAATACGGAAAGTTCAAACCCTCCATTAGTCACCTTAAACCATTCGGGTCAGTTTGTTTTGTGGGTGTGCCGAAGCAACACCGAACCAAATTTGATCCCAGAGCTAATAAGGGAGTTCTTGTAGGCTACGCATGTAGGATTAAAGGGTACAGAGTGTTGTTCCCAGAAACTGGGCGAATAGTCGAAACCCGGAATGTTAGCTTTGCTGAAGATGAACTAAATTTTTATCAATTGAAAGCTAAGCAGACTAACAATGGAGCAGTGCTGGGCGACCATCCAGAAACTACCATATACTCACTTCACAACCCGGAGCTTGAGACGGTGGTAATCCCACATATGGATTCGCGCCGAGTACATACCCGGAGTTACCAGCAGGATCCCAGACCAGGCCCTAGTGATGCAGTTCAAACTGATGAAGCAAGTGAAGACGAATCAGACAGAGAACTATACGTCCAAACACCTAGACTCCGAGTCGCTAAGTGGACAAGGGAAGCCGTTCCGAGACCAGATGGAAAGCGGACCGATATATATTATCGAGAAGTTAAAAGGCAAGGGGGCAAGAGCCACATATTGCGAAGCCTCAAAGAACTCAAGCAATACTGTAAAAAGCATAAAATTGAGTACCAGCCTGAATACTTCAACTTTAGCGGTAAGAATGGTAGGACGGGCCCTGTTCCAACCCCTCAGCGACAGGTGATTGATGATGATAGCGATCTGGAATCTGAAAGTCAGACGGAAAATGAAGAAATCAACTACTTTTCCGCCTATGACACTTCCGAAAGTGAGACTGACACAGCATGACTAGAAACTGTAGTCATCCCGAAAACCTTTAAACAAGCATTCAAAAGTAAAGAATCTAAGCTATGGAAGAAAGCGATGGAAGAAGAATTAAAAGTGTTAAGTGAAAGGGGTGCATGGAGCCTAGTGCCGCCACACTCAAAGTACAAGCCTCTCGGTTGTCGGTGGGTTTTTACAACCAAAACTGATGAGCATGGAAATGTGGTAAGATACAAAGCGAGGCTCGTAGCACAAGGCTACAATCAGGTAAAGGGAGAATCCTATGATGAAACCTTTTCACCTGTAGTCAATTTCACCCTTATACGCCTATTTTTCTCCATGCTAGTTTCCAACCTAAAGTGGTATCACCTCCAGTTAGACATCAAATGCGCGTATTTATACGCACCCTTATCTGAAACCATTACGATTACCCAACCACCCGGTTTCGTAGAAAAAGGAAAAGAAAGCTACCTCTGTCTACTAAAGAAAGCCCTTTATGGCTTACACCAGAGCGGAAGGGTATGGTTTTATGAAATTGAGAATATATTACTTGAAAATAATTTTAAGAAAATTAACTGGGCTAACTGTGTTTACCATTTATCTAATAATCTAATTTTACTTTTATACGTAGACGATATAGTTCTTTTTGGAAAAACTAAAACCCATATTGAAGCAGCAGTTAAAATTCTGCAGAAGTGTTTCGACATTAAAATACTTGGCCAAACTTCTAAGTTATTGGGGGTTGAATTTGAATTCAATCGAAAACAAGTTTTCATTCATCAAACCCAATACATAGATCAAGTTGCTAAACGCTTCAAAACCTTCAATATCCCAATTGTATCCTTACCCATAGCTAAAGGAACAATATATACCAAATTACAAAGCCCTACATCTGAACCTGAATTAACGGAAATATCAAAACTACCGTATCGAAATATCCTAGGGTGTTTAGCATTTATCGCAAGTCGAACTAGACCCGACATTGCGTATGCTGTAAATATCTTCAGTCAGTTTCAGTCTAACCCAGGATTTGCTCACTGGTACGGTCTATTGAAGCTATTAGGGTATGTAATAGGTACAAAAGATTTAAAGCTAAATATTTCCTCTACCTCTAATGAATTAACAGCTTACAGTGATAGCGATTTTGCCGCCAATCGAGACGACCGAGTTTCAATTTCCGGTCAACTCATTTTACTAGATAAATCGCCTATATTCTGGCGAACTGGCAAGCAAAAGGCCATAGCGCTGTCAACTATGGAAGCTGAATTCATGGCTATAACAGAAACCTACAAGGAAATACTGTGGATCAACCGTATAATGCAAGAATGCGAAAAATTGAAGATAATCAAGCTAACTAGATCCAAACCCCTTATCAGAACGGATAACTTATCTGCAATAGACTTCTTAAAATCGCCGATTGAAAATAGTCGCACTAAGCATATTCATATAAAGCTTCTATTTGTGCGTGATCTCCTTCTAAAAGAAGTTTTCGAGATAAAATTCGTGCCTAGCAAAAAGAATCTAGCAGATCCGTTCACAAAACCAAAAACAAAAACAGACTTTTCAGCCTTTAAACAAATAATTTTTAAATCAGAAACTTGAAAGCTATAAACTTAAAGTAAATTCCTAACTCTAATAAACCGAATTTCCTTAAAATAAACCTTATCCTTGAGACTAGGACGGTTATTAATTTATGAGTTATATTACTTTCTATTATTTTCTGTTTACGGAACTAACGGCCATTGTTTCGGGTTAGTTCTATGAGAACCTTCTTTCTCCCACATAATTTGGGAGGGGTTCGCTTAAGTGTTTTACAGTTGCAATGTGTTTATACATTCTGCATTTTGTCGCATGTGTATTTAATACTAACGTTACCATTACATATATTCTGTACTGTGTTTATATATGCACGTTTATGTCTCTATCTAGCATTGTGTTTATATCTACATACTAGCAATAACTGTTTCTATTTTTTTTCGTACTGTGTCTATACTTTAATATATTTACTAGTACGTTGTTTGTGACAAGCAAATTGTAATCAATTTTAATATATTCTTAAAGCTTTATGCTATTTAAACATCGGAGGGTATGTTATACGCAAATGTTTTTTTTTCGCATGATTGTGTGTATGAAAGTGGGCCCACGAATGTTTTGAATTTTTGTCTGAAAAAATACTGCGTGTACATACTTTGCCCTACCTGTTGATGAATTGTATTGCATATTATTTGCCTATTGAATATTGCATTTTTGAATTGTATTGCATAATTGTTCAGGATTATAAGCTATTTTTATAGAAACATGTCAACAGAATATTTATTGTATGTTTATACAAGCGACTTACCCTTATTGTTTTGCAAAACATGTAACTTAACCACGTGCATGTGTTGGTGCTCATTTCTGTAAAGGGGGGGCAGTTGTTAGGGAAAATCCCGATTAGCTTTCCTCTTCTTCCCCTAACCTTCCAGCCACGTAGCAGGAGCGATGTATTTACATCATTTCCCACCTCCACAGCAATGTGTAAGCATCGTCAGACGCCAGTTGCGTCATGACCAGCGATATGCCAGCCGAACGACGTCATTCATCCAACGATGACGCCATACCATCAGTTAAGAATGACGTCAACGCACATCACGTAAAATTAGCATAATTAACTTTGCTATTCTCCTGCCACGAGGGAGCGCGGCGGTCGACGCCGGTATAAATACCCAGCCCGTTCACTTAGACGGCGTATTCGATGTAGTATTCGCTGTGGTATTAGACGGTGTGGTTGAGTGATAGTTGCTGAGAAGCGATTTTACCGAGCCAGGCTCTACCGAGGACCCGTATTAGGAAGCGGCGACCAACTTGCCAGCAGTGCACTGATGCTCTAGTCGTCTCGACCTTGCATGCCCGCAGGTAGCCACGGGATAGTTTTTGTGCCAGGAAGGCGCTATCTACCTTAAGTGTTTTCTTACCACGATAGCAAAGCTTTGCCTCGACCACCTGTGAGTTATTTTTCTTTTATTTTTCTACACCTCGGTAAGAACACGACAAAGCCAACTTTTTAGGATAACACTACGAGCTGTGTAGTGCGTCTGTAAACAAGACCCTTTAATGTCGTTTTACTAAATAAATGTATTTGTTATTTTACCTAAACCTTCGTACGTCCTTTTAACATCTTGCATATCACACAACAAAGCTAGCTAGCGTTGCTCTGACTATATCTAAAGATTAAGAGTCCAACCTTCCCTGCTAGCCAGTACGACTCTGCACTATTAGCTATCAGTAAAGTTTGGGGCATTCCTGCCCCCAAATCTTAACTAACTTTGGTTGGAAGAGCCGCCAGGTTCTAGCGGCTCAATTCCGTAACAGATTGTGTTTAAATTGCGTTTAAATTTGTTACTCCAACCCCCAGGCTAATCAGTGTTTTTCGAGCTATGGTATAGAAAGTCATGATAGCATACAGAGCGCATAGAAAAACACTCTTCGCCAAACAGAATAGTGGACGAAAGGGAGATATGAGTGAAAGGGACGGACGAGGTATTGAAGCGGATTGTGACAAGAAGAAAGAAAACAACTGCAACCAAAATGACCGAAGAGATTAATCGGAACCTGCATATTCTTGTATCAACCATTAGAAGTAGAAGGGAACATCACAAACAAAGCATTTACAGAAGAGTAACTATTCCCAAGCCACTTGTAATAGATGCCAATACAAAATATCGTCCATAATGGTGCCACGTGCGCAGATCCTGGTGGAGTAATATCACGAAAAACGGCATTTGGTCCAACGAATCATTATTTACGTTATTCCTCAGAATAGGATGTGAATATGTCTGGAGAACACCTACACAAGCTTAAGATTATGGCTGTCTCATCTCAGTTGTCAATGATGGCGGTAGATCTATCAGGGTTTGAGATGGCATCTCATGCTTTTCTTCAGGTCCTATGGTTACCCTAAAAGGGAGATTGAATTAGAAGGACTATGTCGAAATTTTAGCTCACTAGGCCCTCCTATGGTACAATCATTGTTTCTTGGAGGAGATGGCATTCTCCGGTATGATAATCCCCGTATACATACAGCTAAATCTATCAAGGACTGGTTTGAAGAACATGAAAAAAATTCAAATATTTTATCTTGCCCTGTACAATCCCCCTGATTATATATCATCCAACCTCTGTGATATGTATAAGCGGATAGAGCCTGGTATCAATATCCACACAGCATCTCTACAGGAAGTTTCATGATTTTTCCCTGAAAAGTGGTATAATATATTCTTAACCACTATTCATGACTTGTATAATCCAATTCGAAGGTGAATCAGGTGCTATTAAATAACAAAGGTGATCCTGCGCCGTATGAATAAAGGTGATATTTCTTAGATTCATGATATTTCTGATATTTCATGAGCGCGCCTTCTTTCATGATATTTCTTAGTGTTTCCATTATTTTGATAACCACCTATATATATATATATATATATATATATATATATATATATATATATATATATATATATATATATATATATATACTGCTAAAAAAATTAGGGGAGCCAGCAAAGAAGTTAAGAAAACCGTGCGAGACAGCCACGTATTGGCGTAAAATGGATAGTACACGCGTATCAATGAGCAATACAGAAAAAAAGACGTAAAAAATTGTTAATTAAGCTTTAATTCTTTGAAAATATGGAAAAATATGAAACGATGATTTAGGGCAACAATTTGGTTACATGTAAACGATAAAAAAAGTATTGTTTAGAAATGATGCATGATTTTTAATATGGCGTGTGGTCGCTTCGAACAGCTAAGACTGCTGCACACCTGTTTTCTATGGATGCGATGATGTTATCGATAAGAGTTTGGGGAATACTGTTCCACTCCTCAAGAAGTGCAATCTCCATGTCTCGGAGAGTAAAAGGAGGCCTTTTTCTCGCAGTAATGCGTCATCCGAGCATGTCCCAAACATGCTCGATTGATTGGATTCAGGTCAGGAGAGCACGCTGGCCATTCCATACGCTGTATTGTGTCAGCTTCAAGCATGTTCTTCACAAGAAGATCTGTATGCGGTCTGGCATTATCATGCTGGAAAACAAACGAATCTCTAATGGCTGCAGCGTAAGGTATGACATGAGGTCTCAGTATCTCGTCTGCATACCTTCGGGCCGTCAAAGTAAGATTCTGAATGATGTGCAGGTCCGTACGTCCACCTATGCTGATTCCACCCCATACCATAAAACCAGCTCGTCTCGTATTTTGACCTTTCACGAATGAATATGGGGTTATTTCGAGTGCCCCTTTCCCTCCATACCATAACACGTCGGGTGTCACACTCCAGACTGAATCGGGGCTCATCTGAAAACAGCACTTGGCTCCAATCATGTTGCTCCCAATCTCGATGTTCAGCAGCCCATCTTCTTCGGGCCGCACGGTGGCGTGAGGTCAACGGAATGCAGACCATTGGCCTACGTGCATAGATACCTCCCTAATGAAGCCTATTACGTACTGTTTGACTGGAAACCCTTCGTCCTGTAGCCAAGAGCAACTGTCTTTGCAGCTGAGTAGCATTGTCTTTTCTGTTTCGACAAGTTGTTAACAGTATATACAGGTCATCAGTTGCTGTAGTGGCGCGTGGACGACTTTGCCCTCGTCGACGTCTAACATTCCCTGTTTCCAGGAATCGATTCAACAGCCTTGCAACGACAATTTCTGGCGACTCCAACAGCGTCCGCGACACTACGTTGTGTTTGCCCGGATTCAAGTCTGCCTATAACACGCCATGCCATGGATATCGGTAAATGATGTTGTTGAGACATTTTCAAGTCACCTTTTCTGAAAAAGAATAACTGAGAAATCGAATTTCACAGCTAAGGCAGTGAAATAGACGTTTCTGCAACATCCCGATTTCCTCCCTTTTGTTCTTTTTCTCGTTTTTGAAGTCATGAACTTTGATTTGCATATGAAGTTTTCTTCTTCTGTTTCCTGCTAGGCTTTAAATTATGGATGATTTATTTTATATTACTTATCGGTGTAAGTATTTTCGTAATTTCGTTGAAACCATGTGCTCCCCTAATTGTTTTGAGCAGTATATATATATATATATATATATATATATATATATATATATATATATATATATATATATATATATATAATATATATTTATTTATTTATTTATTTATTTATTTATTTAGGTGGTTATCAATATAATGGAAACACATCAATTTTAATGGTGTTTATGGAAGTGCTTCGTATTCGTTAAAGAACAAGTTTAGGAACCAATATTTTTTTATAGAATATAGTACATACATTATTCTACTGCTATAAAGTAGCAGTAGTGAAATTATGGGCTTCAGGCTATTTGGGGGATAGCGTAAGATATCAAACCTTGTAGACCGTGCAGAAGGGCAAAAGGCAAAGCGCGTTTAATTGGAGTATCTGTTACAACAGCCCCCATGGGTTTGGGTGTTTACAGAGCTATGATATCGAAAGTCATGATGGTATAAAGAGTTCACGGAAATATATCCTTTGTGAAACAGAATAGTGGACGAAAAGGAAAGCTAAGTGAAAGAGAATGCCAGGTATTGAAGCGGACTGTGACATCAAAAAAGAAGACTACTGCAACCAAAGTGACCGTAGAGCTTCATGTGAATCTGCAGGCTACAGTACCAGTCATTACAGGTAAGAGAAAACTTCAAAAACAAAATATTTACTGCAGAATAGCAATTCCCAAGCCACTTGTAACAGATGTGAAAACAAACCGTCCTCTACAGCGGTGCCACGAGTACAAATCCTGGTAGAGTGATACATTGAAATATGACATTTGGTTAGACGAATCATTGTTCACTTTTTTCCCTGCAACAGTACGTGGGTATGTCTGAAGAACACCTACACAAGCGTATTATCAGACTTGTCTCATGCCAGCTGTCAAGCATGGAGAGGAAATTTCTTAGGGTTTCTGCGGCCATCTCATGGTTTTCAAAAGGCATCTATTGTAACCCCAAAAGGGAGATTTACTGGGACAGACTATGTCGAACTTTAAGCCGACAAGATCAATCCCATGGTGCAAAAATTGTTTCCTACAGGAGATGGCGTTCTCCATGATGATAATGCTCCGACTCATACAGCTAGACATGTCATTTCATGGTTTGAGGAACATAAAGACCAAGTCAAACAACTTATCTGGCCCGCTCAGTCCCTAAACCTCAATATAATTGAACTGCTGTGGTCTTTTTTAGGGAACAGAGTCAGGAATCAATATTTATTAATAGCATCTCTACAGCAACATTGGCGATTTATCCATAAAGAATGGTATAATATTTCCTTAACCACTATTCATGACTTGCATAATTCACGTCCTTAGTAAATACAGGTGGTATTAAATGCCATTGATGTCCCTATGCCATATTAATAAAGAATTCCATGTTTTTCCTAAGTGTTTCTATTATTTTGATAACCACCCGTATATATATATATATATATATATATATATATATATATATATATATATATATATATATATATATATATATATATATATATATATATATATATATATATATATATATATATATATATATATATATATACACACTCATGGACAAAAAAATTAGCGCACCAAGAAATAATTGCGGGATCATAACGAAACTTGCAATGAAGGTACATGTCGGGGAGATATGCATGTTTAGAAATGCAGCGTGATTGCGCATTACGTATAGCCGGTACAGGGCGTTGAACATCGTACTCTGTGGAGTATAAAACAGGTAACCAAAGCTTATTTGAGTGTGCTGAATCATTTACAAAGGAAGAGCTGATATAGACATGCCATTACGCCGTGTTCGAAGATAATATAAGCAGTTGTCGCAGTTTGAGAGTGGGAGAATCGTCGGGATGATGGAAGCTGGGTGGAAGCTGGGTGAGTAGCTCGTCAATTAGGCCGCTGTGATTGTGTTGTGAGGAGGTGTTGGGACCAGTGGACCGGAGAGATATCATGTACACGAAGACCAGGCTCAGGACGCCCTCGACAGACCAGTCGTCCAGAAGACCTCCACATCGTAAGAAATGCACGCGTACACACAACTGCTTCATCGGCCGACATCCAGGCACAGGTAGCACCTTCACTAGGGCCCTATGTGTCTTCTCGAACCATACGAAGGCACCTGGCTGAAGGACAGTTGGTATCGCGGCGCCCATTACGTGTGCTGCCCTTGACGCCCACCCATCGACGCCTCCGTTTGGAGTTTTGCCGCGCACGAGGAAACTGGACTGCAGCGGAATGGAACCAGGTCGTCCTTAGCGACGAATCCAGATTCAATCTTGGCAGTGATGACAATTGTGTTCGTGTGTGGAGAGCCCGTGGTGAACGCTTCAATCCTGCCTTTGCTGTATAGCGACACATCGCTCCCACAGCTGGTGTGATGGTATGGGGTGCCATTGCCTACAATACACGGTCACCCCTAGTATTGTTCCGTGGCACCATGACAGCCCAGCGGTATGTTCATGAAATCCTGCAACCACATGTGTTGCCACTCATGCAACGGTTACCAGGAGCCATTTTTCAACAAGACAATGCTCGGCCTCATACGGCAAGGGTGTTACAAGATTGTCTCCGCACTGTTACTACCCTTCCTTGGTCTGCCCGATCCCCAGATTTGTCTCCAATCGAGCATATCTGGGATCATTTGGGACGACGAGTTGGGCATCCCACGAGTTTGAACGAACTAGAGGCAAGGTTACAGCAAATATGGAACGAAATGTCTCAAGACATCCTACAGAACTTGTATGACTCAATGCCCGATCGAATCGCATCGTGCATTCGCGCTAGAGGGGGTCCAGCGGAGTATTAACTCCTCCGTTCTTTTGCCTTTTTCTCTGAAATAAATTATCCTTTTTCTTTCATTTTCTTATCATTTACTTATATCAAATTAGTCTTTACGTATGTAAAATTTCGTTTCATTTTGACGACTCCTTCTTGGTGCGCTAATTTTTTGTCCATGAGTGTACATATATATATATATATATATATATATATATATATATATATATATATATATATATATATATATATATATATATATCATTTCATTTAGACAGACAAGTATACAGTTTCAAACATGAGTTTCACTACTATGAATTCAATAAATTTCAAAATATTCCCTTACATTTTCCTCTGATCCAAAAAAAGAAAGCGATTGTTGAAAGGACAATCTCTCGTCGTGTTGCGAAAAAAACAAACGCAAAGCTCGCTCACGTTTCCTTTTGTCTGCGTAACAGTAATCCGTAGGGACATAAACACATCCGAAAAAGCCCAAATCACGATGTTATAAATCAGGGGAATCCGCGAAGAATGTCACTGCATTCCCATCTCTGATCCTAACATTGACGTATAGTTCTGTTCTGGAGTAGTTTTCCCGGATCCTCCCAGAATATGAGTGCATGACAGCTTTCTTTATTCATTTCCTCCAGGAAAAGGCGCTCTAAGAACGTTTTAAATCAAACTGTTAGATGCACTTCCATTTTTTTCTTGGATATACACCAATTTTAAAAGGAAAAAGTAACTGTGAAAGTAAAATATGGAGGGAGATATTGTTTAAGATTATACAAATCTAAAAGACGAGGCAGGCATTCTTTTTTCCCAACACATTTAAGTGTTTAAGACGGTATATAATATCCAGTGAAACTTCTCTATACGGCCACCCCTCTAAAAGGCCATATTTTGTTCAGAATGGATTAATGACTCTATAGAGCCAATGTCATGGAAGAAAACTCTTTTCGACTGCCACATTTATTGTCCTAACTTATTTCAATGGTTCATATTTAAACGGTTAATACTGTATAGTTTTTTCAACTCTACTGTGTTGAGAAAGGTATAGAATAATTTCTCACTGTTTGTAATTGGGAAAAAAGATAATCATTTATAGATCATAAAGAGTAACTTTTTAATGCAGGGTCATCGATTAAGATTCGACACATTTCGAAAGCTCATAATTCTAAAATCAATTGAGCAAACACAATAATATTCTTTTCAAACAACTTGGCAAGTGTCCAAGATTTCTAAACGTAACTGGTACGCAACCGTTACGTTGGACGTTGGGCAGAAGCGATGCAAGGTGGAAGAGGTCTTCGTTCGGCTTTCCGTCAGTGCAATGGCGACCGTTCAAGAGAAAGCTCAATGTGTGTTGTGGTTAGAGGAGTACACATCTGTTAAAATATTTCAGCGAAATTACCGTCGTGTTTATCGCAAACAACCACCGCTTGAGCTTTGTCCTGAACGGTCGCCATTGCACCGACGGAAAGCCCAACGGAGAACTCTTCCACCTCGCATCGCTTCTCCGCAACGTTCAATGTCACGGTTGCGTACCAGTTACATTTAGAAATCCTGGACACTTTGCCAAGTTGTTTGAAAAGAATATTATTTCGTTTGCTCAATTTATTTTAGAATTATGAGCTTTCGAAATGTGTCCAGCCTTTTTCAATGAGACTGTATATTTGATAATTTTGGTATCATAACCTTGCAACTAACAAGAAAGATAAAGAGTTTTAAAAAATACATATTTTTACTTATTCACCGTTATCTGACAATCTAATGAGATCACTAAAATTTCCTATTTTATTTCTCGATAATATTAAATGTCAAAACGGTAATTGGCATAGCTGTCGTTTCTTATTAAGTATCAACATAAAAACTGCTCTAAATATAGCATATTTTTGTCGCTCAAACATCAATGATGAAAATGAATCGATCTTAATTCTTTTTTTGAAATAATCCAAACAAACAGCTTGAAGGTAGACTTCAAAAATAGTAAACGCCAATGTACAAGTTGATTCAGAATGGACTCCCCCTTTTCAAATGTTAATAAAAAACGAACAAAACAATTCAGAGGGAGGAAAATTTTTTTCGAAAAGTGCTACTAATCTAGTTTGTTTTACCCACTACGTTTTCAAAATAATATTACTCAGGGGGCATCCGTTTATTGCGATGCACTGCCGAAGCTTTTCTTTGAAGTTTTCCATAAAACTAATGATCAATCCTGCGAGAATGATTAATTTGTTCCTCATGAATTGTAGACTTACAGACTCGTTGTACATTTTCAGATGTTCCAATGTTCCGAGGACAACCACTTGGTTTATTTGAGAATGCAGACCCTCCATTGGCGGCTCCAGGGGGGGGGGCAGTAGGAGCAATTGCCCCTCCCAAAAATGCCCTGTGTATTTCTTGTTCATAGCCTAAAATTATATATTCGTAGACCAAATACTAAATGAATTTAAATTTAGAATGAGACGATGTTTCTCTCTCTCACTCACACACACACGAACGACCTTGCCCCCAAAAAAACTCGGGACTGGAGCCACCCCTGAGACCCTCTTACTTAGGTTACTTAGTTGCACAGTGCGTCCTAGATGTCCTCTGTGTCACGGTTGAGATTCGATGTTTTGTTTTTTCTTAAATAGTCTCGAAAATGAAACAGTGGCTTTCACATGCCCAAATCATGGTGTCTACTGACAACTTGAAAGTACTCCCGAATTGTTAACTCCCTACTCCCTACCCCCAACCTCTCCTTTACCAGTGACCTTCAGAAATGTGGGAGTCCATTATGACGCACCCTGTACCTAGATAGAAAGAGTTCGATGGATGATTAGAAATATATAGATTCAGATGGATAGACCAGTTACCCAAAGCAGTCCCTTCTGCTGCCTTAAAAAATGCATTTTATTTAATCTTAAAACGGTAGTTTTGTTTTGTGTTTTTTAACTAAAGAGCAGTTTTTTAACTAAAGAGCAGTATCGTTTTTTAGGTTTCATAATTCTTTAAAAAAGGTCAAAGATTAGATTTTACAATTGATCATACGTGTACAGAAAGTTTTTGTTTTTCTATGAATTGAAAAAATCCTAAAATTACATATCTCCGAATGAAAAATGCACAATTAGTTAGTAATTTAAATAAAATATAATTATAAAATATATTTCTAAAATCTTAAATAAGTCTGCTGTTTTTGATCATTTGTTCGGGGGAAAACGGAACAATATCGGTAGAAAATTTTAAATATTTATTCTTCTCTTTTTAACTAATGAATAAGGAAAAAAACAATAATTATAGTTTTAAATTATTAGATAACAAATTATTTACATATAGCCGTATTTTGGTTCAGCTTGGGATTTCAAACTTCTAAATATTTTTTTTATTTCTACTAAGAGATCAATACATTTTTCCATGCCTGAAAAGAAAAAAAATCCATTAACTGTTATAGATTCTTTTGGGTGATTTATAAAAATATATGTCCAATTAGCAAAATTTGAAAATTAATATAAACTAGGGTTCAATTAGTGGAAGATAGTGACGTGGAAAAAATACTTATTTCAAGTCAAGTATTTCAGAGAAGAAAAAAATTCCTGGGATGTGAGTCTGTGTTTTTTCTGCTTATAAAACTGAATGCCCTTAATGTAAGACTTATCTCTTGCCGTTTCTCTGGAGATTTGTGTCACTTTTTCTCACATAATTCTGCTAAATATGACTTCATAAAAAGTGATTTGGAGTTTATTTACTGTTTTGATGTAATATAGTTGAAAATATAATGTTTTACGTACATCTATACTCACCGTAGAAGGATTTGCTTACCGGTACCAGGATTAGAACTTTTCTAACTTCAATGCCTAACTATATTCAATGTCTGTCAAAGGGGAGGTGCTTAAAACATGGAGACTTATATTTTTGCTTTAAGCACCGCCTCTTTGACAGTCTTCATGCATTTTGACATCCTCTTGAGCGGTGAATTTTGTACCTCAATTCGCGATAGACAGTAGTTCTTTCCTATGTGGTCAGATTTACTGCACTTTGTCAGTCGGTCCACGAGAAAAAATACAGAAATTCTGAATGACTTTCCCTCTAGCGTACTCACCGGTGACGTCTTGTTCAGGAGTTCATAATGTGCGAAACAAAGGTCCAAATGAGGCCGGAGGAAGCCGAATGGTGGCGTGTTCGGCATCAGACTCGGGGTACGCGGTTCGAATCCCAGCGACGACATTAAAACCCTTAGACCATTGAGTTTTCACCCTCCAGTTCTTCCCCCAGGGTTGTTTTTTTCCCCTGAAGCGTGTTTCAGAGGATACGCGTTTTGAAGGGACGTTCAAAAAGGCCAGTTCAATATAGTTAAATTATTTAAATCAAAATAAATAGTACAAAATAAGTGAAACATAAAATTTTTAGGTATACATATATACAGGGTGTCCATAATTAAAGTCCCACAATCAAAAGACTGCAAAAAAATAATCAATGGTCAGAATGACTTCAAATTTGAACTGAATATACTGGAAGAAGGGGAAACGATTTGGCATAATAAAAAAAACAGTTCCAAAATGTTACAGCGCCATCTATTGATACATTTTGGAACTTTTTTTTATTATACCAAATCGTTTCCACCTTCTACCAGTATATTCAGTTCAAATTTGAAGTCATTCTGACCAGTGGTTCTTTTTTTGAAGCCTTTTGAAAGTGGGACTTTAATTATGGACACCATGGATATATATATTTATATAATGTACAGATTTCTTTAGTTATATATATATATATATATATATATATATATATATTAAAAATACACGTTTTTAAAGCACTTAAAAATTAAATCAGTGATCAAATGGTCGCATAAAAAAATTGCTGAAAAAATTTACGATTCCTCAATTACGTACTTTTAAACACCTCTAATAAATAAAAAAAATTTTCCCAAACAATTAATATTCCATAAATTCAACAGTGAATCGAAAAGTATGCTACTAATTATCCAGCCTAAACATCCACAATTTTCTGGAGTTCAAACAGGCGTCTCTAATTAGTTAATCACATTACGCGCACTTTTTATAGTAATGCTGTTCCATTTAATAATTATAAAAATTAGATTATCCTTGGATAAAATATATGGAGACAAAAGCATTCTTAATTTTTTTAACAAATCTCATATGGATCATCATTCGAAACCGTAAATGCATAGTAAAATGTTTCATAAAGACATATTTTTCTTGAAACAATATTTGTTTCAAGCGAATTTAAAAATTTGTTGGGATCACTTTGAAGAGATAACGGGCTGATAAGTCGGCTTAAAATTTTTAGGCGATTCAAAAGTGGCAATTCTGGTAAAATATCTAAAATGACCACGGGGATGCATATAAAGAACGTTAAGTAATTGCAAACGAAACTGTTCAAAAGAAGTTAGGAAAAATTGTGGATAGGGAATATTATTTTTAAGTGAAACTTCTTTACAGCCGGTAGGGTAAGTCGAAGCGTAACGAAAAGTGCAGCGGAAGCGACCACCTCCCTCCAACAATTTGATCTGGAGGTGGCATTTTATCTAAACGAATTCCCCACCCCATACTCTCGGGCAAGCGTTAGTGTAGCGACGCTACAATGCTGCATTTTTCATTACTCTGGAAACGACAAACAGTTTTCTCTTTAGAAATCTATATATATATAAGTTGCTAAGCTGACTTTTTGGGCAGTCCGTGAGAGAAAACTACTGCATCATTTTACTTCATTTTGGTCTTAAAGAAAAGATTCTAATCTGTAGACTTGTCAAATTTGGTTTTTGTAACCGCAATTTCTATTAATGAGCGATAATTTAGAATTAAAAATTTATTTATGCGCATGCTCAGTGGTATATTTAAATCTGTTTTTAGAAACTCACTGTTTCTGCGCATGCTTAGTGATATTTTTTAATCATAAACACATTTATTTCGAAGAGGCTTTCTAGATCTCTCTCTGCCATTTTCATTTCTATGATAATTTTGTTTGGGAAATATAAGATTATACCTCATGGAAATTGTTCATTTCGTGCTGTTTAATTAACGATAATTTACAATTTAAAAAAATGCTTCTGCATGCTCAGTGACATTTTTAAATCTGGCTTTAGATTCTCACCAAACACGATGCCGCTTAAACACATTAATTTGTTTCTGCGAATTATTATAATTTCAACATTTGGCAATGATGTGTTTAGTATAATTTGTCTATTAGTACATTTATTTACTATCTAGCCGTCATGTTTTGACGGGTATCAACGAGTTCAATTTAAGTGTAGTGAAATTAACAGTGAATTACTCGGATTAATCTTTGAATTAATTGGTGTATTTTAGAATTGTGAAAAATTGTATAGACATTTCCAGTAGTATTAGTGTGTTATGGTGTACTTTATTGTTTAATTTTATCGTTCAGGTGAATTATTTAAGATTTTGTTCTATCGTTCAGATGGATTATTGAAATGTTATTGGCAATCGATTAAATAATTGGATGAATAAATAAAATAAGTGGATAGATTTTGGATTAAAAATTTCAAAAACTCAACTGAGCATGGCAAATGAAAAACAAAGAGGAATTTTTAATACATGTAATTCATAATCTTCTCTCAATAACCCGCTCCCCATTTCGAATATTTTTAAGTGGTTGTTGAAAAACATACGTTATTCGACTCATGATGGAAATTTATAACCGTTACACAACTACCGATGGGTATTGCAATTTTTACATTACATGTGCTTTAACAGGCAAAGCTGCAGAGGCCATTGAGGGCAAAAAAAATCACACTGCTTTAATAATTACTGTTTCCGAGATTCTTCCATTGTCCATTGAAGTAGTACACAAATATCCCTCTTCAAGTATATTCAAGTACATATAATTGATGAGATCAGTATGATCAGCGCAGAATTATCTCAAATAGACGCGAGGATCAAACAAATAACTGGCAACTATGAAGCCAATTTTGGGGGACTTGATATAATTTAAACCTGTGATCTATGACAACTGTCACCATTAAGAGCTATACCCATTTATAAACAAATCAAACAACGAATAGTAGGCCCCAGTTTATGGCATGGACTTAAATTTGAAGGCCTTATTTGAATAGTGGTTCAACTCCATTCTTGTTGATTTTTAAATACAGAGCCTTAAAGTATAATGACTGCTGAGAAATGACTGCTGAAGTTAGATTTGTAATCACTTCTGTTGGCGGCAGAAATAAGCTGGAGGTGTACGATTTGAAAATAAGATAGAAATGACTTGTATGAACATGAAAGTGAGGCTAACTCCATTTTTGTTAAGTGGAGATAGACCACTATTCAAATAAGGCCTTCATTTATGGATTTGGTTGAAGTTATGAGACAATCACATCGAATATATTCAAATTTACTGACTAAAATCGGAAATAGTTCGCAATTAGAAGAGCACGAGTTACATTTCCTGGAATAACGGTTTTTCACGAAGGAAGAGGCTGATAGACATTGCTCACACTTTATACGACTGTTCCTGTCCAATAATTCAGTGAATGCATACAATCAAGGGTGCTGAATTCAGCAGAAAATAAAATTACTTCAGAGGCAAAAGGTGATTTCGTCGGTTGTCACAGTGAAGAACAGGAAGCAAGTGTTAGACAAAAGTTGCACAAAATGCCATTCATTGACACTGGTGGTCTACCATGGGAAATTATTTTGGTTTCGAACAAGGCATGCCTCATCACAACTAACGTGGACGTGTCAGATGAATTAGCCAACTGTGAAATGGGTAGATTGGTTCATATAGAATCTAACGAGGATGGTGAAGTGACACACGTTTGACTAGAGTTCCCTAATTCCCCCGAAATGGGAGAAAAAAAAGGTGGAGAAAAGTTAACTCTTACGTACAACAGCATAATTTTACTCGAACGGCAGTAACGCTAGCCCGAAGAACTTCACCGATTTATTTAAGTAATAATAAAACTATTGCTGCTAAACTGAACCATTTCCCTGTGATATCTGCCTGTGTAGTTGCGATATATAAAGCACAAGGAGGTACCTTCGTTGAAATCGTTTAGGAATATGCCGAGACTCATTCACAGCAGTTGTTGTATGTGGAATTATCTAGAGTCGCAAGCATGAATGGACTTATACTCTGACTTCAGAAGGGAATTCTACATTTTATCATGGACGAATAACTTCCTTTTGGTTGTTAATGTACTCATCCTTCAAAGATGGGGTAGGCTGACAGTCTATCTGTATATCTATAAGTAAAAATAAATAAATAAATAAATAAATAAATAAATATATATATATATATATATATATATATATATATATATATATATATATATGAATTCAGGTACATTATAAAAAAAGAAATTGAATGATGTTTCATAAACATGATCATTTCATTAGCAACTAAATAAAAACAAATACAAATGTTGGTTTTGAAACAATTAAATACTCAATTCTCCAACACAAATCTTCTCCGCGGCGTTGTATGATGTTAGAATTAAACATTGTGTGGGGAACAAATGTAGGGAAACACGAGAAGCGTCTTAAAATCGCTCTTAAATACTCTTCACATACGATTTCTACATATACAAAACTTTTGCAAAAAAATTTAATTCTAGAGAAATTCTGAATTCCCTTCCAACTCATCTTGAAAGATATTATCCCGTATTACAGCTTTGTTATTAAGTTTTCGTTCATACCTATAATCCTTTCCCCGTGTTGTTCCTAGAACGAAAACATCCTGACGCTCGACTGTTATCCGCGGAATGTCGAAATGGAAAAGTCGTTAAAAGCGCCTTCTGATTAAATTAAAAGTACAGAGTAAACGCCCTTATTTCGCGTTTCCAACACATTAAGATTTCCAGAGATGTAGTTAGACAGATATATAATGGAGACAAATTAAGAAGTTTGGAGTTTTAACTGCAAAGATTGCTTTGCCCTGTGTGTGTGTCTTACTTCGAGGACATCGAAACGTGTGTGTTTAAGGACACATGAATCACCTATAGGTCTAGTAATCATTTCTCAACAAGAAAACAATCTGATCAAAGAATAATTTTTAATACTATAATTTGAATCGTAATATTTTGCTTATAATTTTAGATTAACATTTCTGTTTGAATTAAATTAATTTGATATCTATTTCTTTATACAAATGTTTTTTTAAATCCTAATTTTCAGCTTCTTTCTCGTAGATAAATAATATTAAATGATACAATAAAATGTATTTAATATACTTTAAAGAATATCTGATTGTAAACCTTTCCTACAGGAATGACAGAATGTGTGGGATATATTAATGCATTAGAAAAGCATCAAGACACATTGCGAATAAGGTTATAATAAATGTTTAAGAAACAAAATCACTCGATTAACAACTAAAAACAATAACAAAGACTTGCATCAATTAGCAGAACTGGTAGTAGGGATTTATTTATTTATATATATATATATATATATATATATATATATATATATATATATATATATATATATATATATATATATATATATATATATATATATATATATATATATATATGATAATATTACTAACTATCTATAATCGCCCATTCTGTACTTCATCTCTGCCATGGTAACCCGTCATGACGTAAACGCCCCGCCTTCCACATACTAACTTCCTCCGCCAATTCTGGCAACCTCTTTCACCTAATGCTATTTTTCGCGCTTTTTAAAGAGACGCAGGCTGGCTCCGAACTGAGTAAGATGTGTTGATCGTTACGTCGAATAAACTATATTCATTAATTATGATTTGGAATCTTTGATACGGCCTCGATTGCAGTATTTTAACGAGATGACCATTCGGGTCATCACACCAGCTCGACAGGATCGAGAACCAAGTTTGGCGTTTGGATCAAGAAATCAACTTTTGTCACGCCTGAGATTGCGACTGCGTTGAGAGAAATGAAGACGCCATTGCTCTCCGCCAATTCGAATCCCGCATGCGCTCCTGAATTAACCAGCTTGAAATGACCAAAGCTAAAACATTCCTCATCCAAAATCATAGAATTTGTACAGAAATCTACTACTTCGAAGCAAGTAAAGATGCCATTGTTCCGGTTCGTTCCAGTTTCGTTTTTCGCCTGACCTCACCATTTTTTCTTTCCGTTTTGGACTACGCCATCGTAAAAGCAAGAAAATAATTACGATTTTAGAGTGAACACCGAACGCTGCTCTAATAATCTATTTTTCAAGATCACCATCAAAGTGTTTTACTCTCAAAATTTTCTCAGTTAGTATTGCAATTTACAGTACAAAAATTGGTGTGTAAGCAGGTCAGTAATTATATTATTTTTGTAATTTTCTGGTATTGTAAAAGTGAAAACAAGATGACCACTTCCAAAGTAAATGTCGAACATGATGATAATTACGAAATTTTTCAGAAGAAAATTAAAAATCGAAAGAAAAAAGAAGTTAAATTTAAGAAATGAAATGATCATATAAGTCACCAATATGTAAATCATTCAGCTATCCTTAATCTTTCTTTTTAGCATTCCTGTCCTATCGCCATCCTAGTTAATTTTGAAGAAACCCCGTGAGTGTAAGTGAAACTCACATATTTTTTTAAAAACTTTTTGAAGCTTACTACATTTTATATGAAAATACTATGTACTAAACAAATATTATTGATTTTTATACTGGGGTTTCCACTCACTGTCCTCCCTGTCTCTTCGCACTTTTCAAATGTTCCCTTTGAACAGTTGCTTCTCCCTCTCATGTTTGAGAAACTGCCTGCCCCTTTTCATTTTGTGCAGTTTTCTCAACTTGAGTTTCAGGTTGGACGCACCTTCCCTTTGGTAAACGCTCACGAGGATGTACTCACAACAGGTCACATACCTCAAATTTATGTTTGTATTGTCTTGTTTTTTATTTCTTCACAATAATTGAATGTTAGTGTCAATTGTTGGAATTTGTATTTATGTTCGAATTTTTGCAACATCAGGTACCAGACATGTGGTATTGATGTTGAAAGTTAATTTTGACAGCATTTGGTAAATTTATTCTACTAATTGCTGAAAGAATAATTTTAATATTTTTGTGTACATGATCAAGAAAGAAAAAAAATAAAAATAAAATATAGATAGTGTTTTGCTCAAGGAAAAGTCAATTACTAATGTGCAACGGACAATAAACAACCAAGAACATAATTTTTCTGAAAGTGACTACAACCCAGGAGATCTTCAAAACGACTAAACCATACTACAACTAAAAACTATGAAAAAAATAAAAAATAAAAAATAATAACTTTTGTGACTTTTACTACTATGTGAACTGTACCCGTCCATTACTCTGAAAACATTTCAGACTGTGATACACATGTCAGGGACTGAGACCTGCACAATATTTTTCTTGTATCTGTATTTGGAACGTCTTTACATCTGTTTTATTAGTGTCTTCATTTAAGTGTACGATTCCATTTTTATTTTTTCCCAGCTATTTGTTTATAATGTTAAGCCATATTTACATGTTTAAGCCTTTTCAGTTGTATTTTAAAGTGTAAAAAATTTGTGAGATTCGAACCAGCTTTAACCTAATATTCTAACTACTAATTTTCATGTTCTCACAATCTGGAGTGTCTTGGAGTCGACGGCCGCGGCTCCAATCATTTTAGATGGGGGGATATTCTGTGATAATATTACTAACTATCTATAATCGCCCATTCTGTACTTCATCTCTGCCATGGTAACCCGTCATGACGTAAAAGCCACGCCTTCCACATGCTAACATCCTCCGCCAATTCTGGCAACCTCTTTCACCTAATGCTATTTTTCGCGCTTTTTAAAGAGACGCAGGCTGGCTCCGAACTGAGTAAGTTGTGTTGATCGTTACGTCGAATAAACTATATTCATTAATTATGATTTGGAATATTTGATACGGCCTCGATTGCAGTATTTTAACGAGATGACCATTCGGGTCATCCCATACACTGCTGGTCACCCAAATTGCAACACCAAGACCAGAGATATCACAACAAAATTTATTTTGTAGATAACATGTTGACCAAGTATCAAATGATTAAATTTTTAGACTTCTGTGAAGTGTGGTTCCTGCCAAAATCAGTAGCCAGAGTAGCCGCCATTGCTGGAGATCACCGCTGCCACACGCCTCGGCATTGATTCAAAGAGACTTTGGATGAGTTTTTGGGGTACAGCAGACCAAGCAGCTTACACACGTTGCCAAAGTTGATCTGCTGTGGCAGCTGGGGATAGAATCTGGGTCAATCGTAGAGCAACCATGGACCACATGTTTTCTATCGGCGAACGATCCGGAGAGCGAGGCGGCCAGGGAAGCAATTCAATCTGGCGATTGACGAAGAACCGTTGGACAATGCGTGCCACGTGTGATCGCGCATTATCATGTTGAAATATGGCTGTGGGCAAGCCCTGAAGGTAAGGAAGGACAACTGGCTCCAACACCTCGGAGATGTAGCGCTGGCTGTTTAAAGTACCGGCAATGTGTACTAGAGGTGTGCGAAAGTGATATCCAATACCGCCCCATACCATAATACCCGGTGCAGGACCAGTGTGGCGGTGCATAACGCAGTCGTTCAGCATCCTCTCTTCACGGTGTCTCCAGACTCGAATGCGACCATCGTGGTGTTGCAGACAGAAGCGTGACTCGTCAGTAAAGACAATTTCATTCCATTCTGCCGTCCACATCCTTCTGTCATCGCACCATTGTCGGCGGAGACGTCTGTGGTTCTGCGTCAAGGGTAGACAAAGCAATGGACGTCTTGCGGACAGACCACTCTGCTGTAAACGTCGTCGAATGGTACGCGCAGACACTGGATGATGCGTTACAGACTGCATGTGCTGTGCTATGGTTCGTGATGTGACTGAGCGATCCGTCACTGCCATGCGCACAATTTGCCTGTCATCACGTGAAGTGGTGCGCTGAGGTGGATGCGATCGAACACGCCGGTCCGTCGTACAGTCCTGCATCCAACGATCACATATCCGCATTACAGTTGTTTGGTTTCGTCCAACACGACTACCGATTTCCCTGAAAGATAATCCACAATCTCGGTAGGCCACTATCCTTCCTCTGTCGAACTCGGATACTTGATCAAAAGATGATCGCTGTTTTCGACGAGGCATAATTGATCGTTTTTTTGAAAAAACCACAAGAAAAACACAATTGCCGAACTTGAAATCGTCGAAATCTCCAAGCCTTAAATAGCGCTTTGAAGTGGCGCCACAGGCGCGCGTGAAGTGCGTCTGAGCTACAATTCTAATCATTAGCATATCTCACCTCCGCTAATGCATGTTGTAAATTTCATGCTATTTGCATGTTTCCTTCAGGGTGTTGCATTTACAGTGGCCAGCAGTGTGTATATATATATATATATATATATATATATATATGTTATGCATTTTCACTTAAGATAAATGCGTTTGGAAAATACTTTATAGGATTGTTTATTATTCTCCAATTTGTTATAGATAAAGATGAGATAATACGGTAAAGAGTATCAAAATATACGTTAAATAACTAATAATTAAAAACTCAATTCTGTAGAGTGAATTTTTCCCGTGGCGTTTGAGGATGTCGGACATAAAAATTATTTGCAGGTAAACACGAGAGGCATCTTTAAATCTCGCAGAAATACACTTCACATATGACTCCAGCACAGTCAAAATTTCTGCACGAAATGTCATTCCAGGTAAATTCTAATTTCTCCTTCAACTCATCTTAAAAGATATTATCCCGTATTACAGCTTTATTATTAAGTTTTCGTTCATACCTGTATTACCTTCCCCGTGTTGTTCGTGGAACGAAAACAGCCTGACACTCGACAGTAATCCGCGGAATGTCGAAACGGGATCGTCGTTAAAAGCGCCTTCTGATTAAATTAAAAGTACCGAGTAAACACCCGTATTTCGCTTCTCCGAGGTTCCTGACTAACAGGCCCGCATATTAAGATTTCCGGAGATGTAGATAGACAGATAAATAATGGAGACAAATTAGTGGCTTCGGAGTTTTAACTGCAGGGATCACTTCGTCTTGTGTGAGATACTTCGAAGACTGCGAGGGGTGTGTGTTTAAGGACACATAAATCACTGATAGTGCTACAAATGATTTCTCATTTTAGCAGTAGATACGAATATATCTTATAGGGCCCTGATTTTGTTTTTGTGTGTAGCGACGCATTATTTTATATATTGCTGCATGTATTTTATATATATATATAATACATGATACACACTTACGCTCAGGTACATACTTAATATAAATTCTCTACATGATAATTTCCCATTTTCGATTTATTTAATAGAAATACTCTGATTCAATAATGATATTTTGAATACTATAAATTAAACCTTATAAATTTTCTTAATAATATTGTAACGTGGATTTTATCGTTACAGTGTTCGTAGTAATTGTACCTACTGTAAATACGAATAATTATTAATTTAAAAGATGTAATCACCTTAATGTTTGTAATGTTAATATTAATCTTAGGATCTTTCGCTATAAGCATTTTAGCGAAATTCATGTATCGCCCCTCTTTTACGTGAGAGGTCTAAAATGGTATATCTTTACTCCAGTAGTAGCTATTGATAGCATCCGCTATTTTGTTCAGCAATGTATTTTTTCCAAGAACCCAATTTAAAAGTAGTTTCCTTTATTTGAAACTGCAATTTACTCGTACTGATAATTGGAGGTTTTATGGCTTGTGCCGATCTGTTAAAAGGTCCGGACGTTTTCCATCCAGGGGTCGTAGTAATTGCAGTTTAATTGACATAACGTACAATAGCGCGGGCACTTTCTATCTATTTCCCAGTCTGTAATCTCCATCATCTGTTGGCGACCTCCATCCAAAATTCTTAAAAATTCTCCTCCTGGCCCAAAGCGAACTTCGCCAATCATATTCGGCGCCTCTTCACGTCACTCGTGGCTAAGTCCAATCAGTGGCCGTCCCGCTCTTTTCGCTCCTACTTGGCTATATTTTTTGGCGGTGAATCGCCGTTTTTCGAGTTACGAGGGTCTGTTCTTTACAGCGGTTTACCGATAAAGTCCGATGCTACTCTCCGTGGACAGTAGCTTTTCTACGTAGTTTGGCGATTTTTTTGTTTAAGTGAAGTTAATACAACCCTAGCCTGTGTGTGCCATGTCCATAGTGAAAAGAGATTACGCAGTCAGTTTTACAGATAGAGCTACATTTTTTCTGATAACTAGCTGTTTCCTTTTTTCTGCTTAAGCCCCCCCCCCCCCTTCAGTTCGGCTTGCCGACTGTTGGGGGACGCGAACATTTTTGCATTGATTCTTCATTTACTACTGTTATATATATATATATATATATATATATATATATATATATATATATATATATATATATATATATATATATATATATATATATATATAAATGTATGTCTGTATGTATGTATACACATATGGATAACCATTCGTAACAGAATTTCCCGATAAAGTAATGAAAAATATTGATGGACAGTAATACTAATACTTATTCTACTTTTGAGTGACTTCGAGATACTATAACGGTCCTTTTACATTTTGTTAAACTTATGTATTATTTAACGGATATCATTGATAGTCGTTTGAAAAATTCCAAGTATATAAAGCATATTCAGTTTCAACAATTGTGCTGATTTAAAAACGGATTAGCAATACTGATTCTTTTTTACAAAATATTAATAAAAGTATACATATGTGGACGTCATTCCTTTTGATGTAGTTTACAGATTTTCAGTATTTTCTTTGCTTTAAAATTTTTGGTAATATAACATAAATAAATCGTAATCAAACAAAATATTAATTTTTTTTTCTGAAATTAAAAAAGTCATCCCTGATGATATTAAAATTTTGGCGATAATTATCTTATTCTTTCTTTTTTCAAATTAATGAACGTACAGAATTGTCCATCTTTTTTAGTGTACTTCTAATTATTTTCTTCTTTTTCTTGCTTTTTGATTTTCTTGCGATATGAAATGAATATTAAATCTTAAATTAACGAAAGATTATAAAATTATTTTATAAACTTAAAAATTTGCCCATGAAGGGGATAAAGTTTTTGGCAATAATTTTGGTGATATTTTTTATTTTTAAAATTAATGAAAGGTAATATATATGGACATTAATTCTTTATTGAACTTCTCTTGCTTTTCAAATTTTTCTTGTCTTCTGAATCTCGAGCGACATTAAACGAAGAAATCAAAAATATCAAAATAATCAAAAATAAGATTTTTTTTTTCGCTTTAAAAAGTCATCCCTAAAGAGCTTAAAATTTTGGCGATATTTTGGCGATATTATTCTTTCCGATTTCCAATTAATGAAGTACATATTTATGGATATTAAATTTAGTGTATGTTACTACTGCTTTTCTGATTCGTTCTCCCTTTCTGAATTTCTAGCGTCATAAAGTGAATAAATCGTAATCAAACGAAATATTAAATATTTTATGTCACTTCGGAAAGTAATCTCTAAACAGGCGAACATTTTTGGCTATAATTCTATTAGCCTCCATTTTTTTTCAAGTAAATCATCATTTATGATAATATTTATCAACTAGTAAAAGGAGAATCGCTCCAAGTCATATCTTCTCAACTAAATGGTGTCACCCATCTGATCGTGTGGCAGGAAAATTTATGTTTGACAATGGTCCCCAAGATTACTACAGTTTCAGAAACTAATCTTAGTTCAACGAGTTATTTCCGAGGGAAAGGGTATCAAATCCTTAGAAATACGAACGGAGAACTCGGATAAGTCCCGGCTAGGGATATAGAAGCACACAAAAGTCCATGAATAATTTACTCTTTCTCTCTTGTGTTCGGTTTCGATAGCTGAGACCTGCTTAATGAGTTTCTAAGAATTTATTTATCAAATGCATGTAGGAAAAGGGGAACAACAGGCAAAAAAAGGGGAAATCTTGTTGGTAAATATTAAGGATTTTTGTCTACTGAATGAACACTGGGGATTGATTCTTAATGATGTTGTTATAGAAAGATCAGTTGTACGGAGGACCAACACTATTAAAACCAAAAGTATTAAAACCAACTAAGTATTTAAGAAAATTAAGATGTTTATTTTAAAAATTCTGAAATTAAAACTCAGTTTGTTAGGTCTTTATTCTAACCTTGAGTTACTATGTGGGGGTTCCCTTTCTCTCTGCGAACCAAAGAAAGCTGTAATTTGTTTTGCATTTCGTGAGGGCGATTTTATTTTCAGTTAAATATTTTAAGGTTCCCTATGCCGGAAGGAACAGTATATGATTATTGGCAGTGGACTTATTTTTTCTGTTGCAAATAACAGTGTTTGAAAGTGTTGGGCTGATTCATCGTTCAGAAATATTTAACTAGACGGTGAGAGCAGGGCTGGGCATAACAACTATATAACTGGCTATTTCAGGAACCAAACCTAAAACTTTGTAATTGGAATATATATATATATATATATATATATATATATATATATGTGTGTGTGTGTGTGTGTACTCCAATTACATACGAATAAAATTGCACATTTTTTAAGTTATCTCTAGATTTTGTGGGCCTAAGTAACGCTTGGTTGATCTAGTTGAAAGATACTAAATTGCATACTGAAAACGATTTTGTGGTTGCATAGTTTATTTTAAAGTCTTTATAAACAAAAAGCTTATATTTAATTGCAATTATATGTGATGTGTTTCTATCTATTTGTAGAGCACTATAAATACTATCTAATTTGTAGAGCAGTATAAAACAAAACCCAATATTCGAAATTTATACGTTAACAATTTTAGACAGAGAAAAAAGAGTATAAAAAAAGCTGAGCTGGGATAAAAATTAAAAAATATAATCCTAAAGCATACGCTACACTGTCTTATCAAATGGAAATTTTATTTATTAGAGCGTAGTTCACGCGCCTTAGTTGTGCTGTTTTATTTACTTCCATCTTTCTTTATTGAGTTTAATAAAGAGTTACATTCTAAAACTACCTACGCAGTTTCACTCTAAGAATATTTTCCAAAATATATTTAAACATTTCGTATGTAAATAACGAAACCGATCGAGATGAGAATGAGAAAATGTAAGTGTGCTGCATATTGATCGCTAGTTAATGAATTGCCTACTACTTAAGGGGAGATATTGCCGTAAAAATTTAATGTATTTTGATCATTGAAGATTATTTAATATAAAGAATCAATATGTTAGATAAAAGGAACGATTAAAGCAATAATACTTTTTATAAATGTTAATTTTTTTAGACAAACATGCTTGAGTCGCAATTAATATTTATTGAAAATTAATTTCGTATTTATTCTTACGTCAATTTCCTAAGAATAACTCATTGATAAAGCCGATGGAAACATATATTTTTTTTTCTTGAACTTATAAGGAAATGTTTAACTCTTTTCTTCTATAAATAAATCCTGTAAATTAATAGTAAATACACAACAATGAAAAATATCTTCAATGTATTCAGTATTAAAACAAGAAGTAAATAACACAACTCCTTTTTCAGATAAGAGGTACAAGTTTATAACAAACTATTTCTATTGGATAAATAGAACAGAAAATTTCTCTGATATTTCTCATTATATAATTTTGGAAAATGTTTGGAGAGAAAAGTGTCTTGTGATATGAGTAATCATTGAAATTTTTTTAATTGTCTTTTGTGCTACACAATTTAATATTTTACATCGTTTCCAAGCAATGAAAAAAGAAAAGATTTGAGTTTTGAAATTTAAAGTTAAAAGAGTTTAATTAATTTTCTGCTCAAAATTTTTATTCATGCAACTAAATATTATCTTACAAGAAATTTAACAACTTTTCCGATATATTCGAAACATTTGTCTTTCTACTTTTGCAAACTGGAAATCTGAAAGTCTAACTTGTAACTTCTATGGAAACTACATGTTTTCTATACGGATTATGAATGAAGTTTCAGACTGAATTATTGGTAAATTCTTGCACATTTCTCTATACTAATTTCTGTCGCGTAAAATATGACCATAATATCTTAGGTGTAAAAAATCGCAAAACTGTATATGAAAGACTAGATTTCTTTTAGTTTTCGAAGGGATTTTTTTAATGTGCTTAGATTATTTTTTTTCTTCTTTACTTATTATTTTTCTCAACAAGATTACATACTCATCATCAAAGCATTTTAACAACTCAAGGGGAATGCATTCCTAATGCGGAATTTCTCTAAAATTTTACAGATGACTGACAATGTGTAGTCATCCAGACCACTTCGAAAAGAACCTCCGTCTATCACGAATCGTGTTGCAAAATTTAGAGCGCAAGATGATAAAATGCATATAGACCTCCCTTATTGGCAGTCCAATCTACAAAATATACATATCCAGTCTTCAATTAAACTTGGACCTAAGTATCGGCTATGTTATGGGCACCTTAGCAAGGAATCCCCGGTAAGTACCACTAGATGGAAAGGAATTCCTAATGTAAAATTTCTCTAAAATTTTACAGGTGACTGACAATATGTAGTCATCTAGACTACTTCGAAAAGAACCTTCATCTATCACGAATTGTGTTGCAATATTTAGAGTGCAAGATGACAAAATGTATATAGACCTCACTTATTGGCCGTCCAATATCCAAAATATACATCTCCAGCTATCAGTTAAAGTTCGACCTAAGTATCGGCTATGTTATGGGCCCCACAGCAAGGAATTCCCGGTAAGTACCAAGAGATGGAAAGGAATTCCTAACGGAGAATTTCGCTAAAATTTTACAGGTGACTGAAAATATGTAGTCCTCTAGACTACTTTGAAAACAACCTTCATCTATCACGAATTGTGTTGCAATATTTAGAGCGCAAGATGATAAAATGCATATAGTCCCCGTTATTGGCAGTCCAATCTCCAAAATATACAGCTCCAGCCTTCAGTTAATCTTGGACCTAAGTATCAGCTATGTTATGGGCACCTCAGCAAGGAATCCCCGGTAAGTACCACTAGAAGGAAAGGAATTCCTAATGCGGAATTTCTCTAAAATTTTACAGGTAACTTACAATTTTTAGTCATCCAAACTACTTCGAAAAGAACCTTCATCTATCACGAATTGTGTTCCAACATTTAGAGCGCAAGATGATAAAATGCATATAGACCCCTTTATTGGCAGTCTAATCTCCAAAATATACATATCCAGCCTTCAGTTAAACTTGGACCCAAGTATCGGCTATGTTATGGGCCCCTCAGCAAGGAATCCCCGGTAAGTACCACTAGACGGAAAGGAATTGCTAATGCAGAATTTCTCCAAAATTTTACAGGTGATTGTCAATATGTTGTCATCTAGACTATTTGGAAAAGAACCTTCATCTATCATGAACTGTGTTGCAATATGTAGAGCTCAAGATGATAAAATGCATATAGACCCCCTTATTGGGAGTCCAATCTCCAAAATATACATCCCCAGCCTTCAGTTAAACTTGGGCCTAAGTATCAGCTATGTTATGGGCACCTCAGCAAGGAATCCCCGGTAAGTACCACTAAAGGGAAAGGAATTCGTAATGCAGAATTTCTCTAAAATTTTACAGGTGACTGACAATTTTTAGTGATCCAGACGTTGTTTTAGAAGTAGTCTGGATTATCACGACTTGCGTTGCAATATTTAGAGTGCAAGATGATAAAATGCATATACACCTCCCTTATGGGCTGTTCAATCGCAAAAATATGCATCTCCAGCCTTCAGTTTGGCTTGGACATAAGCATCGGCTATGTTATGGGCACCTCATCAAGGCATCGCGACTTGCAGGATATCACGACTTGCGTTGCGATACTTAGAGCGCAACATGATAAAATGCATATACTCCTCCCTTATGGTCTGTTGAATAGCAAAAATATACATCTCCAGCCTTCAGTTAGGCTTGGACATAAGCATCGGCTATGTTATGGGCACATCATCAAGGCATCACCGTTAACTACCACTAGATGGAAAGGAATTCCTAATGCAGAATTTCTCTAAAATTTTACTGGTTACCGACAATGTGCCGTCACCTAGACCACTTCAATACGAACTTTTGTCTATCACGAATTCTCTAGAAAAAATTGGAGTGCAAGATGATACAACGCATATAGCCCTTATGAGCAGTTAAATCGCAAAAATATATTATCTCCAACATACTGGTATTCCCGGACATAAATATCACCTTTGCTATGGACACCTCGGCAAGGCATGACCGACGAGTAAGCATACATACAGGAGCTAACAGAAAAGTTTGATTACGACTGCAATGGGTATGCCGAGTCATCACTTAGAGACATTTGTAACTGTAGGCATGGTTATCTTACACAATCACGAAAAAGAAAATAACAAAAAAGGAAATAATAAAAAAAGAGGGACATAATGATTCGTTAGTTCTTGAGCATGCACAATTTTTTAACAGATCTTACAAAAATTTCTTTCATACTTACTTTAAAATTTGAAGTTTACACTTTTGGAAATTGTTCAAAAGTCTTTTTTTTGTGTGGTACAATTTGAAGCATGGTGTAATACAAAGTCCAACGTCACAATCAGGGCAGAAATAATGATATGAAGAATAATCCAAATTATTAGAAGACAGTTCAGAATCTGAATCAGAACTCAGTGCATGGTCTAACAGGAAAGTTATTTTCGTCGTTTATTTCATCCATAATTTTTAAAATATGTAGTGGTTTGAATTCACAAGCGTTGCAAGCAGTAGAACAAAAATTCCACAAAGCAAAAATTCCCGCGTTTCCGTTTAATAAAGAAAACACGGGTGAAAAGAATTTTAATGACATGGACAAGCTACGATATCTGTTTAAAATGTTTGTACTAGGTTTTGTATTAATTATTTCGTTTGCAAGTGTTTTTACAAGCTAAAAACACGTGCAAACGAAAAGAGAGATTATCCATGCCCGTACGCTGTACGGGCAAACCGGTTTGGGACAGGTGTGAGTAGCCCGTGCGCTATACGGGCAAACCGGTTAAGGGGTTAGTCACCCTTTTGCGTACTGCTAATGCACATGGACAGAGTGCACGAAGAAGGAGGAATCTACCCCTTGTTATCAACGGATTTCATTGCCATGAATGACACAATGAGCAGGGACGCATCATAATGTCATGTGTAATCTTTTATCTCCAGTTTAAAGAGAAGATTCGTAATTAATCGAATTGATAAGAAAGAAAGAAATAGTTTATTACTATTGTGTGTGTACAACTGTGTCTTTTTTAACTTAAATAGTCCATTTTTTTTCAAGTTTCTAAAAAGTGAAAATGATTAATCTCTTCAGACCCGAGACAAAAATAAAAGCTAAATATTTTGCAAAAGGTACTTAAATTCTTGTTTAGTTCATTATGAAGTAGAAATGGGGCATTTAATTTTTTTATTAAAAAATATACGGGGTAGGAAGCATGTATCACATGTGATACATCAGAGCCGAGACAGAATACTACAATCAGAATTTTTCAAATATTTGGTAAATTTTTTCAATTAGTGAATTCTGAGTTTGTATCACACGATATATAAAATACATGAATGCTGCATGAAAAATAAGCATAATCAGTATATTGTGTTAACTTTATATTATTTGTCTATTTTTCATGAAATAATTTAAAACAATTTCTTGATGCTGTGAAACCCCAAAAAATTGTATTCTGTACACTGTTTAAGGGTTAAGGCCGAGCACTTATCATTTCTGCATCTGCTTCGATGGGTCCTATCCCCAATAATTTCAATCATATGTCTAGCCTCTTTGCTACGTGCTGCTTTATGCGGAATGAATAAAAAATGAGTAAAATTGTAAAGTAAACACTTCAACTGAAGATTTTAACTCAAGAAATAATGCTTTTATCAACTTTCAAAATCTAACTAAAAAAACAGACTTAAAAAACACTAACAAAAACACACAAAACACAGTCACAAAAGACTGACATTTGACGTCATAGGGACCCATTGTATCACATGTGATACAAAAAAAAATTAGCAAGTTAATATGCATTAATATTTCCGTGAAAATTAATTTTATTGATATAAATAAGTAACTCGTACACATAAAAAGAAAATTTATATTTAAAAATTATTTTAATATTTGTATCATTAAGTAATAAAAATACTTGTTTAGATGGCGTGCAGACATCGTGCTTTGATTGAAAAACGCTACTTTAAACACAATCGTGGACAAGTACTGCCATCGGTTGACGCGAAGAGAAAATTAAGAGCGGTATCTCACTTTATATCACATGATACAACGATTACAGAATAATTGCTGCCGTCCAGCCTTGTTGAAAAAATATGAAACTTTTGTATCACATGTGATACAAAAGTACCGAGAAGGTTAAAAATACAAGATTAAATAAATCAAACCAAGCAGCATGAACACGCCAGATGATGATACAGCTACGTATTTTGAAAGAATCATGTTCAAACAGGTTAGTTTTTACAGGTTATTTTGGTTGAGTGGTACTTTTTCTACAGGCGTTCAACAAATTTAAATTTAAATTTAGTATTTTCAAATACAAGTATTTTAAAACAAAAATTGGGATAAATATAAAAAAATAACTTTAAAAAATTTTGATATGAAATCTAATATCAAATATGAAATTATCAGGGATTCATCAATGTGCCAATAATTCATAATTAGCCATCCTGAATTTAAATTCCCGGTGCAAACATAGTACAGATAGAATAAAATTGTATAATAATTCCAATCTATTTTAATAACCGTGTTGATATGGAAGGATGGAAGGAGGAAATATGTCTCCCACTTACTAAAATAAAATAAATCAAAGTTCATTCATTTCAATTTTCCTAGCTTTCTTTTTTTAATTTATTTAAATACCGTTTTCCTCACATACTTATATACTGTCTCTTTCGAAAACAATCTTCGTTTGTCGAAAAAAAAAAGCAGAAGAAATTCCTTAATATATATTTTTCTTTTACTTAATTTTTCATTAAACTGAAATTTCGGAGAATTTATGGCATTTTGATTGATATTTTATGTATTTCTCGGAGATTACTATGATTAATTATTTTACACATGGATACTTTCTGTGATCCCCAATCAAAGTTATGAGCCCTTCAAAAGATCCATTCTTCATTCTTATGTGAAACATCTTTCATCCGTAAATGATAAGTGAATATTTTGTTAGCTTCAATTGTTCTTATCGCAAAGAATCTTTCCGCTCCACGAAACTCCTTTTTATGAAACTTATTTTTTCCTCTTTTTTTTCCGATAGAAATTTAAACTTAAAAGTAATGCATTTGAAGTGTTATTTTCAATAGGCGTCATAAACTTCATTGTAATTTAATCGAATATTTATTTTTTAGTTTTATCAGGGAACATGCCAAATTTGCTCACTTTAAATATTTTAAGGGATTTAATTCTCTCTAGCAGGTATTGTTGATTTAAATTAAGGTATTGGTACAACTTCGGAGGTAATTTTTAAAAAAATTAATTTGTTTTTTACCTATTTTTTATAATGATATATAAGTCAAAACTTTTAAAAATGTATGCAAAATTTAGCTAGTACGTTAAAATATTTCTGTGTTCAGAAGGAAAAATGTTATGACTATTAAGTCATTTTTCGTAAAAAAATGAGTTTTTCACATTCCAGATTCTCGTTCGCTGATATTTTATATTTACTGTAACTACTGTAAGTAAAAGCCAACTATTAATACATATATAAATACTAGCTGCATATCCGTGCTTCGGAGTACATTCAAATTAAAAATACAAAGGTAATGTATGGAATTAATGCAAACAAAAAACAAAAAATATATTTATAAAAAAATTCTAACCGATATTTTTATAGACAAAATAATGTAGAAGAAAATATTCAAATTAATTCTAATAGAACATACTGAAGAATATAGTACAGTTAATATAGTACAGTTTGAGGAACATTTCTTTTACTGTATTTTAATATTTTTTTGGATAATGTCCAATCGTCTGCCGCATTAGCAAGGAAAAAATATTTTCTATTGTCAATTTATTTCGTTGTTATGCACGTGACGCAAAATTAATTTAAAGTTTCAGAAAAAGAAAAGAAACCACGTGATCAGCATTTAATAAATAAATTCTAAAAATTAATCTTTAAAAATTCACCAAAAATCAGAAAATGGAGGTAAAGATTCGAAAAAGATTTCATTTTAAAGGAATTTTTTTTATCTTTCTCACGATATAAATTTTATAACCCTCAAAGTATTATTTTAAATGCAAACATTAAAAAATGTTACGAAAACAGCTTACAAATTTAATTTAAAACAATCTAAGAAGAATTTTTCAAACATCTTTCTTAGTGCACCCCTACTCTATAAAAAGAATCGCCATGTAAAATTTCATCCCTTTAGGTCCAGCGGTTTGGTCTGTGCGTTATCTGTCAGTCAGTCAGTTACGGTACTGTTTTATATATATAGACAATATAATACAAATCTATATATTTAAAAATGAATGTTTGTTTGTTCGTATTTTATGCGCTGCCGTACCCTTCATCCGATTGCGATGAAACTTGTTGTTTGAACTTGCGCGAAGGTTATAGACTATTTTCATCCCGCTACGACATTTCATTCCCGAATTATGTTAGAACAAGTTTGCGCGGTATCAACGGATATTTATGTTCAAAGCCATTGTAACATTTCATTGTTGCCAATTAAATTATAACATTTCCGTAAAAATAAACATACATGAATTGAAAACGGGATTTATTCATATATTGGCACATGCAAGAATGAATTTGATATATTATGTTCATATACGTGGCAACGCACGGAATATTTCTTTTTATAAAAGGAAAATATAAGGATAGAAAGTCATTCAGTTTCAATGAATGTGTTATCTAACCATTTCATGCAAACATAGCAGGTGATTTAGCTTTGAGAAAGAATTATAATCATGAAATACGTGTAATTAAGAAAGTCTGAAAGTGGCATTGAAACGTAGAAGACGATTTAGTTTTGAGAAAGAATTCGAGCATGAAATACGCGTATATACCTTTTATATAATAATTATCAGATTTGCTGTGTTTTAATATTGAATGTGATCTCAATCCATTCAAACAGTATTTATTCTTTTTCTATAATAATAAATCTATTCAAACATTATTGACTAGCTGTAAATTAATGCTTTAAAATGCCCCAAAAGAGGAGAGCAACTTTTAATCCTGCAGAAGTAAGGGCAAAATGTCAAAGATTGTTGAGAAATGAGCAATGTGAGGAAATAATAAACAGAAGAGTGCGAAGCCAACATAATTTAAAATGCAGTTAGACGAACACAAGAACCTGAAGAAAAAACATTCCCAAAAGCTCGAAGGCAACAGAATTCGAATTGTAGTGATCCGAAACAGTGAGACTAATGAAGAAACTTTTAACGCGTCGAACATACGATCATCTTCGAGCTTCAACATCGAAAGGAGAGGAAAGCGATGAACAACGACAGCACCGACAACGAACTAATGCTATTTGCTACCGCAAAAGAATTTTAGCATAAACTTTAGAACATCATAACATGAGGCTAATCACTGAAAAAACAATTATAACAGAAACTGAATCCCGATCGAAGCCGGGTAATGCATCTAGTATAAAATAAATTAGTGATATTTCATGACATCTTCAATCTGAGAATGCCTGTTTCGAAAATTAAAAAAAAAAAGTGACTTATAACATTTTGCCAACTGAGCACAGATTTTTCTAAGAGGAAAAACGGGAAAAAAATGGGTATTTGCATGTCCTGTACACAGAGAAAAAAAATCGTTCGGTGAACCCACTTCTCCGAGTTCAAATCCACTGCACAGGGGAACTCGCTTTTGGTGAGTAGTACGACCCATGTGGGAAAGTGGGTTCTAGAACCCAGATCCCAAGCGGGTTGATTTACCCAACACCAACTCATTAAAATGGGTTATACAACTCACTTTAAAGTGTGTCGAAAATCACACCAACATGAGCAAAGGAACTCTTATTTCGAGTTCAATATTTCACTTTATTTCGGGTTATAAAACCCATGTCTAAGGAGTTCTTTTAAGTAAATGAGTTTAAGCTATATTATTCGAAATGTTGCCTATTTTCCCCGTAATTCATTATTCATTGTTTATGTATTTATTATCTCAATTCCCTCATATTCTTTCTCGTGGAAAGAAAAATCACCCTGCGCTATACACCTATATTTGGAATTTAATTGATGTTAAATTTAAGGATATTTTTTCAAAGTTTCATAAAAACAAAGCTAAATATCTGTTATAAAATCTTGCAAACTTATATCATAAGTGATGAAAGGCTGTCTAAAAATTGTAAGGATATCAGAAATTTAAAATGTTAATCAAGCATCCATTATTTTTTTAGATCAGTTTCCGTCACGGGGTAACAGAGAGGAACTAAAAAAAACCCAAATTAAAAGAAAACAACTTTTAACTGAATTTTATGATGAGATTTAGTGGTGGTGCTTCTATATACCAGTGAAATAAAATATACAGGAAACTTATGAATATTATAATGTAAAAAACCTTAAAATTTCGTTGGGCAAAAAGCTTTCTTTACAACTTTTAGTTTGATTAAACTGAGGAACAAATATTTGATCAAGGAATTTTCAGATCTTACCTTTAACACAGGAGAGATATTAACATTTTATTAAATGAAGCAGAAAATTAATTACTTTGAGTTCAGTAATATATATTTCTAATTGGTAGAGATACCATGATCCCAAACAACTAATTCAGAGGCAATTACAATATCTCAAACTGTAACAACAAAGATTTCAGGAAATATAGATAATTATTTTCTAAGACAAGTTTTTCACAAGTATAAACTAGCTCTATTCGATAAATCACCCATTTATACTTACATGCTTTATAAACTTCATAATGTGTGAATATACTTACCTAGCTGCTCTAAACAAAAATAGCTCCAGACACATGGTCTGAAAATTTTATAATGTGCTAATAGATATTTACTATAAATATACTTTTCTACATAGAAATGAAATAACTCATGTAAATTGCATTCATCCTTCCTGCTAAATCTTATGGTTTCAAATGCACACTTTAATGAGAAAGAAAATAAACTCACATTTAAATAAAAAAAATCCCAGCAAACAAATTTACAAATACAGAGAAACTTTATTTACATATATATGCACATATTTTTGTATTTAAACAACCAGGCCCAATTTTATAAAAATTTATTATTTTCAATCAAAATCTTCAGTTCAGATAGTCAAGCTTTTTTTCGGCTGCAGTATTCATCTGAAATATAAAATAAACTTCATAAATGTTATGCATTTCAGTATCAAAGTTGATTTTAATTTTCACGTAGTTAAACTTTTATAGTGCCCAGTGACAGCTTCTACATTAATGGACACTTTTTTGCTCAATTTTTATTGCAATGTTTGTCAGATCTTGACATTAGGATTTTAAATTTTGAAAATTTAAATTTTGAAAACAACTAGCAAGAATTGACACACAGGAGCGAACAAATTTTTCCATATTAAGCTAAAAAGGTTCGTGAGAATGAGTGGATATATCTGTCATTACCAGTCCATAACAAAATTTTAACTGCAGTTGCAGCATAGAGAACTGATCCTCCATGTTTCAGTAAAGTAACTGCTAGATTAAGAGACTAGTCCCTCCAAAGTATAAATCCTAATGTGTGCATTATTACTATTAGTATTATTTTAAGGATGAATCTCATACAGGTACTACTAATACATTAATTTGAAAATGCGCATAACCAAAATTTTATAATTCATGATGTTGAAGATAAATTTATTTTAATGAATGAATTAGATTCAGGTGCAAAATTCATATAGTGTAATGTATGTTTCAAATACAGCAAAGTACAATTTTGTAATAAATCCATATTGTTACCATTTCAAGTTCCTCTTGAGTTGATAGTTTTGGGATCTGGCGGAATAGGAAAAGCCAGGCAGGTCTTAAAGAGCTCCTAATATCTAAAAATAGAGAACAAAACCTAATGAAGTGCAGATGTTATGAAGAAATTGTTTTCCTACACTAATTGATTCTAGACTAAATAGCTAAATAGAAAAATAATTAATTAATCATAAAAATAAGAACTGTGTAGCAACATTTTATACATATTCGCATCTATACAACTCTTATATAAAGTTTTTTTAAATTGTTTAAAAAAGGATGTTAAAAAGCATAATACATTTACATATACAAACTTGCTTGGGAAAAGTTAAAAGTAATTTTGATTCAAGGTTTCAACAAATATTCAACTGTCTGCAGTAAAAGTTATATAGACATGTTATTCTTAACCTCTATTGATATTTTTTTCAAAAAGGAAAAAAAAGGACTTTGTCTTAACACATTAATTCCAATGGTCAATAATCCTAAATAACTTATGGCAAGATTTATATTTTTAGATTCTTTTGAGAATGCAGATCCATACTTTTTGAGACCATTAATAAACTCATCTATCTTTCTCCCCACTTTCTTTAAAATACAGACAAACTTACAAAAATACAAAAGGTGTGCCATATATATTTCGAAATTAAAATTCATAAATTGCTTAACCTCTTTAACAGACAATTATTTTAAAACCAGAATACTTATTTCCCTCAAAATTAAGAAGAAATACATTTAAGCTGAAATATTATTTTGGTTTTCAATAATTTTAATTACTTTATTTTTAAAAGAACACAATTAACTTTTGTTTTCATTGAAAGTAAAAAAAAAATAAGAATTCACTCTAATAAATAAATCCTCAACATTCTCATCAATAGACATAAAATTTTTCAACAGAATCAAAAAGAATATTTTTTTGTAATAAAAGAATAACTTCTCAAAATTTATTATTTACAATGTATTTACCAATCCATATAGACAACCGTACTTTGGGTTATTAGGGGTAAAACTCGCCACAGAGTAGAGATAGGGGTTACTTTTTAATAATATGAATAAATAAGTCCTGCATGAGAGGTGAACAAAATATGCCATATACAAAGATTTTAAATATGAAGGTAGAATACTATCATTATACGAGTAAGACATCAAGTGCATAATAGGCATTAGGCAGTATTTGTGCAAACATAAAACTGAACTATACTTTCAGTTTTTACCACAGAAAAAAATATTAAGGGACTTTTAATTATTAAAATACTTAAGGAAAGTTATATAAACAAAAATTAACAAATGGAAACAAAATAGCAGGTTTTAACACATGTAATTCAGTTTGGTTTTTAACAAAAACTATGTATGTAACTAATTACAGCACTTGAAATTTAAAAAAAAAAGAAAAACATATATGCTTCCTTTTTATATTTCATCTAAAATAAAAAGAACCGAAGAGAGGGAGAACCTCTCATTTTGTATTTAAAAATTAAAACTTTATGTATGCCTGAAACACAGTATCCTGTATTGGTTTATTTTCAGCATTCCCAGATTAATGATAAAATTACTGATAAATCCTTTTGAAATAGTTACATCAGAAGAAAATTTTAACTATAATTTTTACATACTTATAATATAAAATTTAGATCAGAATATGAATGTTTCATCAGCTGAATACAAAAACTGTGCATTAATTCATCATTATATATTGCCAAATTCTCTTCCTATATATATGTATCTATATATGTGATAGAGAGAGATAGATGGATAGAAGGATATATATGTATGTATATATAAATAATGATAAATATAAAGAAAAAAATTACTGGAAATTACATTTTTAAACTTATTTGAACAAAAATCTTAGCATAAAAAATTAAATACGCTGTCACTTTTTTTAATAATAGTTTAAGTTCAATAATAAACTAAATCCCAAGATCCTATTTCATAGCATGCTTAGTTAATTTAATAACTAAATTAACAATATAGAAACAGAATATGTAAAATCAGACAACAGAAATATATATTTCAGCCCAATAAAAATAAATGTAAATCTATATCAGGGAAAGCACTGACATTTTAAATTTTTCGGTCTTAGGGGCATTCGTCTTTAATAGTTGGAACCTTATGATCAGCTACAATATTTTTTTTAAACAGACAAAACAGACTAATTTTATAAATGTACACATACAGTATGTATGAAAACAATATTTTTTTTTCCTCCTCACTATTGCATATTACTGATAAATTTTAAAAAGTAAAATGGATAAGGTTTACATTCATTGACATAGAATAAGATTCAACAATAAAAGTATTAAATAAATCGCACTCACCTTAGCTCAGAAAAGGGATGATTTTGAAGCCGCAATCCACTGTCAACTATTTTCAATGTGAAGCAGTCGGGTACTGTAGTACGATGAGCTGACACTGCCCTCAAAACTTTATCACCCTTCCTACCCATAAATATAAATATGTAGTCGGTGGTCGGGCATATCTTACTACCATCTTACTAATCGTTCCAAGATGTACTTAATAGTACATCTTAGAACACCTGGGACACCTTATTTGAGATGTCTTTCCATAAAAGATTCCTGCCATGCTTACGGGAACGTACTAGACAATACATGGCGGAGACCCACCGTTTCGTTTGAAGAACTTAAGGCGAGGGAATAAATATCAATCGGAAAAAGACTATTTCCTGTCAAACACTTGTGAAAACACGTTTTCCCCGGGAAACTCGAACGATGGAATTCAAACTGAAAAGATTACCTCTATTTCCTAATTGCAATATAGCTGTTAAAATAGTCGTTTTCAGAATTACAAATTTCATATTTTAAAAGTTATGAATCGAGATATATATTTAAAACTATTGTTAATCATAAACGTCAATGCTCTGTGAATGTAAGATGCTATTAGTGGCTAGATTTTGGCCCGGTAAATTATAATAAAATAAGGTTTGAAAAAAAAAAAAAAAACATATTGGAGAAAAATATAGTTTACAGTTACAATTGTAATTTTTTTTTTTCCATAAGCAGCTTCAGTGTCGCAAAGTCTGTAAAATGAAAATAATCATAATCTTTGTTTGTGTTATATATACGTATATAATGTATCCGATATATGTGTGTGTAAGGGTGTATAAAATATAACTTTTTGGTAGCTGTGCGATGGAGGTTTATTCTATACCGATCAATTTTACGCGATTTTTTATTAGCGATGTCCCATAACTAGGACTTCTTTCTTTTATTTATTAATTTTTTTTTAATATTGTCACAAGTATTCCTTATGAAGCGTGCGAATCATTAGTAAGCTATTAAGCTAACCCTTCGAAAATTAAGGAGAAAAGTATGAAAACGCAAACCTTCGAATCCAAGCCTTTTTTTATCAAACTATAAGCGTCTGCCTTGCAGATCAAGGCGTAAAATATTAACAACATACGCATAAGAACTTCAGCTTTTTTTCGTAAAAGAATGTTAATTTTGTTAAAAAAATTATCTGAAACTGATAGTTGCTTTGTACATTTATTACTTTATGAAAAAAATTCTACAAAAATTTTCAATAACTTGGATTTAAAAGATACTCTTTTAAAGGAAAACATTTCTACATAAAGGAAATAATTTCTAAGTTGAGAACAATAGTCAATATGTGAAATATAAATATAAAAAAAATTGATTTGGAATAATAGAAAAGAATTTTTGTTAATCTCGTCAAAAAAAAGTAGACATTGTATTCCAAAAATTAAATTCCTTATAAAAAATAATGAATAACAATTTAAGTACATTCGAAAATTTTCATCCCGAATACTTCACTTCAGCGTTTTGTGACATTTACGGTCTAATACTTAAAGTTGGTTTTTCAGCTCAGTAAACACACATAACATAAGTTATTTAACACACTTGCTTCGATAACACAGTTGCGATAACTCGGTAGTATTTTAACTCACTTTGATCCGCATTCAAAATCATGGGTAGTGGTTTGTTTAACTCACCTCTCACAATAACCTCTCACAAGTGGGTTGCAGAACCCACTTATTCCGGCGACTGACCGACTTTTTTTTTCTCTGTGTAGTTCTATCTAGTAGTGATTTCGTTTATTTGTATGCTATATTTGGTCATATTCATTTGATCGTATGACCAAAAGATACATAAAAGTAAATTTCAATGAGTACAAAAATTGAATGTGATTTCTCCTATGAGTAAACGTTATTATATAGTATTGTTCAGTGCTACCATGGCCTTGTGCGATTGGATATCACACTTGTGAATTGCAATATTTTCAATATCAGTTCATTTGCATAAGAACGTTAATCGAAGATGTAAGGTAGGCAGTTCGGCGCGTGCCTCAATGTCTCAACAATCTATGCATATAAGCACAGCAGTAGTTTAGTTCGTTACAATCATTGTATCTAACTGCAGTATACATAGCTTAATTTCTTTCTCAATATGTCGAAGTTACATTAAATTACACCTCCCTCCAAAAGTTAAGGTACCACATTTTTTATGTCCAATTGAAAAATGAATGAACAGAGAAACAAGAAATTTTGAGGAAATGTGCACGAAATAGTTCTTTATTAAATGCGACAAAGAAATTTACATAATTTACAAGAATTTCAGCAAAAAAGCAGTCTTGGAAGAAAACTCCATTATTGGAGAAAACAGTATGAAGAAAATTCAAGAAATATATATCCAAGAATTCCAGAAATTCTATGCAACCAAGAATTAAAGCGTCAGGCTTTATTTCGTTCAAGCGCACAACACAACTAACTACACAAGCTTCATGCAAACCGCGAAGCGTGTTGCATGCGTGTTGCGTGACGCTACCAGTACGCCAAAAAACAAATATAACCTACAGAATATAATTTCAATTTGTAACACAGTATATCACAGTTTTATGTAGGAAAATGTCATGGGAACACTAAAAAATGGTTTCTAGTAAGGAATATGGTCACTCCTACCTGTAATGCATTGTCGGTACCGACTTTTCATGCTGCCAATTAAGTTGTCGGACACCGAAATGGGATGCGAAGACCAGACACGGGGTAAACCTTGTTCTACCTCGTGTAATGACTTTGGAGGAGGACTTAAAGCAGTAACGTATCTTCCAAGGTAGTCCCAAACATGCTGTATTGGACTGATGTCTGGAGATCTAGCTCGCCATTCCATTCGGTCCAAACCATGACCCTCAAGATAATCCTCTAGAAGCACAGCTCGGTGAGGTCGTGCATTATCATCCATTAGAATAAATTCATTGCCAATAGCAGCGTCATTTGGGTGGACATATTGATCAAGGATCTCGTCCCGATATCTTACACCAGTCAGAGTTCGTCAATGGTACACATGCAGGTCAGTGTGACCACCGAGAGCGATTCCTGCCCAAACCATGATTCCACCAACTCTGTAACTGTGTCTTTCAGCAATGTTGGTTTGGTTGTATCTGGTGCCTTGTTCCCTTCAGATCAGCAGATGCCCTGAATCGATCTCTAGTGGGAACCTGAACTTATCTGGGAAGAGTACAGAACCCCATTGCTGCCTGGTCCAGGACACGTGTTTGCTTGCCCAACATAAACTTCTCGGTCATCGGTTAAGTAGGACACACACAACAGGTCGTCTTGCATAGAGAGCATAATTGTGGAGGCGTATTCGCACCGTAGTAGCGGATATTCTTGTCCCCGAAGCGATAAAATGATCTGAAACAAGCTGAGGCACAGTAATGCTCCTCTTTCTTCGAGCTGAAAGAGCTAGAAAGCAGTTTCCCGCAGGTGTTGTAACTCGTGGTCGGCCTAGAACATGTCTTGTAGACACAGAAACTTCTGATGTAAACCGATTACGTAGTCATTAGACCATACTTCGAAGCACATTGAGACTTCTAGTAGCATAAGCTTGTGACAATCCCTTTTCCATCTATCAGGTCACTCGCCACTTTAATGAATCGAGTAAATGACTTCTCCAAGACATTGCTACTGTCTCCTGAGTGCGGTCAAAGAAATTGGCAACAAAGACTGAAAAGAAACAATTATGAACAATACTTACACACAGAGTCAGGAAAGTTTGATTTTTCCACATTTTCTCTTAATCTCATGTAAGTGACAATTCTTTAAAATGAATGGGGTGACCAGTATTGTTTTGCATAAGTTCGATACTATCATTCATATACACTATGAATTTTATTGTTACTGCCTTTATTTTAATGGTCAGCTTCGAAAAACATGTTGCACCTTAACTTCTGGAGGTCAGTGTATATTATACTAAGTTGGAGTCAGATTCATAACATGTTCAACCTAGTTAGACGGGTTGACAAGTTTTACTACCAGGGTTACTACACCAGTGACCCTTCATTAGTTATCTCTATAATCGATTAAGGGAAAAATACTATTTAATTGATGATAAGATTTCTTCAATATTATTTACTTTATTTCAATCTTTATCTCAGTATTGGTCAATAAATCTTTGAAAATCAATGGGATTGTTTTGGTCCGAAACATAGGTGAAAATATACTTATAGTAGTACACACACAAAACACCCACATATATTAACATACATATATGCTTTCCAACATTTAGGTAAGAAGTTTATTTACATATGTATTGCAATAATGCCAGAAGAAAAGAAAACTTTAAATACATAGGAAGATAGGAATCCTATTCAATAAACATGACCTGTAATTTGAGTTTCGAGGAATTTTCGACTTGTGCGCTGAGAATAGGCCTTTCTTTGGGGATTTCAGTACAAAGGACGCATAAATTCTATAAATTTCTGGAGAATGGCGGATATTTGTAACTAAAAATAGACATGGAAACTCAAACAGGTTCATTTTATTTATTGATGCAGTATATAAATTTATTTTATTAAATCCCCGGGGCTTGATAGAATGCAATGAGCTAGGTCCACCAAGTATTTATAACCTTTGAAGGGAATAAGGGTCCTTCAACCTCATATTTCAAAATTTTTAATATTATTCTCTATATACAAAATGAGAATAATCTATATTGTTTGTAATACAAAATGAGATTGTAATACAAAGTGAAGATAAATAATATTGTTTAATTTACGATAAAATAAATTACATGGTGAACTCCTCTGAGGAATGGTTACACATCACTGCTAAAGTTAATTTAAATAATATGAACCAAAATTACATAATGGATGGTACTCATGTGTTCCGTTGAGAAGCCAGGTTATTACGCTACTAGTTTATATATATAACACATTTCCGTGACTGACTGGCAGATAACGCACAGACCAAACCACTGGACCTAAAGGGCTGAAATTTTGCATGGCTATTCTTCTTAGAGTGTAGGGGTGAACTAAGAAAGCTTTTTTTAAAATTATTCTTAAATGTTTTAAAATAAAATTTTTAAGCTGTTTTTGTAACTTTTTTAAAGTTTGCATTAAAAATAATAATCCGAGGGTTGTAAAATTTATATCACGAGAAAGATCATAAAAGTTCCTTTAAACAAAAATCTTTTTCGAATATTTCCCTCCCTTTTCTGATTTTCGGTGAATTTTTAAAGCTTCATTTTTAGAATTTAATTTATTAAATACTGATCACGGGGTTTCATTTCTTTTTGTAATACTTTAAATTAATTTTTCATCACGTGCATAGCAACGAAATAAAATGACAAAAAATATTAGAATACGGTAAATTATAAAATTTAACCACTAGGCTAATTTAGATGGAAGTTCTTTAAGAATTTAATTCAAATTAGTATGTTTTATGGATATTAAACATACAAATTAATTGCACACATCGACCGTTGTATTTAATTCGAATATTTTCTTCTATATTATTTTGTCTATAAAATTATCCGTTACGATTTTTTATAAATATATGTGTATTTTTTGGCATTAATTACATATATTGACCGTTGTATTTTATTTGAATGTACTCCGTATCGTACGGGTATTCAGCTAGTATTTTCATAAAACGACTCTAGCTCTTTTCAATTGTACCCATATTTGCTATAAATAAAGGGATGATGAGAAAGTATTTTTGGAAACACATAAAATCGATGAAAAGTAATCAAAATTAACTTTGTGGGCTCAAAAAAGTAAACATAAAGTTATCAGTAATAGTTAATTAAGATTCTTTTAATATTATGAATTGAGTGAAATAATTAACTATGTCTTCAATATACTATTTCATTTCAGTACGATAACGAAATTAGCATAATAAACTATGAATTTTGGTTTAGATGAATAGTAATTAATTACGAATGGTTAAAAAAAAGTAAAATTTCCAGTTGGCATTTCGTGCAAGTTTTTCTTATTACGTATGAACCTTATGGGGAAATTCTGTATTATATTATTTTGAGTTTCATCAATCGTCAAAATTCGAATGGCGGTTACTAAATAAATAATAATTATTATCAATTATGTTTTCGATTATAATGATTTAATAGGGTAGAAAAAAGGAAATTTGTATAGCTACAAACACATTAGAACAATCAAGATGCCTACCCATATAACTTTAATCAAATTTACTGAGCAAAACATTTCGTATAGACATTTTTAAGAGGGATGGATTTTGAAGCTTTAACCGTAACAGTTGGAACGGTTCTTACAGCAAAAACAAACAAAAAAAAACTGTGAGAGATTTATTTAAAAATGTTCGCTCAAAGGCGTAAAAATTTAGTTCGTCTTTATGCAGATCTTTGAGCTAAAAAATCAAATTTCATTTTGATTAAATGAACTTTATCTCAAGCATTAAGATGTTTTAAAAGAGAAAAGCAGAATGATTTTCTGATTTTTTTCCACTGCGTTCCTTAAAAATTGAGTTATAGCAGTAAAGCTTTTATGTTTCTTACAAAATTTTTATGCATCAGGGAAAGGGTGAAAAACATAGGAAAAAAGAACATGCCGTGTGAAACAGACCATGCATTATGTTTGCTTAATGACTACTACCATGGGACGTGGTAAAAATGATTAGCGGTTTGCTTTTGAAATTTTTTTCTTGACATTCTTTGGTTATATATTCTCCTCCTATCCAGTGATAAATGAAGGAAAATCAATTTAAAACAATATTTATCGTTCGCTTTGTTAATCAACTTCAACAAATTTTCTAATTATTTTCCGTAAGTTTTATGAGATTTTGTAAGGATAATAGTGAATGGAATACTTAGTTAAAATAAAGAAGTGGTTACCCCTTGGCTTAGTTTGGCGAAGTTTTCAAAATTCGCTAAAATCACACTAAAAAACGACTGTAACGGCGACATAGCGGACAATAAAATGGCGTGTATATGCAGACTATAGGGTCAATTTTAGGCAATATAAATAGCATAAATATTCCAGAATAAATCCTAAGTGACATTTTTTCCTCATAATTGAAACTATTGAACAGGATATTTTTACGCAAACAATAAAACGAAAACAAGCAATAATAAAAATTAAACTCACCCAGTCGGAGGTTAATTTTAGGCTGACAGTGATAAACACTGAACAGCTTCCTTATAAGAAATTATATATTCCAAAATATAGCAATAACTAAATATACCAATAAACCGCATTTATCGCGCACGTCAGAAGGGGTACCCACTTCTTTACAAAAGCCTTTTTTTGTAACGAATTCAAGATCTTCCTGCATACGAACTTCTCTGTAATAATAATTGTAGTATTTAATTGTGATTTTAACGAAGTTTGAAAATTTCGCCAAACCGCGCCAAGCGGTACGCACTTGTTTACTTTAAGCGAATAGTTAAGCAACAGTTTCTTAATACGCTTCAAAGTTTGAAGATCTTTATGCATAATTTAATCTATTTATGTACGAATAAAGCATGGAAAAATATCTGCATTTCATAACTGTTGGTTAGCATTAACTATGTCGATGAAGTAGGGTAGGGTAAGTAGCGTTTTAGGGACACTATCCACCATCATGGAATTTTTCAAGCCAATATTGGCGCGTTTTCGGTGTTTAGATTTTTCCTCGCCAATGTGTAAAAACTTCGTTGGCGCGTTTTATTAACGATGTATCCCCAGGGGGGTCTAATCCTCGGATATTTCTGATGAGGCTATAACATCATAAAAATACAAATAAATTTTAAAACAACATGCAACACAAATATTTAAATTTCAAACAGAAACATGAATTGAGAACACGAACAAATTTTAAAAATACTTAAAATTTTAAAATTTTACGCTGACAGCTTTAAATAGGAACATCATAAAAATAACAAAGAACGCTTTAAAATAAAATGATTCAAACGTTTAAAAAAGAACACAATAAAACCTTGCACAAGTCCCAAAACCTAATTCCATCTACTTTAAATACTGAAAGAATGCTAACATTCAGAAAAAATACTAACAAAAAGTGTTGCGAGTGGGGTTACCAGTTAAAAATATGAATCGCACCAGCAAAACGTGCCAAGTCGCAAAAAAAATTCAAGATGGCGGAGGGTTACCAAAAAAAACCTTCTCTCGGTTTTTTAAATGAATAGAATAATTAAACGATTACTTTTTATAATAATATAGGCTTTTGGAATTTAAAAAGCTTATTCATATATAATTTAATCTATTTATGTAAGAATAAAACATGGAAAAACATTGACATTTGATAACAGTTGGTTAACATTAACTATGTCTGCGGCTGTAATATTCAGCAAATGTAAACTGACAGGTTTTAATAATAAATATGCATGGGATAAAAACTTAAACATAATATTTTTTGTATTTTAATATTTCTTAAATACGTAATTTCTGGCTGACAAAGCTTTGATAGTTCCGATGTTTAATTAATTAAAATCACAACGAAAAATTATGCCTTTACATAACTTACTATTTCACTAAGGAGAATATGTAAAAAAATAGATATCAAGAAAATTACTTCAATTATTCTAACGAAATGACCCTGTGTACATTCGGAACAAAAAAAAAATCAAATCCCATTATGCAAGCATGAATAATTTAAACTGAGGCTTATAAAATTGAATTTAAGGGGAAATATTTTAAGAGAATATGAGATTAAATCGTCATTCCCCTAAAGTATTTTAGAAACTCCGCTGATATGAATTTACTTGAGCAAGGACAAACAACTGGTAGTTTTTAACGTATAAAATAAACATATCCTAGTAACATCCGAGTTTCAGTTGTTTTACCAAGGGAGATAAGTTTACTCTTCGTGGAATAGTTTGATTTCAGTGTCTACGGGGATAGTTCGGGTATTTTATGTTCAGAAATACCCTAGGAAATACCTTTTTAGTCGTATTTTGCATATCTATTTTACTGTGAATTTGATATAGTATAATGTATTTTAAAAAGATCGAGTCAGAAATTTTGAAGCAAGTGTTCCAATAGTGTGCTGATTTAAGATGCACACTAAGCTATCAAATATTTCCGTTAATAGAGACAAGGTTTTGGATAGAAAAGCTAAAAGTATCCATCAATATAAAAAGGTATTCTATATAGTAATGGAAGAACTATTCAAATGAGATGCAGCAATGATTTCAATTAGGATTCAGTTTAAGAGGAAAAAAATAAAAGTAATATTTTTTTTAATCTATTAGGCCTCGATATTTCTTTAAAGTTTATGCTGACACAAGAAACCTATTATAATTTTCCACGGTCATTTTTCGAATGGCACCGTCCCCATATGAATTTTTATCACCTTTGTTCTTGTCACCATTCCTATCTCTGTTGTTAGATATGACCCCTTTTTAATTTACTCACTGATTTTATCACACTTTTATCAGTCATTTATCACATTTCCTGTCATTGTTTTCTCATTTCTTCTTCCTTTCTTTCATCCCTGTTTTATGTCATTCTTGCTTCTATCACCTCCTTAAATATCAGAGTTTTCACCAATTATAGATATCACTGATTCTAATCAGCCTTAATTTTTATTTGTCTTAAATGTGAATCTTATATCACATGGTTTCTATCTCCTTTCCATGTCCGTAAAGTGACAATATACCTTTTTTATGCATTTTACTGATTTCACCAAGCGTTTGGCGCTGCTTGTCCTACCTGGACCTTGCGCGTTTAAAAATCAAAACAACCAACCAACCAAGCTATGACATGACACTCGACTTTTGTAATTATTTTGATTATTATACTGTTTTAACTCTTAAAAAATATTATTTTCTGATTTCATAATTCAGAAACATTAATTCGGTTCCATGCACATTTATAAGTGTACTAGCTGAAAACCCGCGCTTCGCTACGGAGTCCATTCAAATTAAATACAACGGTCAATGTATGCAATTAATGCCAAAAAATAAATATATATATTTATAATAAATGCGACGATCATTGTATACAATTGATGTAAAATAAATATATATATATATTTATAAAAAAATCGTAAGGGATATTTATTTTTTTTTTATAATATCCAATCGTCTGCTGCATTAGAAAGAAGAAAAACAATTGTCTATTTAGTTGTTATGCACGTGATGATAAATTTATTTAAAGTACCAGAAAAAGAAATCACGTGATCAGCATTTAATAAATTAAATTCTAAAAATTAATCTTTAAAAATTCACCAAAAATCAGGAAATGGAGGTAAAAATTCGAAAAAAATTTCATTTTGAAGGAATTTTTATGATCTTTCTCGTGATATAAATTTTATAACCCTCAATGTATTATTTTAAATGCAAACGTAAAAAAAGTTTAAAAAACAGCTTAAAAATTTAATTTAAAAAAAGCTAAGAAGAATTTTTGAAATATCTTTCTTAGTGCACCTCTACACTATTAGAAGAATCGCCATGCAAAATTTCAGCCCTTTAGGTCCAGCGGTTTGGTCTGTGCGTTGTATGTCAGTCAGTCAGTCAGTCAGTGAATGAATGAGTCAGTTACGGAACTGTTTTATATATATAGATAGATTATAGAAGTATAGATATACATTAGTATCTCAAAATTAGAGTAAGAGATGAAATAAAAATACAAAAATAAAAAAAGGATTTTAAGTAAAGAATGTTTTTTTAATTATTTTAAGCACCTAAAATAATATTCAAATTAATATTAAGTTACTTAATAATTGTGTGCACGGCCGCCATCTTGGATTTTTTTGCGCCAACTTGGCGATTTTACCGTGTTTTGAGGATTGAAAAATTTCTCGCCAATGTGTTTTAAGCGGTGTTTTCAAAACGCTGGACTTTGAATTTTTTAGCTTTTTTAATAAAAACCACCTGTTTAAATTATGAAACTTAGAAAAATTTTTGAAAAATCATTTAAACATTGGACTTAGATTTATTTTTGGGTTTTTGATAAAAACCACTTTTTTGAAAAAATCATTCTCAACTATTGGAAATTTTGGGTTTTTCTTTTAGCTTTTTTAATAAAAAAGACCTTTTTAAATTGTGAAACTTAGAAATATTTTTGAAAAATCATTTAATTGTTGGACTGAGATTTTTTTTTTTGTCATTTTTAATTAAAAACTACCTTTTCAAATTATGATCCATATGAAAAATTTGGTGAAATGAATTTTACTTACAGATAAAATTTCAATGCCATCTATTCAGTTTGCCCTAACTCTTTGACTAATAGCAATGAATCACCAAAATATTATGCCAATATATTGTTAATTAGAAAAAAAATACAGCATTTTCGTACCACCTAAATAACTTGCAATTTAAAATTTATCTAAAATTCAGCTTTGAAAAATGTAAAATAATTATGAACCCATAAATTTATGGTGAGTAACCAGATCCTCTTTTTTTTTTTGGTTAGGGCATCGTGGTAATGAAATTTTACTTCAGATTTGACCTTAACCAAATATTTGGTGCATACAATAAAATCGGGACAAGGATTATTTGACCATTTATCCTGCTGTGTTGGAAATAAGAAAAAAAAACCCTTTTCCTAAACCAATAACTTAACCTTAACTAACTTTTTAACTTAGGTTCCTGGGGAGAGAGAAGTTGAACTTCAGTTATTTAAATTTATTTGTAATCCACTACAACTTGGAATTATAAAATATTTTAAAATATATTGTATTTAAAATGTATACTGCATTTTACATTTTACGAAAAAATGATGGCAGATAATTTTTACTTCAAATAAATGAAATGGTGTATCATTATAGTATACTAATTGACAATCGATAAACAAAATTAAAAGCAACTTAAATTTAATAAGTTAACGAAAAACTGATAATGGATTCAAAAATTTTCAACAAAAAGACTCTTAGTTTTAAAAATAATTTACTCTTTTAAGTATAGTCAATTTGACTCAGATTTCCAGGTCAAGGCCAAGATTTGACCTCAAATTATTATACTGTAATTAAAAGATCACATCAGAAATAACTGTTAGATCTTAAAATTAGAGAATTTGACATTGGGTTATTTTTACCAGAGCGCAATAATTATCGCCATGCGAAATGCGCCAAACCCTGGCGGAAAAATCCATGATGGCGGCTGTGCACACAAATCTAGAGTATCCCCCCTAACTTTATTTCTACTGATCAGATATACATAATATATAGCCTATGTCCATCTAGAATAATGTACCTTTCAAACAGTGAAAGAATTTTTCAAATAGGTGCAGTGGTTCCGGAGATTACCCTCCACGTACAAAATCGCTCTCTCTCTTTATATATAAGTATAGATATAGATTTATTTTATTTTGTAAATCTTAAATTGTCTACGTGCTGGAAATCATTCCTCTGGTTTTTCGTACCGGTTTTCCTAGAAGGGAATGTGCCTCCCGTATGCAATTAAGTGTGACCTATAACAGTACGGATGGTACAAAAGGTCATTTGCAAAAGAAGGGAGAATTACTTGCCACCCTCTCGGTCTTTAGGGGTACATAGATCCTCCATAGCAACGTCCCAACAACCATCTTTTAACCAATCATATGTCTGAAAGGTAAATTGTTCTAGCACATTTTCAGAACTCTGCAATTTTCAGTGCTGGGAAGTTTTAACGGTTTTTTTTAGAATTGAAAAAAAAGCTGCGACTGTGCTCTCTATTTTATTACCTGTTTAATTTCACATAATACAATCACTTTCGAATGCACTGATAATCTGTCAAATCGGCAATCCTTGGATAAATTGGGAAATCACTACATTATGTCAAATATAAAATTGATGTTATACTGTTTAAGATATATTAGATTCACTAAATAATGAAATAATTGGCGGATTGGCAAAGAGAGATGATGCAGTTATGCAGACCCCTTGTAGGCCGGTCGCATATAATTCTATAGAGTACTTATCCAGAAGAAATTGAAGGACCTGTTTTATCAAGAATCAATTGATATAAATTCTAGTAAGTTGGGGATTGTTAATAGTGCATTCATTCCAGATTTTCCAAGGAAGGACTCGGGTGGCAATGATCCGGCTTTTAACTGGTCATGACTCCTTAGCTAGATATCAGAACCGCTTAAAAATTTTACATAGCTGTGCACTATTTGTGATAAATTCCAAATTATAGATATTTCCCACCTCCAGACCTGTGAGGTATTCTCGGATAGTCGATATTGGGAGGCAAAAACATTGAGAAATTAATACGTCCTGTTTCCTTCTTCGTTTTACTTTTTATTTTGTTGCTGTTTGTTTTCTTGTTGTACTTTAACTTTTTTTGTTTTTGTTTATTGCTTACCATTGGAAATTTAAAAATAAACCTTCACAGAATATTGTGTGAAGATATCATTATTTTAAGTCACCTTCATCTGCTAATGGCATTATGTGTTCTAAAAGTCCGTGTACTTTCTATGAATTGACTGTTTGTTTTCTGAAAATCTTTTCGACATTGTTTTACTTATATGGTTTGCCATGTCAGAATTGTTAGGGCATGAGTTCTCTAAGCTAGCGAAGGACACAAATGATAACAAGATTACTTAGACAACTTGATATTTGCCTAAGTCAGCGAGGGAATTTAAATCTGTGAACAGGATGGTATACTGCTTTTGGTTTCTTACTGATTCGAAATTCATTAAGGATTGAAACAGACAACTGCAGCGAGTCCTTCACCAAGGTTTCCGCGCTTATTCGCTTTACATCCTGGTATCTCCAACCCAGATATAACCAACAGAACTAAAAATACTTCCCTTCATGAATGATCTCTAATTAAGATAATACTGACTGTGCATATAAGTGAGGCATTCTTGTATTAGAGGGCGTAGGATAGGAAAGAAGACATCTGAATGGAACACCGGTCATCCGAGAGTTTGGAGGAAACAGCCATATTTGAGAAAACTGGAGTACAATGGTTTGGGACAGCAAGCTATCCGTCGAGTGTGCTAATAGCAACATATTAGCTCCATACGAAAAATTTCGCAGTATTTCACTGGTGACTGAAAATTTTCGTACAATTTAGCACACACGAATATTTAACCGAATGTTTGCTTCATGAAGTGTCGGTATATCGACGTTGACAAAATATTTTTAAACACTCTCTCGTAAAAAGAATATATTTTTAAAAAAATTCCAGCATACCCACCAGTAAAATTACAAAATTGGGAAGAAAAATAAAACTTTATAGATAAAAATAATTTGAAATAATGTAAGCAATAACGAGTTACACTTTTGTTTTAAAGATCCTCTTAGAGATAAAGATTGTCTTTGGAGTACCATGCAAATTAAAGGATGTTTTTTGTGAAAATATACAAAGAAAGTCTAGTCACAAAAATATCAACAACAGAAAGGAAAAGTGTCTCCTATCTAGGGCAAACTAGTAGATTGTCACAGTTTTGTTTTCATTCTGTTTAAAAAGGTTTAAAAGAAGGACTTGATTGACAGAAATATTTATTTTATCTCATTACATTTTAGTAAATGAAAACATATCTTGTCTCCCACGGCCAGCTTTCTTCACTATAAGATTTAATGCCGTATTAATGCATGTCTATGTTTATTTAGATATGGATCACAAAACTGATGTTTTTTCACGTCTGCTATATATATTACTTAACACTTTTGCCCCTTTTCCACACAACTAAAATTGAGGCTAAATGCCATCAATCTTTTAATGGTTGAGATATAACAGATCTGTAGGTACATAACAAAAGTAAAAAACAGAATGTTTAATGTAAATTTTCTATACAATGTAAATTATCAAAATCTGATTAGACTGACTGATATACAATGGTGCTGAAAAAAATATTTGTTGAAACTACTAAGTACCCTGCAGATAATTCGCTCGACAAAATATAATCAATTGATCGAATATTTAATCTTCTCATTTCTCACAGCTTATCTACGATTTTTTTCAGCAAAGAATGCTCCCTCCAAAGGAAAAAAAACCTGAAGCACATACATTGATATTAACCGCGTTATGAGACTGATAAACAAGGGAATATTGATTTTTTTGGAAGAATAAACTGCTTTCGTATTTTTAGTTTGGATTATGTCTTGTTTTTATCAGGATAGCAAAAAATTATGATCCGTTCCTATTGACAATGTTACTGAAGTTTGTCAGTCATTATTATGGTTTTTATCTAAACAAACAGCATTTTGTAGTATGGAAATTTAATTATGTTGATCAGTTTAAATAAATTTAAGTCTGTATCCAGGACTTTGTATTTGAAGCATATTTAACTAAACATATGTCTACGTTTCACAGAATTTTAGACTATACCGATATCATTCTATAACTATTATAACTATTTATTGTATTATTTTCCCCCATAAAACCATAAATTATGGGAAGTTGGTTTTCGTGAACTTTAGAAATTCTCCAAGTCGTAAAACGTTGATTTAATTTATATTTTTAATTACATTACTTCTATAAAGACGAGTCTCAATAGTGGAAAAGAACTCGAATCCAGATAATTTTTCTATTGACAGATCTGTTCTTTCAGTGATTGGAAATGTCAGTTCTCTTCACTTTCCAAAATTTATTTTTACATGTTTCATGTCCAGTAGAATAAGATACTGATGTACATACTTTTTCTGTTTCACATTTCTAATATCCATGTTTAAACGATCTATTGCGATTAACTTTGAACCGTCGGTTCTTTATATATAATTAATGAACGACTGTATATACAACTAACCAAACTCTTGTAGAAATATAAGCTATTTTGGCTCAATGATTCTTATTTTCGTACAATTTTCTCATGTTAGTTAGGGTTTTACTTAAAGGTATGATCATTATTGTTTCTCCAGGGCTAATCAAATATTGAACTACACTTTAAAGCCGATTCCGAACGAGTTAATTTTTTTTTCAACTTAACAACATGGACCCCCAGACTTTTGAGAAGAGACTTTTATACAGAACCCCAGACTTTTGTACAGATTGGTGAAATGTTTTGAAACTAAGTTTCAAAACATTTCACCTTTCATGTACAGGATGAGCCTAAAGTTCGTAAAAACTTTAAAAATTCACAAAAAAGAAGAAATTATGATAAAGAAGTGCAGTTTGTAAGAAAGGGCTCACAAGGAAGTCGAATTTTTTTAGCAGCAAAATAAAAATTAAAAGAAGTCACAGGTAGAGTCACTGGTCCATCTTTTCGAGCACTGCTACTCCCCGTGGACGATTCCCGTGAATTATTCATAACGGTTTCCACCACAGTAATGCACTTCCACTTCGTGGCCGATTCTTCAAATCCTCGTGTATCCCGGTCTTTTATTGCAAGATTGATTTGCATAATTCTGCTGAATCTCTTAAATGTCAGTGCCATCTGCCGAGGACTTTTTAAAATTTTTTTAAATTTTTTAAAACTTTTTTTGGGCTGCTGAAAAAAGTCGACTTCCTACTGAGCCCTTTCCTGCAAACCGCACTTCTTTATCATTTCTTTCTTTTTTATGAATTTTTAAAGTATTTACGAACTTTTGGCTCACCCTATACTTAATCCCTTAACTCTTTTATTTAGGTCATTGTTCTGGATACAGCAATCTGAATTTAATGAAACTATTTCTAGTACAATTTCATGAAAGATTCCTATGGAATATACTGTTCCTAAAAGGCTTTAAATGCTTAATTTTAGCAAGATATGATTTTCACTCGTTATAAATCTCCTAACATACAAATAATAGGAAAATAGTTTCATAAGCTTTTTGAGTTAAAGCTCTATTTTTTCTTTTAAAATGATTGAAAATACGCTCGCTAACATTAAAAATGGAAAGTTAATGCTTGGGATCCATCAATGAGTGAAAAACATGAAAAATATCTGCATTGTATCTCAGTCGCTAACAAAACTCCTTTTAATGGACGTTCCTTGATAGTCGACCAATAAGGAAATCAGATGTAATCAGATTATCATATTTTATTATTTATGTGGGAAGTCAATTCTGATCTGATTTAAACTGAAGTCTACAACTGTTTTGCAGTAGGTATGAAAAAGAAAATATTTGTGTTTGTAAAGTATTATTCTTTTACCTTAAATAACAAAAAAAAAGAAAAGAAATCAGTAAAAAAAAGTTTTAGATTCCAAACACCCCAAAAAGGAGTTACTAATTAAAATCATTATTTTTTCCTCTTCTTCTGTTAAACGTCACTAAGGTATCACTGTAATATATATTTTTTTTCCTTCCTCAGTTGATTGTCGTATTGGTATTGCCATACTTCTTTTATCAGAAATTTTGTCATATTCCTAAAAAGCAGATACGCAAATCTGTCAAAGGGTTTACAATAGCAACTTAGTGTTGAAAGCTATTAACAATCTCGATTCCACGATTTTAATACGCACTAAGGTATTATTGATTAAATACGTTATTTTCCTTCTCTTTTAAACTTCGCTAAAGCATATCTATGTTTCTTGTTGTAGTGGGCATTTTGGTGAACTTCGAAAAGGCGAAACGCAAATCTGTCAAAGTGATTACAATAGCACCTTAGAGTTGAAAGCGATTAACAATCTAGGTTCCATGTTTTTAATACGCACTAAGGTATTATTGACTAAATACGTCATTATCCTTCCCTTTTAAACTTCGTTAAAGCATATCTATGTTTGTTTTATTGGACAGTTTGGTGAACTTCGGAAAGGCAGATACGCAAATCTGTCAAAGTGATTACAATAGCACCTTAGAGTTGAAAGCCATTAACAATCTCAGTTTCAAGTTTTTAATACGCATTAAGGTGTTATTGATTAAATACGTTATTTTCCCTTCTCTTTTAAACTTCTTTAAAGCATTCCTATGTTGCTTGTTTTAATTGAAATTTTGGTGAACTTGCAAAAGGAAGAAACGCAAATTTGTCAAAGTGATTACAATAGAAACTTGGTGCTAAAAGCTATAAATAACCTCAGTACGATGTTTTTTATACGCAATAAGGTATTATTTATTAAATTCGTTATTTTTCCTTTTCTAATTTGTACCTAATTTTGGTGAACTTGCAAAAGGAAGAAACGCAAATTTGTCAAAGTGATTACAATAGAAACTTGGTGCTAAAAGCTATAAATAACCTCAGTACGATGTTTTTTATACGCAATAAGGTATTATTTATTAAATTCGTTATTTTTCATTTTCTTTTAAACGTCGTTAAAACATCGTATATTGCTCGTTTTAAAGGAAATATTCATGAATTAAAAGTCAGAAACACAAATCCATCAAAGTGATTGCTGTAGCACCTATGTGCTGAAAGCTATAAATAACCTAAAGTTTTTAATACGCACTAAAGCAGGGATTCCCAACGGGTTTCAGGTGGACCCCTTGGAGGTTGATGCTAATTTAAATAGGGTCTATGGTATTCCAGGGATCTATTGGGTTTCTATAATATTTTTTTCTGCTTTAAAATTAAATTAATTTTTTTAGGAATGTAATTATTAGATAATAATATCCGTTTTAACATGTATAAATACAGATTTCAATAAGGCGGAGAGATCCATGCATGTAAAGTCGAATGTCATGACGCTTTTGTATATACCTCGAATGCCGCCGTCGGTTTTTATTTGTGTACTAACACTAGGGCAGAAACTGGGGAAATCCACTGGACCTTAAACAGCACACCTCCTGATCCAACCAATCAGAAGCAGTTTCGTTTTTTTCTGTTGTCGATGTTTGTGTAACTACAATCTCTGTTTCTGAAATCTTGTAAATACTTGTGAAATTAAAAATGAAAATAGTACAAAAATAGTAAAACATAAACCTAATGAACCACTTTTTCTAATTTTATGTTCATATGCTTAGTCAAATTGTTACCTTTAAGTGCTTTATGATTAATTATTAGTATTATTATTATGTTGTATGATGTATATTATATATAAAGAAAAATGTGAGGGGGTCTATGAAGAAAATCATACTTTTAAAAGGGGTCGATGAAGGAAAAAGTTTGAGAACCCCTGCACTAAGGTGTTATCAATTACATCCATAATTTTTTCCTTCTCATTTAAACTTCGTTGAAGCGATTCCTACATTGTTTGTTTTACTGTAAATATTGGTGAACTTGCAAAAAGCAGAAATGCAAGTCTCTCAAAGTGATAACTCTCGCACCTATTCATAATTAATAATATTCATAAATATAAGCAATAATAAATGATATTATAAAAATTTTAAGTTTTACTTATTATTTAAATAATAACTAAAATATGTTTTAAATAATAATAATAAACAAAATTATATTTATTTATTATTATTATTTAAAAATAATATCGCTAAAAGCGAAAATTTTATCCCTAAAAGCGATAATTGTTTTCCCAAATTAATATTAACAAGAACTGATACAATACAGAAAAGTTATAATCTAAGAATCATAGAGTAAATAATCCAGTCCTTTGCCGAATCTGTGAAAGCAATTTATCAGTAATGATACACACGCATATAATGTTTTTCAACCTTATAATATTCCACTTATTTCTTATAACGAGTGAAACATAATTTCTATGTCATTTAACACTTTCTCTTATTATTCGGCGAAGAAAAAAACATAAAAAGATAAGTTGATTCCAGAAAATATGAGAGGCTAAATGTAATATTTTTATACGACACTCTAAAGTTTTTCTTTCAAGTAGATCTTTGAGAATGATTAATGAACGCAATGTCGAAATTGTTTACCAAAGTCTCCTGCGTCTCTAATCCTGTTTCTAGAATACTCGAATGACAAAGGCGAAACCATACTTCAAAAGAATATGGAATGACTACATTTTAATTAGTAATAAATGCGCATCAAAATATATTTAAGATCTCCAATATTCTGTTCTGTGACGTCTAATGAGATTCATTGTTATAGTTTCTATTTATAGCTTTCTACTCAAACAAATATAAATTATTTAATTTAAAGAGAAAATTACTTGACAATACAACATGGAGAATTATATAGGACTGGGAGCAAATTTATCCGGTTTCCATTATTTAAAGGGAAGTAAGTAATATAACCAGTTTAAATGATTTAAACATAAGGTAAACGCACCAGTAATGGGCCGGTTAAGAGAAAAATTGAAGTAAATCTGAATTTTCACAGCTATAGATAAGCAAACTGGTCCAAATTTTTACCTGCCATTTTAATAACTGTATTACATCTGTAGTAGCAATTGGAGTGCACTGGCTGCATTCATAAAAAAATATATGTACATAAATGATAACCAACCTGATGCACCTATAATGCACCTATACTTATTTTCACCGATGTATCCATAATGGGCCACCCAATAATGGACCATCAATATCACCCATCACAACATCAATGGGCCATCTATTTAATCTGTTATGGAACAAAATTCAATTCTACAATATCACAAAATCGGAAAGAAAAGGAGCTAAAAACATTATGAATATTTTTAAACCGGTTTATTCATTTTATAACTACAGTACAACTACACTAAATATATAAAAACTGAAATACAACTGAAATATAAATTTATTAACTTAAACATCTAAAATTAAATTTACTTTAAAATTGTGGTTAATTTTGCCGGTGATGTACCTCTTTAGTTGTCACAGCTGGTATGTTGTTGCAAATATTGTCATTTCCGAAAAAAATAATTTGTACCAGTACACGGGCTGGCCCAATACAGGGACAGTGTAACAATTCGTGATCCCATGATGGGCCACGCTATTTTGACAATGGAATCTATGTTTTTTGTCATTTAATCACTGCATAATTTGAAATATACATACTATCATAATGAATAATAGTTTAATTCAATAAACAGGCATTGTAGTAGTTAAATAAAAAAATTTGAAAAATTCACTTTACAGATTTCTTAAGCAGACGTTAAAAGAAACACAAATTTTCTTCTCTCTAGCAGAATACACATTACACTTCGCAAAAAGTAAAGGAATGAACTGAATTCCAATGCTAAGGGATCCTCGCAGGTAGTAGCCAATGACCCCCACCCCTTCCACTGCCTAAGGTAACAATAAACTCTTAAGGGGACAAGGGACCTTCAAACTCGAATTTTTTTAATTTTCAATTTTTTAACTCTATATACAAAATGGGAATAAATAATTTTCTTTTTTACGACATTGAAAACCCTTAGAATTCAAAATAAGATTTTTTTTTGCAGAATAATGACTGTTTTTCAATTTTTTTTCAAGAATGCTAACGTTTTTCAAAATTCTCTATGTGCATTCTATATTAATTAAAGTCTTTAAATTTTATATTATAAGTTAACCATATGTATATAAATATAAAGGTGCATTTAATTTTTTTTGTAGGAATTTAAAGTCTTAAATAATTTTTTTTTCTACTCTGCCTCTTATTTTTTTGTTTTTATTTTATTTTATGTCTATAGATTTGAAAAATATGTGTGATTTCAAAGAATTATGCTCAGTTTTGTGACAAATACTTCTATTAACAATTCTGAGAAATTTGGAAGATATCTGAAGAAAATGAATACGCATGGAGCCTTTTGAAAAATTCTAGAATTTTTGAAGAAATTTTGGATAAACAGGTCTAATTCCTCCACGGAATAATTATTTGGGAATTCCAAGTATTTTCAATGTAGTAGAAAAGAGTAGCAATTATACTCATGTGGTATATAGTGTAAAATATTGGAAATTAAAGAAGAACAAGATTGAAGGTCCCTTGTTCCCTTAATTTCTCGACATTTCTCAAGGTCGGCCCATTATAGGGACATGCCCCATTATAGGTGCATTTACCTACATAATATAAAGTTATGGGTGTTGAGTTCTACAATATTGCACTGTTTAGTTGTACAATCTTATTGTATTATGAGCTACTAAAATGGGTTATTGTGCATTATTTTTTAATGTATAATTTAGTCTTAACACTTCAAGTGGACTGAACATTCCGGTCGACATAATATATTGAGATTAACACTTCAAGTGGTATAAATAATTGAGCCAAAAAGGCAACTTGGCGACAAAATTTGAAGTCAAAATAAAACATCGCGTGCATCTGTAGACCTTATAGGATCAAACCTAAAATACACTTTCACTTCATTAAACATTTTTCTTTAGTTTAAATTTACTTCAGTGGTTCGGAATTAAACATCGGGATTCAGGATATGTTTGTTGATGTTTGATTTTTTTAAAACTAATGATCTGTTATACAACTGATGAATACTAAAGGGTTCTTTCAATATTGTAAAAAGAATATACATGACATATTTTCCTCCTCAGTGTAACTGTATTTGTTATCGAGTTGATTTCTCTATTTTAACTGGAAATAAACTTACTACACTCTCAGAAAATGGAAATCATTCAACAGTCAAGAAAATATAAATGTATATACGTATTTAAGCAAGAATATACTACATTAAGTTGTATAATCTTGTGTAATTATGAACTACCAATTTGGGTTAAAGTGCATAAAAAGAATTTAAAGTTTATATTAATCTTAACTCTCCAAGTGACGCAAATGAGCAATTAAGCTAAAAGGCAATCTGGCGATGAAATTTGACGCCAACATAAAGCGAGATTTTTCATCGGTAGACGTTGCCGGAAGAGGCATGTTTTCGAAAATGAAGAAAGGATGATGTCATGCAGCCAAACCTATAAATATCCTCTCATTTCCTAATTCGTTTTCTTTAGTTTAGATCTGCTATAGTTTTTAGGAATTACCCATCTGGGTTAAGAAATATTGTTCCTACTTCCGATTTCATCTTTAGTGAATGATCTGTTTTAAAACTACTGAGGACTGAGCGTTTCTTTTAATAGTGATCTTTGAAAAGGAAGATTTGTGATACCTTTGCACTAACAGAGTAATGGTGTTTGTTATACAGTTGTACTAGTTGAATACCCGCGCATCGCGACGGAATGCATGCGTTCCATCCATTATGTCATTTGGTGAATTTAATTTAAATTAAATTTTGCAGTAAAGTGTTATCATTCCTCAGAGGGTTTTGCCATGCAATTTAACGAACGTGATCTGACATTGAACATGAATTTGAGATTTTTTTTTTTTTTTTTGGGGGGGGGCAGGGGCTTGTGGCGGCCGTGTGGTACAGCGAGCTGATTTTCGGTGCTGAGAGTGCTCGGATCGAATCCCAACATCACGCCACGAAAAATGCATCCGTTTGTGTCCCCCCTTCATAGGGGGTAATGCTGTCCGCCTATATGGTGCCCCCATAATAAAATGGACAGTAAATTGCTGCGTAGTGTAGGCGAATGTCTGACGACAAGTGCCTCCGCAATGTTAAAAAAAAAAGATTTTTTTTTTCATTTCTGGACTTAAACTCCATATTTTAACCCTTTCAACCACCTAGGGCATTAGAAGAACCACAATGCAAATTTTCGGCTTCCTAGGTCTTATATTTTCAGGGATACAGTTACCAGTCAGTCAGTGACTGGTATTTAGCTCATATATATATATATATATATATATATATATATATATATATATATATATATGTGTGTGTGTGTGTGTGTGTGTGTAAGTAATATACCCATTACATCACGCCCTTAAACTATAACCTGAAAGGAAAAACTAGCTCATGTTTACATGGCTGGAGCTAGACACAGCCTGAAAGGATTAAAATTTTAAACTGGAAGCATACAGGTTGAATCGTTTATTAGAGCGACAAGATTCCATTTCAGAAGAACGGCTTCGAATAAATATCACCTTGCAACATTAAGCGCAATTGGGCGAAAAAAAAACACGTGGCTATTATTTGTAGTTTCAGTACATTTCGGGGCTCGCGAAGCTGAACCACCCCTGACTCTAGACGTATACACGTGTAGAAATGCAAAGGCATGCAATTCATGGGAAGTTCTGTGGCTAAGGGTGTGAAAGCGATAAATTAATATTGCTGGGGATTGGATTTAGGAAAGGGAATTGGAATGCTAGAATGGAGGGTATAATATTTAAGATATTATATACATGTATACATACATACATACATGCATGCATGCATACATACATACATACACACATACATACATACATACATACATACATATATATATATATATATATATATATATATATATATATATATATATATATATATATATAATGGAAAGTCGAATTTTTAAATAAAATTTCTTAGAGGAGCATTTAGAGACTAAGAAGAAACACCATAGAAAATTACAGCTTCCTAGACCTTTTCGTTCCAGTGATCAGTGAGTGAGCGAGTGAGTGAGTGAGTGAGTGATATTTGGCTTTTATACATATAGATTTCTCTATCTAAACTGAATAAAAGCTTCCCTACGCTGTTATAAAATCATTCCATGGGCGAGAAACTCTAAATGCATATACCGAGACATGAATGTAACCCCATTAATTTCACAGATTCCTTTACTTCCATGTTAACAACATTTCGAATTCATTATTAAAACTTTGCCATATCTTCGAGGCATTAATTTAATTTCCCATCCCGTTAAACACTAGGATATTCTTTTTGCTGTTTTGCGATGCAAAATGTAAATCCGTTTGGTTCAAACAAATTATTTTAATTTCGACCGACACAAAAAGGTTCCAAAGCGAAAGATCTGAAAATATCATTACTCACTTAAATCTAGTTTGAGATTTTTCTTTTTTTTTTTAATTCCACAAACTCAAATGTTCAAAAAAGGATTGCATGCGGCACAAAGTAGAATAATTCCATTAAATATTTTTCTTCCATTCGCAAAATTTCACGCTACGTGCGGTGAACCATTAATGCAATTACATTTTTTTTTTGCTTTACCCTCATCTCAGTTTTTTTATAAAATTAATTCGATCGTGTGAACAACGATATACTTAATATTTGCATTATGATATTCTCCAGGTAATATTATTTCGAACAGAAGACTTTCTCTTCTGTGTTTTCATGGCAAAGAATCTAAATGCGCGTAGGGGAGTTTTTCAGGGATTAGTTTTGATACAGAAAGCATTTAAATATATTTTTTTAAACTCTGTTACCTTTCAAAGTTAAAAGTACATTTTTGAAGACTACTTTATTTTAATGAAATTGTTGTTTATTTGGATTCTTCTTGAAATCTTTCGGGATTCGATTTTGATAATTGCATTCGACTTTGCATATTAAATTATTCACCTATTTTGATTCATAGCTTATTTACGTCTGGTGCACATGAAACATATTCAAAATTTATAAATATGCCATTTATAAAAGTAAAAGAACGTATTTCGTAATAAAAGCGGCTTTAAGTGGGACTGACATTTCCATTTAAGTACAAACTTAAAAGGAAATTCCTGCATTTTACTGAACAGAAAGTAAAGATTTTGTCAGACAGTGCCTTTTATTTACATAACTGTGATGAATATACATTTTATCGGATGGTGTATTTTACAACTTCTACCCCACTGCTTTTTAAAACCACAACCACATCAGTCAAAATCGTCATCGTGTATTCTTCCTGGTCACAAAATTATCCCGTTAAGGACAACAGTATCGCACGTAACCACATCGATCAAAACCGTCAGCCAGAACTCTTCCTGGCCAAGAAATTATCCCGTTGAGAACCACGGTACCACATCACCATATTGACTCAAAGCGCCATCAAGAACTCCTCCTGGCCACAAAATTGTCCCGTTCAGGACAACGGTATCGCATATCACCACATCGGTCAAAAATGGCAGCCAGAACGCTTCCTGGCCTTGAAATTATCCCGTTGAGGACCACGGTATCACATTTCACCATACTGACTGAAAATGCCATCAAGAACTCTTCCTGGCCACATAATTTTCTGCTACAGGACTACCGTATCCCTTACCACCACATCTGTCAAAACCGTCATCGATAAATATTCTTTACCATAAAACTTTTCCCTTCAGGGCCACGATATAATATATGCAACGGCGCCAAGTTTTCAATTAATTGAATCATAATTGAATCCATCGTTGGACAACCATCGATACTACAAATGGCTATCTAGCATACATATACCATGTTCAATCTTGTCAATGACTGTTTTCTTAAGGATAAAGGCAGACATATTGAAATATGAAAATGGTGTACAGAGAGGATTTCTCGTATTACGCCCTGGGTCTCATCAGTCAAGCTTTGGACAAAATGTAAAAACATATGGCACATCACACTCTGTGAAAGGACTCAATAAATGAAAATGTAAACTTCAGACAAAGTAATTATGGATTTCATTAAGGCATCTTTAGAACAGTGTTTAATGATCATTTCGTAGATCAGTCAGCATGTACTATATAAATAATGTTTCACATCAGCCAAAACATTTCTGCTTACAATTAATTTTCCTTGTTTCTTTGTTCTAACTTTACTTGAGATTTTCTAATAAAAGAACAATTTTCTCATGTTCCCCAAATTATTAATTTTCAAGATGGTATAGCTTTATTTGTACTTTCCGTTTAATATTCAAAATTACTTCTTATTTGTTCTATTTCTGTCGTTAATTATTTTACCATGCACTCTTGATTTTGTAAAATAATTTGTTTTGAAAAGTGAAATTTTCTGGGTGTTTTTTTATTAGATGCGTTATGTTAAATGAATATTAAAGAGGATTTTTCCTTCTGCTTCGTTTAAGATTTCTAGCAGTGCGTTAATCAGAAAATTGTTGTCTGAGATCAGCTTTTTTTTTGGCTAATTTGAAAGATAAAGGCACCTAAAAATAATTTTAGGCTTTTGACTAATAAATACATAATTTATCACTTTTAATAAATGATAAACATTGTAAAACTTAAGTGAGTCCTGTTCAAGCGATACACACACACACACACACACACACACATATATATATATATATATATATATATGTGTGTGTGTGTGTGTAAGAATCTCTGAAATTTTATTTTAAAAAAGGTTGCATTTTCAAGCAGTTGTTAGACGAAATAATATCTTTCAGGTTCCTTACGATTCTAGAAACAGTGGTGAACGTTAATCAGAAACGCACAGCATCTTAAACGTCACAATAATATCTAAGAATAGCGTTTGATTTTTAAAAGTGATCTAAGGGAAAACCTGTAGACCTTTTAGCATAAATGACGTTCTTTAAAGGCTAGTTTTTTTTATGAACTTGAGGTCATAAAATCGACCTCTAACGGAGAAAGGGTAAATATTAAAAAGTTAAGATCTGTAATGGTAACATTATTGTAATCGTAAGGTAAATCTGTAATGGTAATGGTAAATCTGTAATAGTAAAATATTATTGGTAACAGCATTATTCACTGTACTTTTAACTTGGGAGATACATTCCTTAGAGGATATTTTTTTAATTGTGCATATTTATCTCTATGTAAAAATTCATTCATTTTATCATAGTTTCTTTATCAAGTTTTCATTCTTGATTATATTGTAGTTTTAAGAAGCTTCATGCCCCTGTTTTCTGATGGCAGTGTTTCCATCACACTTTCAGCGCAAGTCTTTCCGTACAAAGTATATGTTTGATGAATCTCGTAATTGGTATAGGCTTTCGTCGAAAATCAGTGTTAGCTCATAGATGTTTGTTGCTTTTCGTTTACCCCTAATGTTGCCAAATCAACCTCACCGCTCCAATCACTCTTATGGTGCGATCACATTAAACAAGGGGTAATCTGGTAGCTTGGTACAAGCGTTGGTGAGCGAATTCTAGTTCACATTAATAAATTCACATATTATAAATTCACATTTCCCATACAGCTTTTCGTATAAATAGAATGAAGCCGAGACCATGCTAGATTATAGTGGTTGTAAGGCGAGGTGTTGCATATGTACAGAGGTGAATTTCTTTTATATATTTTGAGATTAGGGGTCACATTTTATTTTTTATCAATGCGTTTTTGAGTTGCAGTGTTTAAATAAAGTTTTGATTCTTGCTTCCTATTATAGTGAAAAATTAAAGGTGTTCATTTAAATTTTTTTTTGTTCTTATTTATGATTTAAGGGCTAAGCACCACCGTTCTTTTCATAAATAAATTTAAACCATATACGGTAATACTTTAATGCTTATTTAAAACTTTTAATCCAAAATGAAATTAATGATACGACATGTAATAGTTAATGTATTTAAGTAAGTTACATATATTTACATATGATAAAATATTTATAAATTTCAAGCCAACAGAAATGCAAAGGATTAAGTAAAATATAATGGTTTAAAAGTGCTATAAAGTATTTTAATTATTGCACAATTATATGTTTTAAGCACTCTGACTGTTTACAATACGAAAACAAGCAAAGCAAATGTAATTTAAATATACTTTCCTCCAGTTTCAAAATAACATGATCAGACCGGCATTTTAATATTTTCCTATTTACAAAACATTACTCGTACTTTTAGAAATGTTTCTCTCATCGCTCATCTTTTATGTTTAAGATGTTATTTTAAACGACAAAAATATCGTTACATTTTTAGAGAAAGTATTACATTAAGAATCATTAAAAGGGAGCATCAATACACGTAGGAGAAACTTTCATTATATATTCTATTAAGACCTTAAGTAATAGAAGCTTATTTATTATATTTGAGCAAATTGCATTAAATGTAAAAACCATTAAGAGCCAAAAAGCGGTACTTGCAGGAAATTTCCATTGACTTTATCATTCATTATTTTTATTCAAAGAAACAAAAATCAAAGGTGTATCAAAGATGCATTCAACATGTATTAAGAAGTGCATATATTAACTTAAATATCTTGTTTCGGGTCCTTCGTAATCCATTAAATTCGCATTTAAATTCTAAGATTTCACAAATAAAATGTCTGTGGAAATAAAAATTCCGAAAGGTAAAATATTTTTGTCTAGAAACTTTTTATATTAGTCCTTTGGGAAGCAGACAAAAATGAAAATACATTTGCGAAAAAAAAGTCGAAATGTTTTTATGTACTTATTCTGATTTTTCCCTTTTCTTTTAAGCTTAACCTATATTTTATTGTTTAGAACTAAAACCATTACGTCTTGTTTTTATTTGGAAAAAAATGGTATTTAAAGTTTTTGTAATGTCATACAATTTTTATCGCAATTTTCAAAATTTTGTTAATTATTTTATTGTAATGGAAAACTAAGTATTTGAGTGACTATGTATGTATAAGTTTATGTAATATTTATGGCATTTATAATATTCTTTCTGAATGAAAAGTAAGTTATGTGCATTGTGTGTCCATGTAATGCCTTTGATGTAATGCTAGAATAGACAAAATCGCAATATTTATGTGTATTGTTTATTCATTAGGAGTGACAATAAACCAAGTAGACATTATTATATCTTATAAATGTTTTGATATTGAGGGTAAATGAAGTATATTGACACTATTTGGAGTCGTACTTCTGATGTCAAAATAAATAAAGTCAGAGATATGGGACTCAATTCATTTGTATCAACGTGCAAATGTTGATATACATTAATCATGATACTTTTAATTTGGATAGAATATACATTTTATTACTGCAGACTTGTATAATATACAAGTCTGCAGTAATAACAGCGTAGTTTCAGGCTTAAAATTTTGCTTTAAGGTTAGCGCGCTGTGATTCACGCCGTTTCTTCTGTTTGGACTTAAAACATTTTATTGCTATTTTTTTGTATTTCTTATGTTAATTTTATATGTTAAGTAATGTTTACTTTTCTGAAGTGGCAGTAACATTAAGCTTTTGAATTCTGTTTAAATGCCTTTGCAACTAGCATTTAAGTCAAACGTGTCATGTTTAACGAAGTGATGTAGTTTTAATTCAGTGGTGAGTTTAACGCTGGCATATTTTTAACTTAATTGTTATGTTATTGAACGCCTTTGTATTTGGGACCAGTTCTCCCCTTCTTCGTTGTCACTGAGTTTAATTGCTTACACCTTACAATGTTTATTCTACTCAACATTTTACTGGTCGTGAAACTAGAATAAATATCTTCAAGTGAACTGTGTTTTGATTCTATTGAGCGTATGATTTGAATACTTTGCATTGCTGTGACTCCAGACTACAAGGATATTTAAGTAAGGATGTTCATTCATATCTAACCTAATTATAGTTACTTCCCACATTAATTGCATGGCAGTCGGTGCTGGTTTGATTTGAAAAACTTTATATTATTTTACCAATTTACATACATTAGGTCTCCCTGCCATTGTCGTTTGTTTTCACATTACATTATACACTACTACACTATTATATGGTAATATCCCTACTGATAGTCATCGCACTATATATCCTGTAGAGAGACTATTTGTCTCCATTATGAGGTTGGCTTTAATTTCTGCTTTGATTAAATACCAAGTCATGTTGGAGCTGGTGACAATGAATCAGCCAGCCGCCTTGCGAAGGTAGTACAAAGCCCATCGCAGCCTCCGATTCATGTGTCTCTAAACTCGACATAATCCACCATCGACCTTAACATTGAAAATTAAAGTCTCATAATCAACTGTGGCTAGAAGAAAGCAGTGGAAAAAAAATCTGAGGAAAAAAATTAAAGAAACCTGCCCGTCCGATGAACCTTGTTGCATTCCGCCCGGTTACAGATATGTTCAGGCATCAAACGTGCCATCAATCAACCAATGCACTCTCTGTGTTTCGGGACATGTAGACTGCGAGCATCTCCCAACTTGTGCAGCCGTAGAGCAGATTGAGTCAAATTTTTTAGACAATCAACAGCGATCACAACTCTACAGGTTTGCGCCGCGCCGAAATTCCTCTTTACCAAGTTCGGACGTTGCATAGACTTAACTAAACTATGCTTTGCTTTACAGTATGATTGTAATATAGCTATATATGTCATACTTTCGTTTTCAAACAAACAAAAAACTCTTTATTCAAGTAGATTTTGAAACGGCTTGTTTTCATCAAATGTGTTTTATTATTTAAAGCTCATTATCTATAGCAAATAAATAACCCATTTGGGCAGTATTATACGTAAATTTCAAAATTCTGTATAAAAGAATGTTTATTTTCTGATATGACTGCTGGACGAATTGCCCTATTTGAATAGACTTTCCTGCTTGTACGCAAGAATTAGTGTGTGTTTTAAGAACTTAGTAATTAGTTATTTTTAAAATAGTAATCACTTTGAAGCAAATATAAGTCTTTTTTCAGTATAATTTTCTCGGTTGTAAAAATATTATCAAATTACATCCTGCAAATTAAAAGTCCTAAAAGCATTTCTATGGAAAAAAAATTAACTATTATTAATAGTTAATAGTTGTTGTTCTTTAGAATCCCTCCCGGTGCAGTGGAGCTAGATCACGTCCATGAGCCCAATAATCCTCAAGAGGTTCATTAATAGACGTGGATCGGTTATAAAGTCCTCCCTAGATAAATTTAAGAATTCTAAGAGGTGGCCAGGAGTGATATACTCAGTATTGCAGTTTTTACAAGTGGGAAAAGTTTTGCTTTGCTGATCAAATTTTAGGGCACTTCAATGGCAAACCTAAAATTGCAGTCTTCTCAGCTCTATCATCCTTGAAGATATGAGCTTTACCAGAGCAGACACTAAAGTACCAGTCATGGACCGGTGGAATTTCCAAGTACTCGGGATAATAAATTTCCTTGCTGAATAAATCTCCAGATGGAAAAAAATGCCGAAGTAGTTGGTGAACGTTTAGCGGTACCCTACTTTTTGGTATGGCGTCAGCTGTCTCTTTGCCAAATACGCCCGAAGGAGAAGGGTCCATCTGCAAATGAATATCATGGTTCACATAGAGATGGCCTAGATGGTGCACGATGGATAATCCGGCTGTATCGCTCACTCTCGTTTAGCTGCTTAAATACTGGATGGAACTGTGACTATCACTCTGAAGTACGGAACCGGTCTAGCCGCCAAAACATTGAGAAGTCCAGACGACCGGCCGAAATTCTCATAGATTGCCTCCCCCCTCCACCCTGGTGCCTTGTCGGTAGTCATTCTACCAACAATTCAACGTCACGACACAGTCGTTCTGTTATCTGTTCGATCATCTTTCGTTTTCTAGAACCGATCCCTGCGTACTTTATAATCTGATGCTGTTAGACGCAACTGCTGATAGTGGGCCCGCACCCCACTGTGATAAATTTCAGTACAATCGTCAGGTTGTTCTGTGGGTGAAGGGAAATTCACTTCACGTTCTCGGCCGGAACGGTCTATTGGGGAAAGCTGCAAAATGGGTCTTCGGTCGTCAGAGGGCTATGTCATAAAATCCATGCATCATTAAATTTTGCATCATTTCTAATAGATATAAAATCCTCCTCTATAAGAAGCAATTGGGCCCGGAAACCAGAACATGAGTCTGGATTTCTAAATTTTATTTTCTCTATGCCATTAAGGTATTTGATGAATATGCCACTTCCAGCGTTACTCTGGTCATCTTTGCTACCATCAGTAAAAATCTGGGGATAATCCACTCGAATATTGTTTATTAACTCAATTACTCGCTGTCGTAAATATTCAGGAATGTGGAACTTTTTATTATTGTACGATAAAAGTTCAGGGGGAATAAATCAGAAATTTCCAATTAAAATAGGAAAAGTCATAGAGATGCATTGTAAGAAAATCAGGATGTGATATATCCCCTCAAAGATGCCAAAAGAAGAAAATTAGCTTACTAAAGTAAATAGACTTATATCACAGTTTTACTCCAAAGTAAGCTTGTGCATTACTGTATAATATAATATCTCATACATTGAGCTGCAATAGCTAATAATTGTAGATACTTTTTGTTACTGTTATTTTATTATGAAAGATGTATTCTGTGTTTAAATCCAACTAGTAAAATTATGTTTTTTTTAATCAATACAATAACATAAAACTGGCACTTTTAATGTAATTTAAACCACCGGTGAATACGCAAATTTATTAAAATAAGGGAGCTATAAAATAATTTCATTTCTTAATTTATAAAAAGTTTCTGATAACAATGCACCACGCTTTTTCTTTAATATGAGGCATCATTTTATTACATTATTATCACCTAAGATATTGTGAATCTGTTTTGTAAAAGTGGTTTACATTTTGAAAAAACAATTTTTTAAAAAAAGAAATATTATAAGCATTTCAATTTTAAAAATTATCTAAGCAGTTTTTATTCCTAAAATAATCTTTAGATAAACACACTTTTGAGTGAAAAATCATAACAAAACACATGTAAATGAAAAAAAAATCTCCCATAGCCCTTTAATTTTGTTTAAGTTCACTGTCAATTTCAGATGATGTTAAATATTTGGTTTCAGGAAATTATTCTATAAATTTTTATCAGGAAATTTTTAACAATTTTTGTGTTCCTTTTCTTTTTTTCAGGTAGATATAGATAATTCTATAGAAAAATAAGGAAGGCACCTGATGAAACGTATCTGAATTGATTCAACATCGGTGATATCTACTTCCTTGTGTGTACTATCAGTTGTTGCACTTGTTCTTATAAGTGATTATTTAGACTCATTTATTTGGAATTTTTAGACGAACACAACATATTTTTAAATTATTTAATGAATTCCTTATATGAAAATGCAAAATCTAACAATTATTGTTCAATCAATGACATACAGGTGTGAAATATATACCATAAAATTAATAGCTCCTGGTATCGTCAGGAAACTTAAGATAGTTTAATACTGTCCTTGTAGTTAGAATAAAAGTTATAGAATCCCCCCACCTTGACAGATTATTTTCATAAATTATATAAGTAAACTTTATTCCTAATTTCTGTCTTAATTTCTAACTCAGTTTAGAATGTTATGATATGAATAACTGAACTTTAAAATGAATGAAATCACTTCTTTAGAGTAAATTAAAAACATATTTCTATTTCATAAACTAGAATAGTTACATGACAAGAATACGAAAAAACATATCAGAAAACAAAAAAATAATTTTGCTGGAAACAACTCTTTGTATTCGGAAAGATATAAATATATACATCTCTTTACATATACTTCGAAGTTCTATCTCTTCTCATTCGTATATTTTTTTTTCCTATTTCCTGATTCATCTCAAAAGTACACAAGAAAAAAAGTATTGAAAAATCTTTAATGATCACTTCTCGTGCAACGTCTGTGCGAATAAATAGAAGTTAAATAAGGATTTTGCATGATTTATCAAGATTGTAACTTTTTGTATCGCTCTTTTCTTTTGCGTTCACGTATCCCAACCCTTTATCATGCTTCTGCTATTCAAACAGATTGAAAATGAAAATGCATATTTTCTTATATACTTTAATAACTTATGTCTTTTTTTTATTTTTCGATACGTGCCTGATTCATCTGAGATATCTTAGATACAGTAAGACAAATATAAATGTAAAAAAGATTTAAAAAAAATGCAAGTCTGCCGTTTTACTCTCATGAATCTATTTATCAATATGTTAATTTATGTTGTTATGAGGACCCTGCGCAAAATCATTTTATGTATTTCTTGATTATTCATATGCATTTTGTTCGTTCCGTTTTTTCTTCTGTTCTGCATTTATGTAAAATGAATTCTACATCAAACAAACGCTTATCAATTTGAACCTTTTATTTAAACAAAATTTAAATGAGAATTTTGAAGAAATTTTACTTTTTGATATGAGTATATATTTCAAACCAATAAAGATTTCTCTTAGAACAAAGATTTAAAAATGGCTATAATGTACTAAAGCATGCTATTATAATAAATTAAAAAAATACTAAAATCCTAATAACAGCTGTTTTTAAGCAGTTTTTAAAGCAGTTAGAGTAGTTTTATAGCACTTATATGCACAATATACAATGTGTACATAAATGAATATCCCAACTTTGCAGGGCTGTTGAAAGAAATCTAAACAAAGTACAAACATGTTGTTCATCGGATATCGAAAATAACAGTTGAAAGTTTAAATTTAAATTCGACACAGTTATAAGTGCCCAATGTAAGTCCCTTTAGTAACACAGAGGATATCGAGGCTGCCCGATAACTCATGCACAGTTCTTTTCAGCATGTATCGTGTGATGGTTTGAGGAGCGGCAGATATGCGTGTCTTAAGTTCGTCAGCGTCATTTGGTAGCGGTGGAACAAACGCCTGATGTTTGATGTAACCCCATGAAAAAAAAATCGCACAGAGTGATGTCAGGGTTGCGAGGAGGCCATTGATGAAGAGCAATGCCTTGAGGTGCTCGGCCATCAATCCATCGGTGTGGCAATTTGTCAGTTAAAATCCAAATCTTCATTAACTTTCAACTGTTATTTTCGATTTCCGATGAACAACAAGTTTGTCCTTTGTTTAGTTTTCTTTCAATAGCCCTGCAAATTTGGAATATTCATTTATGTACACACTGTATTTGACATACACACAAGGGCGGCCCAAATGAAAGTGAGACTTTGATTTTTGCTTCAATGGTTAATTATTTAAGGCTTTACTTTTGCGTCAGTAATAACGCTGTATGGTACGAAACACAGCTCCCATCGTTGGTAAGTGTCAATGTGCTGTTTCAACGTTTTTAAGCTTGCTGACTACGTTCGGTTGTGACATGAGTTCGTCCAAATATACCCAACGAGCGGTTATTTCAACTTTTATGGCAAAAGGTGTTAGTGAAACCGAAATTTATCGTCGTATGAGGGATACGTATAGGCATGGGTGCCTGTCACAATGTAGAGTGCTCAGATGGTTTAGGAAATTTTGCAAAGGACATGAGAGCCCGGGACATGCCGAGATATGCCAAAGCACATTTGGTCATCACTATGAAATCGATTGATGCCTTGAACAAGATTTACTGCGGCTCATCCTCTGGGAGGTCCTCGACCATCCAATCTCTATACCCAATCCGTCCTACATCGACTACCACATCTATGGACCATTGAAAAAGGATTTAAAAGGCCACCGGTTTGATAACGATGCAGAGGTCCGGCGTTCAAGACTGGCTCCACAGACAACCATGGTCATTCTTTGCTCGGAATATCCAAAATGTAGTTACTGCTGGGGCACTTGCTTAAAATGACAAGACAACTATGAGTAGGGCATAAGTAGCCCATGTATCCCTACTTCTTCCTGTATTCTCCCGTATTCGAACCAATGAACCAGTACAACAACAAAAGAAGAAAACTAAAAGTCTCACTTTTATTTGCACCACCCTCATAATTCCGAAAATACATCTGTCCTGTCCATAGAGGTTATTTTGTAATAATATTAGCAGCCTTTTTTCTTTACAAGACCTCAAGTGAAGTAAGTAGCTCGGTCACAATTTTTTTTCCAGACATATCGACTAGGTGTCTATTAATGGTACCGACCGACTGCCACTGTCGACTGCAAAAGTCATGACTTTAAATTTCAAGGATGGCATTCTACCTAATAAATACGTTCAAATGACTTTTCCTCTAAACGCGAATAATACAACAAAAAATGTAGATTCAAAATATGTAAAGAAAATAAATGATGTACAAACAGTTTTTCTCAGGTCCTAATAGGAAATCAAGGCGTTTATTTTACCTAATGAGGTAGATTATACCACTCTGTATAGAACATTAAACAATATTTCTAGAGGTGACCGTAGACTAGAGTATAAACAGTTTAATAATTAGAATTTCAATTCCTTTTTTGAGTCGTTAGGAAATACAAAAAATACGAGGAAAGATAATCTAAGATTGCTTTAAAATTTCGACTCTTTTTAGTAGAGGTTAAATTACTTTTATTTCACAGTCAAGTTCTGTTAAGATATAATACAGCTATGGTGAAGTGTTAATGACTAATCTGATGGAAGAAAGGCGGAAGTTGATAAAGCTGTTAAACTTTTGGATCTATCACTTTAAAATGTGGGATATTAAAGAAAAGCTGAGAAAGAACAAGCTGTGAGGTTGATTTAAGGCAAATGATATTTTTGTCATTATTTTTGTGTGAGAATGTTTCATTATGATTTCATCGATGCAAAAAAGATTTCTCACGACATTACATTTCAGTTCCATGTAGCTCATCAGCGGCCACATTTCAATTTGCATTGCGAGGTGTATTGTATTTACAACTTGCCTCAAAGTATATTCAACAGTTATAAGACCAAGATACTATAAGCTCCTTCTCTTTCATTTTAAAAGTTTCATTGTTTTTCAGGTGTTAAAACAATGGTAGGAAGCTGAAGATGTATGGTTCTATTCTTCTACTAACATACAACGCATTGAGAAGTAAAAACAGTGTCACATGGTCAATAATGACTATTTCACAGAAACAAAAAATGTGGAGGATTTATTTATTTTTTAAGGATACTTAAGTCACATGGACATGGTATTGTGTCATAGTAGTCATTGCAATTTTTATCCACTAAACAAAATTTTTTGATTGGATTCATAAGAGAGTTACCATTGCGAAACGACAAATATAAATAAGTACAGGGTGTCCCAGTTAAACGTTTCCGAACTTCTACAAGGGGTAAGGTGCATCCTGACGACTCGAAATCATATAGCAATGTGGGGTTGGAAATGCTTTCCTGAAGCGGTATATGGCGTTGCGGGAAAGTTCCGAGCTTTAGTGCAGGGAATCGTGATTTCGCACAAGCACTCAGAGTTAGTAGGATGGCTAATTATACGAATTTTTTACTTATGGCGGCATATGAAAACACAGGTTTATGACACCCCCGTTGACAATGGTGAGGAGCTGGTTGCAAGAATCTCAGTAGCTGCCGGAGAAATGCGAGATGAGCCTGGATTATTCCAGAATGTTCGGAATTCCATGCGCCGGAGATGTGAGGTCTGCATTGCAGTCGGAGGAAAAAACTTCGAACACTTACTTTAACCCGTGTACCATTTGGTTTTGTATATTTATTATTAAAACGATTATCCATTTACGGTCTCATTCTTTATGGTTTTCTGTGTACATCACCGCTTCAGGAAAGCATTTCCGACCCCACATTGCTATATGATTTCGAGTCGTCAGGATGCACCCTACCACTCATAGAAGTTCTGAAACGTTTAACTGGAACACCCTGTATGTGTGACAGTATCAAAACTCATGCACTTAGGTTGAATAACTGAAGCAGATGCTTTACTTTTGGTAGTTTTGTCTCGAGAAAATCATGAGCGAGTTTTCATGTAGGGAAAATTAAACTAAAAGAGGATATTCGACAGTTGTTATAAATTAATTAACTGTCACTTTAATTTTAAGTCAAATAACAGAATCTTGTACTTTTATTTATCCTATCTAATTTTATCCCCAATAAATCACCCTATGCGTCATCCCGTTCTCCCAGAACTTAAAAAGAATACATAACGTTCCTCACGCCTAAAGTCAAAAAAAGCATATGCCCAACCTTATTTCGTTTCAGATATCTGCCCCATTAATTTCCAAAACCTCAAAATTTCTTTCGCGAAGCCACCATCTCCCACGATTCCTTTCATTATATATTGAATTTCAATTTCAGTCTCGGCTTCCCTCACATTGGAAATCTTGCAGTATAATCTAATTTGAAGCCGTGTTACTGGCAAAGTCAACATTAATTCGGCGGATACGATTCCCAAACATAAACGATGAAAGAAAAGGTGGAAATATTTTCATCGATTTCCGATAGTCTCATTAAATTTTCAAACGCCGGCGAAGATACAGGCTCTGCGGCCTCTAACCTGCTTTATGGAATATGAAGGATTCTCGCGGGTGTTTAATACATCCGGAATTACTTGGTGACTTTTCTAAGATTGTGTCGGTGGTTTCAATTAAATCGTTCGATTTTATCAAAAAATTCAATTACATTCATTTAAAGTTGGACCATTTTAAAAAAAAAAATTCTGTATATCTAATTGATTTCGTTCAATCGTGTCTATAAATTTTACCACTCTAAGTGTCACTCACTGGATTACTATACATAAGTTATTAAGGTTTCAAAATGAATTTAATATTGATCTGCTTAGACATTTCTAGATAGAGGAATTGGATATTTTAATACTTTCATATTATAAAAGTTGTAATTGATCTTTCCTGGTTATTTAGAGACCTAACATTTTTCTATTCTGCTATTAGAGGGGATCTTTTAGTTAAAGGGGGAGAGTGGAGAAAATATTTTCCCACGGAGACAATAATTTTTCAATGATTTTTTTTTTCATATATATATATATATATATATATATATATATATATATATATATAAATTTTATTTGTGCTGTATAAAATGTGCTTTTCTTAGCAACATTTTGGATTGATTCATCATCTTTCCAGTTATTCAAGGAGTTTTCGTCCTTTTTACCTCGTTATGAAGCCTTTAAAATCCATATCAAAGTGATAATCGTGTTCCTTAAAAAATACAATTTTTCAAAGAATAGAATATTAATTTTTTTATACGGAAGGGTTTGGAAGATCGGGATGTACCGTTTAAATGAAAATTCCAACGGTTACAGTTAAGGTGACCATAGATCTCACAAAACCAACCAAACAATCGAGCGGCTACACACACCAATGATTGTCACAGACTTAAAGTCACGACCTTTGGTACCGAAAGTCTGTGCTGAAGCCATTGGTAGCCCAGTCAAAATAGGTTTTATGGCTAAAAAAAGTATGAAAGTTTTGAAAATTGGTGGAGATGTTTATTTAGACATGCTAATGAACATACTAAAAGTCCCCACCGATCAGACTTGAGCTTTCGCCGCCACCTTGGAAAATGTGTACACTTTTTTGGGTTTTTTGAAAGTAACTTGAGAAATATGGATTTTATGCAAAAAAATTTAATTTAAAAATTGAAGAGCACTAAATTGTGAACAAAAACGTCATTTCCATTTCTTTTATAAATCGAACACGAACAAAGATAATTGACTTTGAAAGGAGCGAACCATCACGCCTGGGACGCGGATGCGCGAGTCCTCCCCATCGCGATGGAAGAATCATCCGCGCATGTGTTCCAAAAGTCTTGTATACTCACGTTTGTCAAATCTCTGCATATCAAAGTTCAAGAGAAAGTTGCAACAACACCCAATCCATTGTTATCAGGTTGTATTGTGATGTTTGGTGGATTATATATTTTTATGTCATACTTAGACTGCATTGGGTACATAATGGCTGGAGGTGAGTTAAAATAAATATTAACTTTTATGTACGTAACTACGTCAGTAGAAACAATGTTGCCTGGCCATGCATACGCTAGAAAAATCCTAGCTCATTTATCTACCCAAACAGCTTTAGCAAAAATAATTTTTGACGACATGGACATATCTGATTTCAAAGCAATAATCTCCATAGGTTGTTTAGAGATTTTGAAGGCTTTTTTGTGTTTTTGCAAATAACTTGGAAAATATTAACTTTTATGTAAAAAAAAGTTTAATACAAAAATTAAAGAAAATTACATTGCGTACAAAAAATTTTCAATACATTTTGTCGTAACCCTAACACGTACAAATATATTCTATATTTAATGCGCTTTAATTATGGAGGTAGCGTCCAAGTCTCGTTGCAGGTGCTTTCCTTTGAATTATCTCCACTGTCTCATTGCGGCATACTTTAAACACAAGAAAATAGACTTTGATGTGCTTTGGTATGTAGATAATTGATTATTATTAATTTTATAAACGATTGTAATAAACTTGGATGTATTTACTACCGTATTTTCATTGTGTATAATTTTTTAAGCTTACCTACTTTATGGTTGACGTGCTTTTTCGGCACCGGATTGTTCGCGTCGTCAGTCTTGAAAAGATCATCTATGGGGCAGCTAGTATCACTCAATTCATCAATTCCTTTTATTGGATCCTCATGATCTACAGGGCAATAACTTCAAAGGGGTATGTCGTTGTGACATACTCCATTGCAGTTATTGTAGGCCGTTGTGCAGTTGATGCCTGCTTTCTGACACACGCATCTTTCTCTCCAGTCAGTCTTGCTGTTGCAAAACACTATGCTTAAAACTGAATCAGGAGCCACTGCATCCATAGTTGGAATGGGCACGAGGGTTTTCTCTTGACGTTTCCGGTCCCACACTTCAGGATTCAATTCATTCCCAAACCACTTCTGCACTTGGTGATACAACCGAAAGGAAAGTAGCCTGGCTTCCTCTTCAGTTGAGGGAAGAGACGAAATGTATGGTTTTATTTTATTGTCAAATTTTGCGAAGCATTTATACCTAAATTTATTTAGGAACTGTTCACTGGAATGTGCTCCATACCAGATCAGAAAAAAGCCTTCTCCTGCTTGAACCATCATTGTGCGATGAGTTGCATTTATTAACTACTGTCACGTTGTGTTCCATATCTTAAATTTGGAACATTTTTATGCAAAGTTTCTTTCCTTTGTTGAATGCTGCAGAAGTAGTATCACATCCACTGAACGTATGTAGAAAAGGGATACTTTGTTAAGTCCCGATGATTGCATTTCATTTGATGAATATATTTTTTTTCTTTGATTTCCCTTTGCCTGGTTTGACAGGGAAAATGTCTTTTTTCTGTAGGAGTGAGAGCTGTTAATAGAACCAGGTGGTCAACATCTTCACTAAGTGTTACAACGATGTTGTGACCAGAAAATGCTTCATTAATTGCAGTATTTACAATGAACATGTCGGCGGCGTCATTACTTTGTCGGAATTGAATCCCATTGTTTCCCATCTCAGCTGATAGAATGCTAATCAATTCGCTCTTATTGTTTTCATTTGAAAGGAGAACTATTCTTGTTGAACAGTAACTCGCATGTTTCCATCAAAATTTGTCTACAGATTTTTTCACTATAGACCGCATATTTTGTTCAATTTTTTTGTAGTGTTAGTGGTGTTGGATTAACCATTCAAAACGACTATACAGCTGGTACCATAATGATTTTTTATATAGTTAATTTATGCAAAGATCCGAAAAAGTTAATTGTGTTCCTCATTTGACATGGTGTAGGAGAAAACCACTGTGCACAATGTTGACGCAGTTCAGGATGTTAAGGTCTTAGTTTGGAACTTCAAAAATGTCGTACATGGCAAATGTCGTTGTCTCTCGCATACCAGCTTCATTAAATATAGCCAACGGAAAAGGAGCTAACTCATATTCTAAATAAAATGCTTGGTCTTCGTCGTTTTGTTTAGCAATCGCTATCCTCTGAAAAAGCAACAACGGGTTTACTTTTATATTGAAACCGTTTCTTTCACAGTACAATTGACGGGGATCAAGCTTTCATAAGGTCTACCATTTCAAAGTACTGAACCCAGAGGTCTGCAGTGGGGCCATTTTCTTTCAACTGCTTCAAAGTCATCCTCATTTTAATCTCATATACGATGGCTCGTATATGAGTATGTCCGTTTATGGTTTCTAACGATAGTAGTTCAGTAGCAAAATCTCTAAACAACTCATGGAGATTATTGCTTTTGAAATCTGATATATCCATGGCATCAAAAATTATTTTTGCTAAAGATGTTTGGGTAAATAAATAAGCTAGGATTTTTCTAGTGCATGCATAGCCAGGCAACGTTTTTTTTTCTACTGACGTAGTTGCATACATCAAAGTTAATATTTATTTTAACTCACCTCCAGCCATTATGTACTCCATACAGCCAAAGTAGGACAAAAAATATAGAATCCACCAAGCCTCACAATACAACCTGATAACAATGGATTGGGTGTTGTTACAACTTTCTCTTGAGCTTTGATATGCAGAGATTTGACAAACGTGAGTATACAAGACTTTTGGCGCACATGCGCGTATCATCCTCTCATCGCGATGGGGAGGACTCGCGCATCCGCGTCCGAGGCGTGATGGTTCGCTCCTTTCAATGTCAATTATCTTTGTTCGTGTTCGATTTATAAAAGAAATGGAAATGACGTTTTTGTTCACAATTTAGTGCTCTTCAATTTTTAAACTAAAATTTTTTACATAAAATCCATATTTCTCAAGTTACTTACAAAAAACCAAAAAAAGTGTACACATTTTCCAAGATGGCGGCGAAAGCTCAAGTCTGATCGGTGGGGACTTTTAGTATGTTCATTAGCATGCCTAAACAAACATCGCCGCCAATTTTCAAAACTTTCATATTTTTTTTAGCCATTCGTCAAAATCAGGTCTATTTTGACTGGGGTATTGGGTACTGTACAGCCATTGGTAACGTTAAGATTTACTCCAGTGCCTTTGTTATACATTTTCCGTCTGAATCCAACATTTTTTAGACGTTATAAAAGAGATGAAAAATTTTAAAACCATACAAGTTAACTGGGTGAAGAAGTATATGATTATTTTAACCCTGCGTATACGTGCTTACGTTATAAAGTTACTAATACAGAATTACTAAATTAGACATAAAAATTTTGAGCCAAGTGGAAAATCTTTGCATTAATAATAAACATATGTAACAATTATATTGTATTTTTTGTTTAAAATATGCATAAACGAAATGAATACGATTAAAGCAATTCAGAAAATAGATTTAGCACTAAGGTGGTATTATATCAGAGTGGCTGGCTTATTCGCGAATTTACCATTTCTAACATTTCCAATAAAACAAGGTCGTAATCGACGTTTAACAAAGGAAGGAAAAAGCAACTAATGTAGGAATCCCTACGCGACGTTTAACAGAGAAGGAAACAGTAAATTTAATCAATAACATATTGATCCCTATTTAAAATCTCAAATCGAGTTGTTTTAAGTTATTTGTTTGATTCAAAATATTTTCACGATAAAAAATGCCAATTTCAGCCAAATAAACTTTAATAAATCTGAACATTTCTTAAGTAAAACATGCTTTTTTGCAATTATATTACTTTGAAATGTATGCTGAATAAAACTTAACTATTGTAATGTTTTCAAATTTATATACCTATCTCAGAAAATAATGCTTAACGGAAACCAGTTTTAATACTTTCATCTCTTAACAGAAACAACTTTTTAGGCGAAAGAGAAAAGAAAAAAATATTTCGCCAGAGGGCGTTATCGCTTTATTTTCAGCTGAAAATCTTTCTTTTGTGAATAAAATATATTTCAACTCAATTGATAGTGAAATGAGTCGACTATGAGTATTCCCTTTTTTTAATAGAGTGTGTTTTCTTGGTCCATCAGAAACGGATAACAGATACTTCTCGTTTTCAGTCCACTAGCTTCAAATCGCTTGTGACTAGCGGACCAATGTTCTGAGAGAAATTAATGTACATTTTGAATACATGGTTTCTCTCGAGGAATCTGAAACAATGGATTCAAATATTAGTTTCAGGAGACTTATTCAACACAGTTTGTATCGCTTTTCGTGTTCTTTTTTTCATTTATTGAGAATTGTAGGAGCCATTATGATTTGACCATAAATCTTAAGCATTCTTCAAATTTTTTGAGCTATTTTCTTGGATCGAATTGATAGATATAATCTTTTACTGAAAATAAATACCGGGACTATAATCAAGCTTCCAGTGAATTTTTTTTATTGCTGCTAAAGATTAATTCTATAAGATATGAAATTAGTTGTTGCCATCATTGACATAGATAGGACGTATCTGTGAAATAGGAAAAAATTCTTAATCTCTCAATACATATAAACGTCTGTGTTTCAAAAATGCTTATTATCCTACTGAGAAATAATTGTAGTATACATCCAAGCACAACCTGTGTAAATGATATAAGATTTATGTCTTTGCCACATATACTTTCAAAGAGGTTTTTTAACACTGATTTGAATGAAATATAAATTATAATCTAAGGGATAACTTCCATCAAGGCTATTCTTTTGCAAATAGGAGATTATAACTTTAATAACAAATAGAATGGTTACTGACAATCTACTTAATTACATAGTTGGCATGTATAAAATAACAACTGATTGCTTATGCGAATGTCATCAGATTATTGCACCGTCACTTACTGCCTCAATTTAACTCTGAGTTTTTCACTACAGCATACAACCGCCCCGCTTCTCCAAACATGAAAAGAAACAATCTATATCAGGTATTCCAAACCTTTTTATGTTTGCTGCACCCTATGGAATGAGATTAGAACCTTAAGGATCCCTTGTTAGAATTTTAGATTTTTCAGACTTTAATTTATTTTATTTTTTATTTTTTTTTATCAATGCGGAGGCACTTGTCGTCAAACATTCGCCTATAAATTTTTACTGTCCATATTATTATGGGGGCACCATATAGGCGGACAGCATTACCCCCTATGAAGGGACGACATACACGGAGGCATTTTTCGTGGCGCGACGCTGGGATTCGATCCGAGCATCCTCAGCACCGAAAACAGACGCACTGTATCACAGGGCCGCCACAAGCCCGTTTTTATAATATTGAAGAGAAATATATTTCAAGACCATGTTCAGTCTAAGTTCAAATAGATACTCCATTGTTGATGTTATTCATTTATTTAAAGATATCAGTAGCAAACACTAAAATGGAATATAATTTCAAAAATAACCGTGGTATCCACTATAGTATTAAATTAGACGATCACAATGGAAATCACTAAAAAGAGCTTTGTTTTATTATTGTGAAACTTGCGATGGGTGCTTAGAGTTGTACAAATGTTTGATATTAAGCCTAACAGTTGCGGGTCAATACCTTCCGGCTTCTGTCAAAAACCTCCAGTCAAAGCTTTTTACTACTTTTTTTTAATGACATCGCTATTGACCTCATCATCAATTCTTTAGATTGTACCTATGAGTATTGTTCAGTGTTGTTAGGTTAACAAGGTAGGTTTACAAAATTCTGCTTTTTTTGTGTCTATGGGACAGCCGAGATACAAAGAACCACCACAAAGCCACACAATGATCTAGGAGGGAGTCATACATTCCTGGAGAGAAAAATGTCAATAATTACAAGGTTAAAAGAACTTTTTATATACCATGTTTCTAAATTTTCTGTTTAATCATATAAACTTGACAATTCTATGTATTAATAAATACTTAAAATTTTTTTTTATGAAATATCCCATCAACTTGAAGAAAATGAAGTTAATTGGAAGTTAACTTGCGTTTAACTTTTCTTTCCCGTCCCGGCCGATAGATGGCTGCAGCAGTCTACAAAACAAAAGTAACTGAAAATGAATTCAATGCTGCTTAAATATGTCTAAAAGTATTAAAATAATGCATTGTCATCATGTTCTGAGCTATTCTAAAACTTTCAAATGTCTAGCTAGTCGGGAAGTTAGTTAAAAATCTATTGCAAGATTTGTACTGGACAAACATATACACAAACCAGAAAGCGTGTTAATAAAAGCATGGTAAAAAGTTGCATTAATAGTTACACTTTCTTCTTTCACAATCAGATTGAAGATGAGGAGTAAATCTTTCTGTATATTGCTTTTCAAACATTAGCTTGTCAGTTATACTCTTCCAGGACAGAAAAATTAATATGTTTCATCGATTAAAATGTCTCTACTTTGGAAAACACTATGTGCTGACTAAATTGATAAATATCTAAGTTATTTGCAAGTTTTGTATGAAACAAATTGCCTATTTATGTTTTAGGTATTTTGGTATATGGAAAGTCTATATTTATTAATCTAATGAAATACTAAATATTTACCCTAGAATAACTCTAAGAATTGCATTTTTTGGACGCTAAAGCGAGAGCACATCCCGACCATTCTCTGAGATTTTTTGTTTACACATGCAGTGCAAAAGACGTCGAGCTGTTCACTTGTGAGATTAGATTATACAACACTTTATGCAGCCTAAATGAAGCGAAACAGAGCATTCACCCTTCATAATAAGACATTAGTTAGTCCGCTCCATTTGCAGAAGTTTATTTCGAGGAGTTCTGACCAATAAGGCAGAAGTGATGAATGCATTTCTTTCTTTTCAACGAAAGTTCCGATAAACGATAGGACTTGAAAGATCAAGAGCTGAAACTCTTGAAGGAAATAAAAAAATATCGTTGATGCTAGTTCAGAAACTTTGTTTTATGGTGCTCTGCACTTACCACTACTTTAATATTAGATTTATTTTCTTTGCGTTATACATATAAGAAAATTTTGTGGTATGAGTCTTTTAACCAGTATTATGATTTTGAAAACTGACAAAAAAATTCCGTATTTCAAAATCTGCAGTGAAATTTTATTTTTAGCTGGAGAGTTTCAAAGTTCGTTTAAATTAAACTTTTCTATGCATCACTGCGGAATTCGGTATGTATTGATAAGCAACAGTGCAACGTTATTAAAAACAAGTGAGGAAATGAGTTTAACGTAAGTTCATGACTCGTATTTTGAAAAAGAATTTCATATTTGACAATACTCGAATTCGGATACATGTAAGTGTATATATGGTTTCCGAACTGTTTGTATCTCCGTGTTGAAAAATTGAATTTGCACCAAAACTTAAAATATTAAATTTTTAAAAATCAAACATAAATTACAATTTATAATGCACTCTCTGAAGGGAAATTTCCATAGCTTAACACAAATATGTTTCCTATATTAACTGTTCGCCCCACAAATTTATAATTTCCAACTATCAAGTATTTTCTCTAAACTTGGACATCTTTAGCCGTGCGTCGCAACTTCATATGAGATGAGGAAATAGAATTTTGGAGTAAAAAATGTCAGCAACTGTCTCTGAAGGGTGTACCTTCAACCTGAAGTGTCCCTTCATCAGATTCTTCAATATCCGTTAGCAAAACTATTATGAAAACCATTAAAACCATATTATCAAAATCATTTTTATTACCATGTTTTTATTAACTTGCTTTCTTGTTTGTTTGTGTGTGTGTTTGTCCCTTACAAATCTTGCAATCGATTTTTAACTAATTTCCCGACTAGCTAGACATTTGAAACTTTTAGAATAGCTCAGAACACGATGACAATGCATTTTTTTTAATACTTTTAGCCATCTTTAAGCAAAATTAATTTTTTCAGTTAATTTTGTTTTGTAGACATGTGCAGCCATCTATCGGCCGGGACGGAAACGAAAAGTTAAACGCAACTTAACTTCCAATTAACTTCATTTTCTTTCAAGTTCATTGGATAATTCATCAAAAAAATTCTAAAAAAGCATTTATTAATACACAAAATTGTCAAGTTTATATTATTCAACAGAAAATTTAAAAACATGGTATATAAAAATTTTCTTTTATCTTGTAATTATTTAAAAAATAGATTTGGGGGAAGGGGGGGGGGCAAATGTCGGCAGTATGCACTTCTGGACACGGGCCCTAAGTCCGAAATGGACTACTGACAGGCGGATCCTTGGCTGTACTTTCAGGATTGCACGCTGTGACTTGTCTTCAGGTCACTCATACCGTGTACCTTTTGTCTGGCTTGGTTAAAAAATTCTGCGATTAAAATATTTGATTAAAATAAAAAATCACGATATGTATACATTGCAGAGAAATAAAATATTTTTTTCACTCTTTAATTACTTTAATTTATTATTCGTTAATGCGATAATTTCCAAAATTGCTTTGTTTGCTGTACCCTTGGTAATGAGATTCGAAACTTGGATTCCCTTTTTGAAATTTTACCTTTTTTCGCAATTTGTCAAATATTAAAATGAAATTGGAATATATGTCAGGAATATGTCAAATTTAAATTCAAATAAATACTAACTCCATTGTTGATTTTATTCATTTATCTATATATATAAAACAGTTCCTGACTCATTCATTCACTGACTGACTGACTGACTGACATACAACGTCCGTCATACAGGCCAGGGTACATTTCGAACAACAAAAACAACAACTTCAGAAAGAAATTCCAATATAGTTCTAAAAAGTGCGTAAAGTATAAAATAATCTATTCTGAGATAAAACGACTGTACAAATAGACATTGTACAGATATACAGCAGATTCCCTTTGAATTCTTAACATGCTGTACGTCAAATACATATAACAATGTAAATGGGCCATCAAAGATTAAAACATGTTCTTTAGGACTCCTGAATTGTAAGAATTATTTCTGTATATATATATATATATATATATATATATATATATATATATATATATATATATATATATACATATATATATATATACATATATATATATATATACATATATATATATATATATATATACATATATATATATATATATATACATATATATATATATATATATACATATATATATATATATACATATATATATATATATATATATACATATATATATATATATATATATATATATATATATATATATATATATATATATATATATATATATATATATACTCATGGACAAAAAATTAGCGCACCAAGTAGGAGTCGTCAAAACGAAACGAAATTTTACATACGTAATGACTACTTTGATATAAGTAAATAATAAGAAAATCATCGAAAAAGGATAACTTATTTCAGAGAAAAAGGCAAAAGAACGGAGGAGTTAATACTCCGTTGGATCCCCTCTAGCGCGAATGCACGATGCGATACGATCGAGCATTGAGTCATACAAGTTCTGTATGATGTCTTGAGACATTTCGTTCCATATTTGCTGTAACCTTGCCTCTAGTTCGTTCAAACTCGTGGGGTGACCAACTCGTCGTCCCAAATGATCCCAGATATGCTCAATTGGAGACAAATCTTGGGATCGGACAGGCCAAGGAAGGGTAGTAACAGTGCGGAGACAGTCTTGTGACACCCTTGCCGTATGAGGCCGAGCATTGTCTTGTTGAAAAATGGCTCCTGGGAGCCGTTGCATGAGTGGCAACACATGTGGTTGCATGATTTCATGAACATACTGCTGGGCTGTCATGGTGCCATGGAACAATACTAGGGGTAATCGTGTATTGTAGGCAATGGCACCCCATACCATCACACCAGCTGTGGGAGCGATACGTCGCTGTACAGCAAAGGAAGGATTGAAGCGTTCACCACGGGCTCTCCACACACGAACACGATTGTCATCATTGCCGAGATTGAATCTGGATTCGTCGCTAAGGACGACCTGGTTCCATTCCGCTGCAGTCCAGTTTCCTCGTGCGCGGCAAAACTCCAAACGGAGGCGTCGATGGGTGGTTGTCAAGGGCAGCACACGTAATGGGCGCCGCGATACCAACTGTCCTTCAGCCAGGTGCCTTCGTATGGTTCGAGAAGACACAGAGGCCCCTAGTGAAGGTACTACCTGTGCCTGGATGGCGGCCGATGAAGCAGTTGGCTGTACGCGTGCATTTCTAACGATGTGGCGGTCTTCTCGACGTCTGGTCTGTCGAGGGCGTCCTGAGCCTGGTCTTCGTGTACATGACATCTCTCGGGTCCACTGGTCCCAACACCTCCTCACAACACAATCAGAGCGACCTAATTGACAAGCTACTCGCCTAGCTGACCACCACGCTTCCCTTCTCCCCCTCTCAAACTGCGACAACTGCTTATATTGTCTTCGAACGCGGCGTATTGGCATGTCTATCTCAGCTCTTCCTTTGTAAATGATTCAGCACACTCAAACAAGCATTGGTTACCTCTTTTATACTCCACAGAGTACGATGTTCAACGCACTCTACCGGCTATGCGTAATGCGCAATCACGCCGCATTTCTAATCATTTGCATATCTCCCCGACATGTACCTTCATTACAAGTTTCGTTACGATCCCGCAATTATTTCTTGGAGCGCTAATTTTTTTGTCCATGAGTGTATATATATATATATATATATATATATATATATATATATATATATATATATATATATATATATATATATATATATATAGGGTAAGTATGCCTAATATGTGACCCCAGGTTACAGGACGTATCAAGGACTGCCATTTTGCGACTGGAGCGTAAAACAGTAGTCTATTGCATCATTCGTAATTGGCGAGTCAAGTGTTTGAAAGCACATACAACCGTGCAATATTATTTTTCCTGAATGTGTGCTCGTCGACATTTTTGCATCACCCTTTTTATTGGCTATTATACCTTCAACGTAATATTCTTATTAAAACTGTTAGTATTGGATAGGTAGCTATAAATGTGGAGTGTAAACATACATGTTTGTTTTTAAGCTAACGTCAATCCTAACCAAAAATCTTCCCTGGCGTGTTCAACAACATGGTCGTGCCCAATTTGGGACCCCAAAGCATGCCTAATACGAGATAGTGTCTTATATTAGGCATGTTAGTTTTCACTCTCACAGCCTTGTTTCTTCTGAAGCTGCAGATGCAATAACACCCAGGCGAAATCCACAACCACGTAATAGTAGTAACACTGTGGAAGGTATTTATAGAAAAAGTTTAAACCAGTTTTTAGTGACTCCTGAAGAAATAAATCTCTTGCCTACGTTACCCGAGAAAAACTCATCGAAACAAAGTAGGGCCCGCAAAGCCGACATTATCATTTCATTGCCCAATAAAAATATATTGTTTGATAGCACTAATAAAAGAACTGCAGCATATTAAAAAAACTTTGTTTCCTACGAGAAAAAAAAGGAATGAACCTAAAAGATAAAAATCAAAGGAAGCAAGGAAAAGGCAATCAAGATAAAAAGAAAAGGATAAGGAAGCAATAACGGGAAAAGGAAAATTGGTCGCTACAGGAATTGTAAAATTAAGGATGAATGAAAATAGAACACTAGTTAAAAACTAGAGAACGAATAAGCCTAATTATAGTTAAGATGATCTTAGCTCAATTGAAGATGATGAAAAACTTTCTCTCCATGACTGCAGTGATGATAGCATTGATGAAAACGACGCTGAATACCTTTTTTGTCGTTATTTTCAGAAGACAAACGGGGAGAGCAGGGGTGTCAATGTTTCTGGTGGGCCCATGACAATCGTGGAGCTGACGAAGATTTTATTTGGAAACAATGTGAAAAGATTGAATCTTAAAACAAAAAGTAAACAAAACCGACAAATTTGTCGGTGTAAACCGACTAATTTGTTTAAAATGTCATTTTTCTTTTTCATCTATTAGTGTATATAGGTACTGTTATCTAATTATTGTGTACACTTTTGTTTATACGAACTTTTCAGTAATTCTAATAACTATTTAGAGTTGTAGAATGGGGGTCTCATATTAGGACTACATTTTTCAGACCCCAAAAATGGAACACTTGTGTTTATAATTTCATACAAGAAAATTGTAAGGTTATTTTCATTTTTTTTTCATTGTTATATGTAGTAAAATATGTGTATTAAAAGGATATCAAGTTGGTAATATAATCCCTCTCTTACTTTCCTAGTTATATAGGAAAATAAAAAGGGGTTTCATATTCAGCATGCTTACCACATATATATATATATATATATATATATATATATATTCCAATTATTATTCTTCAACTCATAAAATGAAATCAAAGGAGATATAAGATGATATAATAGTTTGACTTTTTGGGGGGTGGGTGGTTACATTCTGCATTATTATGAAAAGTTATAGAGGACTATAAATAATTTGCTTTTATAACTAAAAGCAACAGTTTTTATTTCACATAAAAGAATTAAAAGTGATAGGAAAGCGAATGCTTTTCTCGTATAAAATATGCGCTTATCAATTCTATTATCTTTAAGTAGTATTTGGAAGCCATCTTCACGTCTTTAAACAGGCCACTATAACAAAGTGCTGTGATATATACAATGGAGACAATTGCGTTATTCGTGAATGTAGATATGAAAAGAGCTTTTAACAAAGCTTTTTTTTCTATTTTCATCTTATCTGTGAACATGCATATAAGTGGGTTTGCACATAAATCTGTATGGTATCTAGATAAGGATATATTGTTCGCTAAATAAAGTTACTACATTCTCTTCCTTGTACTTCTTACGGTCATTCAGCAAAAATGAGCGAGGTAAAATGATTTTGCTAGTGATGCAGCATGTATAATGTTTTTCATTTTACCAAATATCATTTTCCCGTATGGTTTTTTTATCAGAGTATTTTGGGATATTATATTTGAATATACCAACGGAAGTCATAAATCAATGATTATTTTAAAGAAAAGAAAAACTTCTAAAGTATAGATAACAATTCTGTTGTTGAAACATGTAAAACAGATCTGCATTCAATTATAAGAAATTTAACCACACATTTCTTAACCTTGTGATCATTGTTGAACAAATTTCATTTTTTTTAACTGAATCTTTTGTTATTTTCCTAGAAAAAATCTCTCAATCTGTCTACTGATATACCTATTTTTCCATCTTTGTATCTTTATCTACACTATTAAAGCTATTTTTCTTTATGATTTTTACTCTCTCTATCACTCTCCACATATTTATACATATATATATATATATATATATATATACATATGCATATACATTATATATATATATATATATATATATATATATATATATATATTTAAATAAGCAAGCATTCATTGTATATACAATTCGCTAAAACTAGAAAAGAAATGGGAAATCGTTTTTTTCAAGGGAATTTTATTCTTTAAAATTTAAAATTACATAAAAACGTGTCTGATAATCTATTTTTCCAACATTATCCATTGTTTTTTCAATTTGGATGAAATGTAAAAATTTAACGTTCATCTAATTATTATATTTTTAAATCTCTATTTTTTTTTAGCGATTTGTTTTGCGTTTTCTTTAACTTTCATCTGACATACATTAAGGAACTTCTCTCAGACATGGGGCATTTGTTCATAATTACTTAAGTGTTTTTCACGTAATTACCTCCTTCCCTTTCTGCATGCTTATTTTTCAAAAGAAAATTAGATTTACATTTTTTTTTTGCTATTTGTAATAAATTATGAGTCTAAACGAGATTATAAGTGATCAAAGAAATTCCTTAACAACTGAGTGTAACTTTATTGTTTGCATTTTTTTCTCTTTAAAAATCGTATTTTTCCGAAAACGGAAAGGGGTTATTTAAAACTAATTCCCCAGTTTTTCCTCATGTTGATAACAGAAATCTTAAAAATATGACAGGGTAAGAAAATAACACTGTTTTTTATGCCGACATTTTTATGAAATTTATGGATTTGCATATCAAGTAAGAGCTAAAAACATACTGTGTGTCGATCACAAATGAGTTTTTTTAATTATGAAATAAGATTTTTCAATAATCTTTGGTATTTATGAGGAATACCATTAACAATTTTTCAAGCTTTCTTGAGGAAGTGAAATATGGGAAATGACAATGCATTTGTGTTTTTATTCATGAATTTATATTCTTGAAATTTCTTCTTCTTACTCATCGCGTGATTTCTCATTGTGTGTTATTTAATTCAAAACAGAATGAATGTGAAATTAAAGGTTAAACGATTGTTTTCTTTTACTGTGTAATTTATTCCCGGGCACGTTCCTAGCAATAGTTATTGCTGTTCTAGAAGGTTTTGCATTAATTGGTGCAGGGGATTTACTAATCTAATTTCATTTCTTTCAGGTAATTGTAGAGTTTAATGTTTTTTTGCTATTACTAAATAATTTACTAAATATTTAATAACTATTAACTAAGTATTTACTAAGGAATATTTTTGGACATATTCATAGCAATAATTTCTACCGTTCTAGACAGTTTCGCATAAATTGCTGCAAGGGATTTACTAATATTTGTTTTTCATTTATTTAAATTAATCGTAGACTTTGATAGGTTCTTTTTGTTAAACTTTTGCGTTTTCAGTTCTTTTATAACATTAAATTTATTATATAGTTTACCGTATTTTTTTCACACTACAATTTAACCAACCAGTAAACAGAAATCAAAATTAATTTTGCAGACAAGGAACAGTTTTCTAAACAAATGTATGTCTGTAAAACAAATTGCTGATTCTTTACCAACCTGCAAATAACCTTTGGATACCATCCAAGTAAAATAAATTTGCTATTTGTATATTATGTGTTCTAGTAACTGGAAATATAACTCCCTATACTATATCCGGGTTTGCGGTCCAAACAAAAAATACATGAGCCTCTGTCCTAATCCAAACTAAAAACATGGATATTGCTGTTGTGTTTCTTTATAAGGAATAAGAAAGGTTTATCCATTGTGTAATTCTATAGTAGGAAATATCCAACGTAAATATCTTTATCTGTGGGAGAATGTTCTCAAGAAATATGTCGCATGAACTGGAAAAAATAGTTGGACACAAATTAAACAGTTGTGGTAGACCGTAAAATGGAGACCGTCGGTGTGTTTATGCATGCTTAACTAAGTAATACTGCCTTTAACAACTTAGAGAGACGATTCTAGGTTGAAGGGATATACACATATCTCATGTGTAAGCTAATGACGATCAGGTTCAATCATACGAAGTTCGAATTTGAATAGTGGTCCACCTCCACTTTAAAAAAAATGAAGTTAGCCTCACTTTGATGTTTTGGAAGTCATTTTTATATTATTTTTAAACTGGCAAATAACATATGAAGGCCCTAATTGCATAGTCTAACTCCACTTTAAAAAAATGGAGTTAGCCTTACTTTTATGTTCATACAAGTGATTTCTAAATTCATATCTATATTATTTTTAAATTGGTACACCTCCAGCTTATTTCTGCAGCCAACAGAGGGCATTACAAATCAGACTTCAGCAGTCATTTTTCAGGACTCATTAGACTTTAAGGCTCTGTATCTCAATATGAACAAGAATGGAGTTGGACCACTATTCAAATAAGGCCTTCTCTAGAAAAAATTCATAATGGCTTGATAACATATAGCATAGAGAATCATAGAAAGTGCATAAGCTGTTTAGGCGTTCTCAGAACACCCCGTTTAGATTATATTGGTTGCATGGGTGTATTATCTTTACAAACTATGAGGTACACACGAGGAAAGAGTGCATGTGATTCTACGAAAAAATCTAGACATATAATATAGGATGTAAAAGCGTCCTTTTCTGACTACCACAAGACTCATGGAATGCTACAACATAGAAGATGCCATATCGGATCCCCAAATCTCTCTACAACTGGAAGCAATCTGCCTCGAAGGCGGACTTCTCTTGAATGTAACCACGAGTGGGGTTGTGATAAAAAACTTTAGTGACATCTTCAAGCCATTTTAGTGACTACTATTCGTAGAGACTATTCAAATGTTCTCTGCACCTTTGTCTGTGCAATATGAAGGCCTTATATGAATAGTGGTCCAAGTCCATTCTTGTTCATTTTAAGATACAGAGCCTTAAAGTCTAATGTGTGCTGAGAAATGACTGCTGAAGTCTGATTTGTAATGCGCTCTGTTGGCAGCAGAAGTAAGCTGGAGGTGTACCAATTTAAAAATAATATAGATATGAATTTAGAAATCACTTGTATGAACATAAAAGTAAGGCTAACTCCATTTTTTTAAAGTGGAGTTAGACTATGCAATTAGGGCCTTCATATGTTATTTGCCGATGCGGGGCACTTGTCACCGAGAACATTCGCAATTAATGTGTCGAATTAATCGTTGACTGCTCTCAATAGGAGCACCATATAGGTAAACCGAAACCACCCGCTGGTACCGCATCAATTTTGATACTGCATTATTTTACAGCAGTAATGCCTGTAACGAGGCTAGAGGGTTATAACAATAGCTACCCATTTAGAAATTACACTATGGTCAATAAATGTCAGTTCGTCTTATTTCAATGCATACAGTGAAAGAATGGCTATTTTTAACCACTCCATACTGACTGTATTTTGTATTATGTGTTTTACTACACCGACAATATTTAGATTCTGATCTTCGTAGAATCGATGTATACTAGAGTACTCAACAGCAGTAACATTCATTGTTCTATTTATGGTATATAGCTCTTACCTAAAAAAATCAGTACTTTTTGGTTTGTATATGCACTGTTTTTCTAAAGATAAGATTGTTAGATAAGATAACATAAAAGTATACTAGATTTTTTAATTTATCTTAAATATTTGAAAAATTATGTATGATCTAGCTATACACATGCTCACATAGTCAATATTTCAAGGTAGGAACCAGACAGACTTTATCTCTGACTTTACTGTCTCATGCATCTAGCACCCACGCGCGCGCTAGATGCATGCACACACACACATACACACACACATATATATATATACAGGTGGTTATCAAAATAATTGAAACACCTATCTATATTAGTAGTGTTTATGAATGTGCTTCGCATTCCTTAAAAAACGAGTCTGGCAACCGGTATTTTTTTTATGTAATATAATGTATGTATTATTCTACTGTCAGGTCGCAGTAATGAAGGTAAGGGGCATACTGCTTTTAGGGGGTACAGCGTGAAATGTCAAACCTTACATTCATTGCAAAAAGGGCAAATTGTTGGAGTACGTTTAAATTGAAGTATCCGTTACTATAACCCCCAGGCAAATGGGTGTTTTTCGAGCATTGGTATCGAAAGTCATGATAGCATACAGAGTGAATGGAAAAACATCCTTTGTCAAACAGAATAGTGGACAAAAGGGAAAGCTGAATGAAAGAGAAGGAAGAGGTATGAAAGCGGATTTTGGTATGAAAAAAGAAAACAAGTGCAACCAAAATGACCGAAGAGCTGAATCTGCATCTGCATGTTCTGGTATCAACCATTAGAGGTAGAAGGGAACTTCACAAACAATACATTTACAGAAAAGTAGCTATTCCCAAGTCACTTTTAATAGATGCCAATACAAAATATAGTCCACAATGGTGCCACGAGTGCAAATCCTGGTCGAGTAATATGCCAAAAAATGGCATTTGGTCCAAAGAATCATTGTTCACGTTGTTTCTTGCAACAGGAAGTGCGTATGCCTAGAGAACACCTACACAAGCGTAAGATTTTGGCTATCTCATCTCAACTGTCAATCATGGAGGTAGATCTATCAGGGTTTGGGATGGCATCTCATGGTTTTCTTCAGGCCCTATTGTAAGCCTAAAAGGGAGATTGAATGGGAAGGAATATGTCGAAATTTTAGCTCACTAGTCCATCCTATGGTGAAAATACTGTTTCTTGCAGGAGATGGCGTTTTCCAGGATGATAATCCCCCTATACATACAGCTAAATTTATCAACTATTGGTTTGAAGAGCAGGACAAAAAATTAAAATATCTTACCTTGACCTGTACAATCCTCCCTACTATATCATGCAACCACTGTGATATGTATAATCGGATAGAACCAATTATCGATATCCACCTGAGCATCTCTACAGGAACTTTCATGATTTTTCCCTGAAGAATGGTATAATATATTCTTAACCACTATTCTTGACATGAAGAATTCTATTCCAATGTGAATTAAGTGCTATTACATGGCAAAGGTGATCCTGCGCCGTATTAATAAAAATTTACTCGATGTTTCTCAGTTTTTCCATTATTTTGATAACCACCTGTATATATATATATATACTCATTTCAACAACGTCATATCTCAAAAAACGTGATTTTTCAGAAGAGTGATTTTAAAGTTTAAAAGTACATTAAATGTATTGAAAATAAATATTAACTCTGCTCTCTAGAGGTTAAATATTGAGCGGTTAGGTATGACGATCTTGCATGAATATACTACTTTTTCACGGCATTCAGAAAACAGGCATAACTAAAAATCTCCGATTTTTGAGATATGACGTTGTTGAAAGGAGTGAGCGATATATTTCTTCATTTCGAGTTTCAGATGGTAACTATTATTATTTCTCTCTCAGTATTAACCACTCTGAACTCTGAGTCTGATTAGTTTTCCAATTTCAGTGGTACTCTGTTAGTTCTCGTATGTATTATATCCTCTATCTTCGAAGATTGTTTATTTCCTCATCCTTATTAATTTGACTCTTTCCCCTGCAGACTTTCTCCTGTTGAGCATCTATGATAATTACATATTGCTCCCTATCTTCGTTTTTTTCCCTCTTTATTCTTCAGTCAGGCGTCTTTTTCCGTACGGTTTTGGATGCTTTATTATATATTACACGTTCATAATATATCTTTTTTCAGTTCGTTTCTATATCTTTTAACAATCAAAAGCTCTATTTCAGGTTCACTACAGTAAAGCACATAATCATTTAATTCAGGTTTTTTCCCATTCCTACTAGTCTATTCTCTTTTAGTAAAATATCTAATTTATTACGTTTGCATCACATCCATCTTAATCGTCGGTTTAATCATGTAAATACTTCATTTTGATTGATCAGTGTATAGTCTCTAAAAACATGGATAACATTTAATAGTCGGTGATGCATTGGTTGCCCATGGAATATTAATGCATGTAAAATAAATTATTGTCACTGGTATTAATAATAATTACATTTTAATTATAATGCACAAAATATTCCTAATGAACTCAATATTCTAACAATAGTTATGCAGATATCTAAAACTCAGCCCCAAAAATTACAAAAACATTTAAAGACTTAAAAAATAAACAATGGAAGCTATTATCGAAATCAAAAAGATAACAATTAGCAGACTAAAAGAAGAAAAAGCATTGAACAAACATTGTTTTCCAAATAAAACAAATATTGATTCTTCATCTGTCCTTAACAGTGCAGTTTTGGAGCAAAAATTGCAACAAAAGCAATAAGCAGTGAAGATACAGTTTAAATAAATAATTTACTACTATGCTACCCTGAAGGCAGTCTACAGTACTTACAATAGAAATGGGAAATGATATAGAACATGTCAGAAATATAAACAAAAAAGGTTCAGGTAGTTTCTTCTAACGGAACTACCGCGGGGTATTTACCCTTTCAGGGGTAACAACCTCCCTCGTTTATAGGGTGCAGATTTTCCCGATTTTTTTTAACCTAAATAATCTTGAAAAATTTACCAATTAAAGGTTGCAATATCTTCGTTAAACTGATAACATACGGCAGTACTAACCATTTTTCTGCTCATTTAACTGGAATACGTTAAATGCAAGTGAAAAAAAGTCAAGTCTTAGGCGTTTGCACTGTGCAAACGGCGCCCCTCAAAAAGTTAACGTAGGATTACTTATCGTTGCTTACCTCTTTTCTTTCCTCTTTTTTTGTTTGATGCATTTAGCTACTTTTCTGTTTAACTGTATACAGCCATTGAGTTTGTCGCTCTGCCAAACTTATAACTAGCGACAGAGCTGAAATTTTTCTGCAGGACCATTTTTTGCAGGACCATTATTGAAGAACGCAATCCTACGTTAAAAACCTGAGTCGTCTGTCCAGGCATAGTTGAAGATCACAAGGCAGACGAGTGTTGCAGTGGACAAAAATCAGTTACTCTGCTACTGACTGTTTAAAAGAAGCTAAAATCAGAACCGACTAAACGGTTATTTTTTACTGAGTTTTATGGGGTTCAAAAATTGGCAAAGAAAGCGCTGAACATATGTGAAAAGTGGTCCCATGAATATAAATTGAAGTATAGCATAGATAAATCATGTTACATTATTATACCAAGTAGAGGCAAAGTCTCGAGAAAACCTACAATAAAGCTTATGAACAGTAATATAAAATATAATAAAGAGATGAAGTACTTGGGCGTCTATTTAGACGAGAAACTTAACTTTGGCAAACACATTTCTAATATAAGAGAGAAAACCTTAAATATCACCTATGGTATTAATAGAGTCTTTAAGAAGACCTGAGGCCTTAAGGCTGTAAATGTAAAGGAAATTTATGACAAAGTAATAGAGAGAATTTTGTTGCATGGGATCCAAGCATGTTACACGGACACTAACTATATGAATAATAAACTTAAACAACTACAGAGACCCTTTTTAATCATGATCAGTAAATGTTATCGGACAGTCTCTACAGACGCATTAAGTGTATTGGCTGTTTGTATCCCACTGGATATAAAAGGTAAAATGGAGTCGCTATTGTATACCATCTATAATGAACGCGAACAAATCCAGATTAAAGATTTGGTTTTAATGGCATGAATAGTGAGATTAAAAATAAAAATTTAAGGAAAATTAGAGAGTTAACTAAATATAGTTGGTCATTTAATTTAAAGCCTATAACAAGTACGAAATTTTATACGGATGGTTCGAAAATAAATCATAAAGTTGTGGCCGCTTGCATTAAATACATAAATAATGAAAAGATAGAAATAAATTATAAAAGATTGAATGATCACGCTTCCTCCTATGCGGCTGAAGTTATAGCTATAAAAATGGCTCTCACTAACGCAATTAATAATGGAATAAATTAATTAGATATTTTTAGTGACTCAAGGAGTTGCAATCCTTGAACACTTACTACTATAAGGATAGTCAAATTGAAGATATTAAGAGTTTAATAGTTAATAATAATCTAAGGGTCCATTTTCACTGGGTAAAGGCCCATGTTGGCTATACCGAAATGAGAAGTAGACCTGGCAGCCAAACTTGCTACTACTAGAGACCAGATCGATAAAGAAATTAAATATACCAGGACCCAGATTAAAGCAAAAATCAGGGATTGGGGCTTGAGTGTATGGCAAGACAGATGGAATAGAAGTGACCGTGGCAGACCTGTTTATAGTATTTTTCCTGAAGTATCAACACATAGGTTATCTTCAAATTTTTTTATTAACCAGGCCATCACTCAGCACGGCTGTTTCGGCTCATATCAAAGAAGTTTTTTTGGAAAACCTGACTCTTGTGAATGCGGTGCGGTACAGACTACGGAAAACTGTCTGAAAGTATGTGACAGATGGAAAGATCCACGTTCCAAACTTCCTAGAGCAGTGTTGAATGGGCCGGCTAACCAATTTTATTTGGACTATTATTGCCGTAGATTCATAACGATTGTAATGAAAGACCTATTACCTGAACATTACCCTTTTCAGGGTACCTCTCCTTCCTAAATTTGCCGGGAATAGTGAAACTTGGCCTATATTTATTATTTATTATTTATAACTATAATGGTTATGATTATATTGTTTGTAAAGGTGCTTTTTTTAGACTTAAAGTTAAGTTTATAATTCTGGTTTGTTGTTTATCTTTGAAAGTAAATTTTGTATTTTTGCATAGTGAATATATACAATTGCTACAATTTATAGAAATGATTTTGTAGTTGGATGTATTTGAGTTTATCTCGTGTATTGAACCGTGAGGCTTTTGAGCTTTCCTGATTTGAATTATGAAAGAAATGTAATTTAACTGTTGAAATTTGTAAGCCATCGCACCTCTAGTCGTCAGTCACTACTTACCGTATGCCTTCAGGCATGGCCGGTATTGCTTTTGGATTATGGGGTTCAAAATGTCAGAAGTGACGGATCGTTTATCTACAGCATATAGCAAAGTTAATGATTTTTCATCGAAAACAAAACCACGAAAGGACAAGACTGAGAAAAAAACAAACTATCACCGCTAAATGAATTATCGACTGACAAATCAGAAAGAAGTTAAGTTTTTGCTGAAACGCATCATAAAGCAGCAGCCTGTAAATTTTGTAAAAAGGAGGCATGAGAAGCTGGAAATGTTCATGTCGTTGTAGGCATCTTTGTATTTTAGACCTACATATTTTATTTTTCAAATAATAAGTTTAAGGGTGATCTATCAAATGATTTTGGACTTCTGAAACCCGAAAGCTTGTTTAAAAATAATATATAGAAATGGTATTATTTTTTTGTTATTTAAGTTATGTTACCGGTATTTGGGGGAAACTGATCTCATTGTTATCTTTACGAACATGAGTAACATTACAATTCCCTTTTCCTTCTAAATGCGAGTTATTTTGCAACAGAATCAAAAATAGACGAGGGACAACACATCACAAAAATTGGTGTGGAACACATCACATTATAACTGTAGCGTAATAAAGCAGCTACTCAATAGAATCGAAAATAGACGAGGGACAACACATCACAAAAATTGGTGTGGAACACATCACATTATAACTGTAGCGTAATAAAGCAGCTACTCAATAGAATCGAAAATAGACGAGGGACAACACATCACAAAAATTGGTGTGGAACACATCACATTATAACTGTAGCGTAATAACGCAGCTACTCAACAGAATCGAAAAGAGACGAGGGATATCACCTCAAAAACATAGGTGTAGCTCAGCACGAACAACCCTTCTTTTTCTCATCGTTCTTTTGATCTTTTTCTCTACTTCACTTCAGTTCGCTCTCATTTAAAAGCCGCAATCCGGGTTTCGATCGGGAGGTCGTCACACAACTTTCAAGTATGTGCAGACGATGATTATTTCTTTACAGATCTATCTATGCCTTATATTTCTTGAGTATATTTACAAAAGACAAACAAAAATTTAAAAAATCTGTAGATTGTCAGTACATACATGAGATTGACAAAGGAGTTGGGAGTGGGGGGGGGGGGGTTAGAATTGGCTTTTGTGAAAGAATTTCGACTCCTTATAACTTGATAACTAGAAGGATGTAAAAGCAGACATGTAAAAGGGCTACTTTTGTAGATTGTTTTGCTCAAAATATCATGCTAAACTGTTGTTGAAACGTCTATAAAATTTAATGTAACACTTTTTCCACGATCCAGTTTCAATATCTATATAAATAAAAGGAAAACTGTGTCGTTCGGGGAACAATCCCGGGTTGACCGCTTCCGGTATAGCATCCGTTATGAATTCAGCCATGTTAGAAAATGTCGAAATCGATGTATTTTTTTTTCATGAAAGTACATAAATGTTACATATTTGAAAAGAGCTTTAAAAACTGATAATATTTTCTGCGTACACTTATTCTGCTACTTTAATAGTTTTAGAAATATTTCAATTCTAAATGCATACTGCACCGGTACAAAGCGTAACCGCCCTATTTTAAAATTTAAAATAGATGTTACTTTTTTTAAAGAAAGTACATAAATTTTACATACTTAGAAATAGCTTTAAATGCTGATATTTTTTTCTGCGTACACTTATTCTGTTACTTAAATAGTTTTAGAGATATTTCAATTCTAAATGCATACTCCACCGAACAAAGCTCAACCGCCACGTTTTACGATGTAAACACAGTGTGATTCATTAGCAACGTGATTCTCACTAACTAATGAATCACTCAAAAGCAATGTTATATAGGTCTATTAAGTATCTAAATAATTGTTTCGCATCTTTTTTTTTTAATATCCCCTGTCCGGAAGTATTCCAGACCAGGTTCGGGTAGGCTTTTCGGGTTGAAGGATGCTCCGGTATACAATAGCACCTCAGGGGTCGGAGTTGTCTTAGCAGATGCCACCTCATCTTTGATCGAGCACCCCCCAGCGGCGACACCTGAGGATCGTAACGTCGAACCGAGTTCCCTCGGCGCGAAATCTGACGCGTTGTTGTTGTTGCTTATGCCACTTGACCGACAGTAACATCAGATCAAGTCCCGAATGCTATGGGCGAGGAAGGTGCGGATCCTGTTTTGACTGGCACCACAAGGGTCCGAAGTCCGACTTGGCCAAAACACCAGTGCCGCAATTTTGAACCGAGTCAAGATACGAGACCAGAACACTTGACCCCGCACCTTCAGATGTAATTTTGAGAACTTGGAGGACATTGCAGCCATGACAGATTTTACGTGCACCAGCCGCCATTATTGAATACGGCAGTGGATTTTGTCAGCGACGAGCATCGAACCAGCCGCTTAGCCCGCTGCCCTCGCCAACTGGGCCACTGTAAATCACCGAATGAGAGGTTATTTATTATCTACTGTGAATTTATCTATAAAATAGAGTTGAATAAATTCGTTGTTTACTGTGTCAAATGCGAATTTCAGAAAAAAAACCAGTATTTAATAAATCTTTGTCCCATGTATCCCCCCAAAAATAAATATTTGTAATTTCAAATATTTATTTTTGTCTTTATTAATGTCAATTAAAAACTGTAAATAACTAACACGTAACTAATGCCAGATCATATATGTAACTTTGTGATTTACTTTTTTTAACTTATTTATTCAGGCAAAAGAAAAAAACTGTTTCTTTTGTTCGCGATAAAATTTCTGAAACGAGTTGAAAATAGATAACCGTATAATGTTTACTCATTAAATAAGAAATAAATAACAAAGAATGAATCATAAAATTTTATGAAGTTGCAAAAAAAAGAAATAAAATTAGATAACGCTTGAACAAGAAAAAAATTACGAAGTTAATTTTATGCACGAAAGGTTCAGTAAAGTTTTTAGGAGCACTTGATACGTTGCGTTTAACACTGGTAAGCAGAGGAGAGGGTATAAAACTGCTTATCAGGATATGCACATTTTGCGAGCAAACTTCAATTTACGTCATCTCGCACTAAAACATCTGAAAGAAATTAGGTTGCATGAACTTCCCTATAAACACATTTATCAATATAGTGTTATATAAAACAAAAATGGAGGTTTTAACAGCAGTTTATACACCGCTATCGTAGAAGTGACTACCTACGTCGTGGAATTTATAGTTAATGAGTTAAGACGGATGTGCTTGCTATGTAGTAAAAAGACTTGCATAATATTTCTTTTGATAGCTTTCAGTTACATGCATTTACGTAACTTATTTAAAACGAATTGCTGCATTTATACACTCTGCATTTCATATTTTAATAACCTTTAGGGAATAAAAATAGAAAGAACTGTACCTAAAAGTTTAAAAACATAAAAAACCTTCAATTCAATTTTGCTATTGCAAGACTACCTTTGGTATCCGCATGTTTAACATTTGTGGGTTTTGATTACCTAAGAGTTTGCGCTCATTAATATTAAGAGGAATTTTTTGCAGTCTCGTAAGATAATACTGTACTGAACTGCGTTTATTAAGAAACGTCTTCGCTGCACACAAGAGAGTTTTGTCAAAATTATATAATTTTACTGCTTTTTAAACATTACACAAGCAGCGCATGAAAAACTGCACGTGGATTATAGTATGCGTTAGAATACGATGGTTATAATAAAATATTTTATTTGAAAAAACCTAGTTGGAGTGAAAAACATGTTTATTACTTAATATGCTTTTTAACGGTCATTTGAACAAAGAAAAATTGCTCGGTTAAGGGTCTCGACATTTTCGTTGTTATATATATATATATATATATATATATATATATATATATATATATATATATATATATATATATATATAATGATAGAAGCATAAACTATATTGAATTATAGCAATAAACGTTATACGGTAATTTTCTATTAAAGTCCTCTAGGTACTTTCGTTATACGGTAATTTTCTATTAAAGTCCTCTAGGTACTTTGTTTTCCAATTCAGGAAGTAGATTATTTTTGCAGAGAAGGGTTCAGGGTCATCGAATTGCTCGCATGTGCTGGCTGACGCATTCGTCGAATGTTCGAGAGAAGGGGCTCGAGATGATAGCCCACGCTTTTTCATAACGCGCGAGAAAGATCAAAACGCAGTTTTAGGGCTATGATACAGTCAGTTGATATATATATATATATATATATATATATATATACAGGGTGGCTAATAAATACTGTGACAAATATCGAATCATTTAATTACACACAGATGAAATAGAAAATGAAAAATACAACAATATTATGAACATTATACATGAAAGTTTACCATGAAATAATTTTACTCGAATCGACCGCTATCTTTATCGATTACTAAAGATAATCTCTTACGCCACTGTCCTATTGCGGCACGAATCATTTTATGAGGTAATTTGTCCCATTCACTCCGTATGGAAGCTTTGAGGGAGTCCAAACTTCTGTGCTACTTAGCATTTACTTTAGACTCTAAAATCCCCCAAATGCAATAGTCTAAAGGATTTAGATCTGGTGAAGAAGGTGGCCAATCTTCTTGCTTGATAAACTTCGGGCAATTGGCATGGAGCCATTCCTGTGTTGTTTTGGATCGGTGGGACGGTGCAGAATCTTGCTGAAGTATCCAATTCTTTTTGGGATACAATCTGTTAGCATGTGGTAATAAACGTGTAGCCAATACTTCCTGTTTGTAATATTCAGCATTGATTTTTACCCCTTTATCGATGAATTTCAGAGGCAGTTTTTCATTGTGTGACACTGCAGCCCAAACCATAACAGAATTCTTGTTCTGAAAGCGTTTAACAGTTCGAAGATTTTCAGGTATATCCTCGAAGGTTGCTGAATATACAACATCATTTTTACCATTATAACTTTGTTCTGTACAAAACAGCTTCTCATCAGAGAAAATTATTTTTTCAACACTTTTGCTACCGTGCCGGTTCAGCAATTTCTTACATCTTTGTAACCTTTTTACTATTTGTGCAGTAGACAAACCTTGAACTTTTCTTTTGCGATAAGGGCGAAAACCCAGGTCTTCATTTATGATAAGTTGCATAGTTCTGCGACTGATGTTCTCTTCTGCAGGCCATTTTATTTGCAGAACGTTGTGGATTTCTTCGTATCTTTTCACGAATTCTTTTGATACGTTCTTTTGTACGAACAGTGCGTGGACGACCGGACCTTGGTCGATCTTTACAGCTATTGGTATCCAATAATCGATTTATAGTCCTATATATAAACGTCCTATTAAAACCAAGGCATTTTAATTGCTTAAATATTTTACCTGCAGAAAATCCGCGATCAAAAAGCTGTTTTACCATTAACCTTTTGGCTTCCATCTTTAAAAATATTCTACATGTTTTACTTTAAATAAAAATCGTCTGCGTTTACAAAAAGTTGCCAATCACACAAATAGATAGATAAATTGTTTTTCCAAACGATTAACATTAACTCTTATTTTTTGGAGTGTTACAGTATTTATTAGCCACCCTGTATATATATATATGTATGTATGTATGTATGCATGCAATTAATGCAAAAAAAAATTAAAAAATCGTAAGGGATATTTTTATAGACAAAATACTGTAGAAGAAAATATACAAATTAAATCTTATAGAACATACTAAAGAATATAGTACAGTTTGAGATTCATTTCTTTTACTGTATTTTAATATTTTTTGGATAATGTCCAATTGTCTGCCGCATTAGAAAGAAAAACAAAATATTATTTTTGTCAATTTATTTCTTTGTTATGCATGTTACGCAAAATTAATTCAAAGTATCACAAAAAGAAAAGAAACCACGTGATCAGCATTTAAGAAATTACACTCTAAAAATTAATCTTTAAAATTTCACCAAAAATGAGAAAATGGAGGTAAAGATTCGAAAAAGATTTCATTTTAAAATAATTTTTTGTGATACTTCTCGTGATATAAATTTTATAACTTCAAATTATCAATTTAAATGCAAACTTTAAAGAATGTTACAAAAACAGCATTTATTATACAGCATTTATAAACAGTATTTATATATATAGATTACTAGAATAAATTTCTTATTTATAAACAATTTTCTTTTGTTATCACTGCACATTTAACCACAGGACAAAGTCGCATATTTACATTCCAGTAGGTATTCGGACATTTAGTTTACTACCTCGATCGGCTATAGAAACGGGATCAATGTTGTTCAAGATCGTATTTGTTGATTGATGGATTAGTCATTGATTAAGATTTGAATCACAAAGGATTCCGATGTGTTGAATCACACTAGTTTAGAAACATCAAGCTTTCATTAGAAGCTACATATTACCGTCAAACTCCATTTCTATTCTACTGAGAATTCAAGACGGAATTTTCAGGAATAAAGATTCTCTCTACAGTAAATACACGGTTTTAATGAAATGATTCCCTTTTTCATCCCTGAACATTAAATAAATGTGCGAAATCAAAGGAAATCAATGAACAAATTTTAGAAGTCTGAAAAATGTGATACTGTCCTATGTTTGAAATTTATTTAAATTTTGTGATTACCTTTACTTCTAATTGATAAGTTATATCTATATGTATGTATGTATCTATCTATCTACCGACCTATCTCTCTCTCTCTCTCTGTATATATATTTATATATATATATATATATATATATATATATATATATATATATATATATATATATATATATATATATATATATATATATATATATATATATATATATAAATATATATATATATATGTATATATATATATATATATATATATATAATATATATATATATATATATATATATATATATATATATTAATTGCATACACTGACCGTACTGTTTAATTTGAATGTACTCCGTAGCGAAGCACGGGTATTCAGCTAGTCTTAGATAAATGCTTTCAATATATTGAACATAAATTTGAGAAATAATTAACTGGATAGCCTTTAATTTCTTGTAACATGATTGTTTCCTGCTTCTTCATTTTTTCAAATGCTCTTTTGATTAATGAAATAAGTCGCGGTGTGGTTTTACTGAGTATTTTGTAAAACGTGATCTTCAGTTGCGATTAAATTTTAAGGAAAACAAATTAATCTGCAAATTGTTTTATAGTTTATATTTTTTAATCAATAATCGTTTGATGAATGAACGTACTTGTCGATAAGTCAGAATATTTTCATAAGTTAGTAGCTATAGTTATATTTATTTTTTTTGTATCACTAGTCTTATGTCTCACTAGTCACTATGATTAAATTAAACTGCTTTTGATTTTGGCATAAATTTATCGTTTTCATTAGTAAGAAATCTTGTACAGATTTCTTAGTATGTTGCATTTTTTTCTAAACTCTCTTGAGAATATCTGGATTCGAGTAAATGCTTTTAAAATATTAATCCAAGCCAAAAATTACCCTTTCCTTAAATTTTAAAAGATATAAAATATTTTATAAATTTTATCCTTAAAACCTTTCTAATTCACATCAGAAGAAATATTATACTAAATATGGTAATTTTCTCAGGAGAATTAATAAAAATCCTAGGCATGCTTTGAACTTTACAAATTAATATTTTTATAAAACGCAATTTCTAGTTATTCAAGTAATTTGCATGCATGGTCATCGTTATGTAAATAATCATTTCAGAAGAAAATAATCTTGGCAAAACATATTTTTAAAAGAAATTTTAATTTGTTTCCAAGAACTATTTAAAAATTTTAAAACTACGTAGAAAGGTAATATTTTTTAGAGAAATTACTTTTAATTCATTAAGATATGGTAAAATCTATTTTAAATTTTCTTAATTACAACTATCCCCTGTGGATAAACCAGTGTTGTACAAAACCTCATAACCACTTTGCCTTTGAAATTAGGCAATGGAAAGAAGAATATATACAGTAGCTTAAGGCTGCTGTATACAAACCTTATTAGATTCGTTCACCTCAATGTTAACCTATGGAGAAAATACGTCTACTATTTACAGTTACATACATGCTGATCATCCAATAAAAATTACATTTTCAGATAACCTGAACGCTTCTGTATCTTGTTACAGGTTTGATCTCCATAGGTTAACATTGAGGTGAGCAAATCTAATAGGGTTAGTACGAGAAATGCAGCCTTAAGAATTTAGTATTTTTACCTTGTCTCATTTTAACGCCTCTTTCAATTCGGCGCCTGAGGCAGTCGCCTCGTCGCCTCACCTATAGAAGCCGGCTCGGAAAACCTGGTATAATTTTAAGCGAGCTTAATACTGTCTATATAAAGAACTCCTTTCAGACTTGTATTTGATTTTACGATTGTCTCTGCAATGCAAGAATAACGTCAATTTAACGTTATACTAACCCTATTGGATTCGCCCACCGCAATGTTAACCTATGGAGAAAATGTGTCTACTATTTGCAGTTACATAAACGCTGATCATCCAATAAAAATTGTATTTTCAGATAGCCTGAACTTTTCTGCACCTTGCAACAAGATTCATTTTATGAGTTACGTCCACCAAAGGAGTTTATGACCACAAACACTGTTATGGGCAAACTTCGCTTATGGCTTCTGTGTACTAACCCTATTTATTGTATTCGCTCACCTGAACGTTGACCTATAGAGAAATTTGTCTACTATTTATAGTTACAAAAATGCTGATAATCCAATGAACACGGTATTTTCTTATGGCCTGAACTTTTCTGCACCTTGCAACATGATCGATTTTAGAAAATTTCGTCCAACAAATAATTTTACGGGGGTTTAAAACACACTATATGAGATATTTCCTCTGAATAATTTAAATTTCAAAACATTATTTTCATTAAAAAAAAAGCGAAAATGACTCAAGGTTAAAATTTTTTGTCTGTATTACGGAGTACAATTTATTTAAAAAAAAAAAAACTCTTTAAATCCAAGTCTTGGACAACTTTTCTCCATAGGTTAACATTGAGGTGAGGGAATCTAATAGTGTTAGTACACAGCAGCCCTAAATCCTGCGTGTGACATGGAACTCGACTTTTGTAATTAGTTTGATGATTATACTTTTTTAACTCAAAAGAAAAATACTATTTTCTTATTTCATAATTTCGAAACAACATTAATTCGGTTCCATGCACATTTATAAGTGTATTTATTTTATCTTGTAAATCTTAAATTGTCTATGTGCTGAAAATCATTCCTGTAGTTTTTCGTACCCGGTTTCCTGGACGAAGGGAATGTGCCTCCTGTATGCAATTAAGTGTGACCTGTAACAGCACGGATAGTACACAAGGCCATTTGCACAAGAAGGGAGAATTACTTGCCCCCCCCCCCTCTCGGTCATTTAGGGAACATAGTTCCTTCATAGCAACGACCCAGCAACCATCTTTTAACCAATCATATATCTGAAAGGTGTTAATTGTTCTAGAACATTTTCTAACCTCTGCGATATTCGGTGTTGGGAAGTTTTGGCGGTTTTTAGAGTGAGTTAAAGAAAAAGCTGCGACTGTTATATAGCTCGAGATTGTCCGCTCTTCAGCCCCAGTCGCCATTTTTTACGCTGAGGTATCTCGAGATTTCTGGTTTGCTTTTGTACCAAGTTTAGTGAAACAATGAGACCAGATCATCAGACTACAATGAGTGCGGTGGTAAGTAAATATAATTTGCAATATATTTAATCAGGCGAGAGCACAGAATAATTAATATACAGGGTGGTTTAAATTAAAGTATCCCTGTTTGGGACGCCCTGGCGAGAAAAGGAGTGGACGTAACGTCTTCATGTTTGAAGGGTATACATATCAGCCCATGGAGAATTGATTGGTGGGAAAAAACAATTAGTTCCAACAAAGACAGCTAGGTGCAAATGAGGCGCTGCAATCGGTTGAAGGTAAGAAAAAGGAAACATGACTGTACGAAGAAAGGAAAGAATATCAGGTGTCGGTAATTAACTTTATTAGTACAGTTCCTTACACATGCAGGAACTAAACTATGCTGACTAAGCTTTATATTTGCAAGCGTGTACAGCATACACTTTATGTTTCCTGTGTAGCAGCAGCACAACTAAACTTCTAGCAGCAACTAAACTCTTATGACTGGCCCTTTTTCTTCGACAAAATTACCCCGCGGGGACCAAAAACCTGTTCCGTAGCAGCATGTTATCTGGCTACGTTGCAAGGTGTGGTCACTCCAGAACTCCAGCAGCGTGGATGTCGCGATACAACAGTATTCCAACAAGATGGTGCCCCTCCTCACATAGGACGTGATGTTCAACAATTGCTGCGACGTCATTTTACGGAGGATAGCATTATCAGCTGTGCATTTCGTACCAGATGGCCTTCACGTTCACCCGACTTAACCCCGTGCGATTTTTGAATTTGGGGTTACCTCAAAGATAAAGTTTATCGGGGAAACATAGGAAATTTGGCGGATTTGAAAAACAACATCCTCTTGCCCGTACGCAGCATCGGTCCCGATCAGTTACACGCCGCTCTGGATCATGCTATAACACGGCGTCACGCGTTGGCACTGCAGCACGGTGGACACACTGAAAACCACTTGTGAAATATTTGTGTGCTGTTGATACTACGCGCATGCCTTTCGTTTGCGACTTTTCTAATATTTCTGTAGGATAGACAGTTCCTGTGTAAAGAAATGTACTAATGAAGTTAACTACCGACACCTCATATTCTGTCATTTTTCGTACTGTCATTTTCATTTTCCTTACCTTCAACCAATCGCACCGTCTCATTTGCACCTAGCGGTCTTTGTTGGAACTAATTGTTTTTTCCCACCAATCAATTCCCCATGGCCTGATATGTATACCCTCCAAATATGAAGACGTTACGTTCACTGCTTTTCTCTCCAGGGCGTCCGAAACAGGGATACTTTAATTTGAACCACCCTGTATGCAACTACATTTTATTATGCGTTCAAATACTTTCTTAATGTATGCAGATAATTATTATGTTGTTTATGTGAAAGTTGTAACTAACGATAAAATTAATTTATATAAGAAGAAGAGAAATTAAATGCTAATATTATTTATTAAAATTGAGTTTGTCTTTCTAATTATCTCAGACATGTGTCAAAATGTGTTTTCTCAAATTAAAAATTTTAAAAGTGCCACTATACGGTCATCTATTTTACTACCTGCTTAATTCCACATAATACTGCGTAAACATTTAAACCTTAAAAAATGTGATATATAGGATAAATAGAAGCATTCGACAGGAATAATCATTTCAAATGGCTATATACAATTTTTACTGGCGTAAAAAGGTATTGCCCTCCTATTAAAGATACTGAAGATAATCCATTGTTTAGGATGCTTGCTTTAGGTACTAGAATATGCAAAAAAAGATAACCTGGTTGATGTAGGTTATTTGGAGTGGGTCGAGAAGGGCTATAAAGCCTCAGTTTATCAATTGTGAAGCAAAACACGAAACGAAGCTGCAAAAATCAACTAATTAACTTTCTAGAAAGGTCTGTGAGAATTAATCATAACTTCTTACTACTTCGCCTCGGATACACGTCATAAATGTGACAAGCTAATTTATATAAAGTTTGTATTATTTATATAAGGGGTTCCCAACCTTTTTCCTACATCGACCCCTTTTAAAAGAATGATTTTCTTCATTAACCCCGTCACATTTTTCTCTATAATATACAACATACAACATAATTATAGCACTAATAATTGCACATAAAACAATTGAAGATAACAATTTGACTAAGAATAGGAACAAAATATTAGAAAAAGAAGTTCATTAAGTTTATGCATTATTATTTTTGTACGATTTTCATTTTTAATTTCACAAATATAAGCAAGATTTCAGAAATACAAATTGTAATTGCACAAACATCACCAAAAGAAAAACGAAACTTCTCGTGATTGGTTGCATGTACACAAATAAAAGCCGACGGCGGCATTCCAGGCATATACAAAAGCGTCATGACATTCGACTTTAGATGCGTGGATTTCTCCGCCTTATGCAAATCTGTATTTATACATATTAAAACGGATATTATCATCTAATAATTGCATTCCTAATAATTAAATTATATTTTAAAACAGAAAAATATATCATAGACCCCAATAGACCCCTGGAATAATATAGACCCTTTTTAAACTTCCATAGACCCCCAAGGGGTCCACCTGGACCCCGTTGGGAATCCTTGGTTTATATTAATAAAAAACAACAACCAATCCTTTGCGTAGCATTCAACGATTTTCATACTTATTTCCGGATAAGATGTCACGAGCAAAATCAAAATAGTATTTCTTGCTCAAAAAACGATTTATTGTGTCATAAATATCGTGCCCGATAGCACATAATGCTTCTGACAGACAATTTTCAAGGAATAGCTTCGCAATATTGCGTGCTTTTTTTTTTTTTTACTCAAAGCTTTTATAATGTTATCGCTGACACAATGTTATAAGAATAAATTTAAAGCAAAGATTCAAGTGCACACGTATTCTCCTTCAATCACTTTTTGTGATGGTAGCGGGGGGAAAAAAGAGCCCAGAATTAGGATGAGGAAGGAAAAAAATGAAGCACTTCAACAAGATAAAAACTTGCGTGCTTTTAAGTTAAGTTATCCAGAGGCAATTCGTTCGGCTCGCTTCTCGAAAATTCGCGTTATCGAAAGTGTGTGTTCGGGAAGTGTAGGTGACACAAGATGAGTAATGGGCTCGAACGAAATCTGTTGTTCGGCACAGAGTAAATAAGATGTCTTAGAAATATTGAGGCCTATTGGTAAATTTAGATACGCATCCCTTTTACTTATCGCGATTGTTGTTTACAATGGGTCATTAAACGGAGCATGAGGTTCTCTCTTTATCTAGTATAAAAAAGTGAAAAGTTGTTAATATTTTGTATAATGTCCGCAAAACATCGCATAAAGGAGGTGTCAAAAATGTATATACATATACCATACTTTTAAATTCAATGTTTAAAGTTATATCTTATAATTACTCTTAAGAGGGCAACAGGAGATTCTAGACTATTTAAAGATAATTTTTTTATTCTTGTCTAAATACGTATAAAACTGTTTAAGCGTACCCTAATCTAATTTCAGCTTTACGTCAGTCTGAGATTTTTAACTATTTTTCCTGTTTAAATATTTATATAGAAATGCCTTCTAAATCTTTCCATTTGTTAAATTTTCATTAAACCAACGAGAGGATTTTGGGAAATGTAATCTCGAAAGCAGACACAACTCTAAAAGATATTTGTTTTTCCTTTTAAAGTAAACAAACTCTATCCGATTAATTTTTCCAGTATCCTGAAAGGAAATTTTAACCCTTCCCGGTGTACAAAGGTAAACTAATTGATGAAATATTGGTGGGGAAATTGTTTCAGTGAATTAAATTAGCAGATATTAAAAACATATCATTCTTGAAATTACAATTATGTTTTATAAAAAAATAGCTTTAACCTCGACAGAATATTCTAAAGCTATGTCCTTCCACGATATCAGTGGATGGCGGTATATATATAAATGTGTGTGTGTGTGTATATGTATATATATGTATTGTAGAATATTGCATTTCAACCTCTCCGTTAACAAAAGAAATTCTTCTATCTCGGCCTGAGAGTCATCAAAAGAAACCCGACAACACAGGTGGCAAAATGCTGACGGCATTTTCCCTTTGTTCATCCGATAGACTTGTTCCACAGAACGTTAGGAGGCCTCGGTCATTTTTCTTGATTTAGTCATCGCTACCGGGTGACACCGGTTGACGTCAGTTATAAATGACAGGAGACTCCAGGTGCTTTTCATTCATGAACTATCAGTTGTTAAGCAGCATCCTGGAGGCGCCGCGTGCCTAAACAAAAGGACTCGTGCCCTTCGCATTTTACCGAAGCGGCCCTTTGAGACTCTTTGAAGTGGCTTTGAGGACAAACTAAAAAGGCGGCCCCTTTAGACCCGGGGAAAATATTTCATTATCGCCCCGGGAAACCCATTTCCGTTGGTCACTTGTTCTAGATCGTTCGACCTTTCCGGAGAGTGATGCAATATCCGGTGGAGGCTCTCCTATAAAAGAGAATGGACCCCTTAGTCGTGGCTTGCGTCTTTTGTTCCTGATCGTGACGGATCCAGTGTGAGACCAGCCGGGTGGTCGCCCTTAGAGGTAGAGAGTCCCTTGTGACTGTTTGCAGCGACGATTTAGTTCCTGCAGGAGTAAACATACTCCGCTAATTTTGTTCGGAGACCAGTCTTCGTGGAAGTAGCCGTTGCTACCGAATTTACCAGTGAGGAGTCCCTTCTCCTTATTTTTATATTTTCATCGCTACCGGGTGTGTGCAGTGGTCACCACCGTTGATATTGCTGGGGAGCCCCCTTTCCCATGAGGACGAAGTGCCGTTTCTTCATCATTGAAGCAGAGCCAGTTTCTGTTAGCCTAGCGGACTTCTGTGTTCTTACTCCGCCCCACGTCGATTAAATCGAGTGTGATTTCCTAAGTTTACGAAGTTCATCTTACACCTGTGCAGTGTACATATCTCATCATCATCAATTTTCTCAATAAATTGCATTTGTTTTGTTTAAGTAATGAGTGATGTATACCTGGTGTGTTTAGTTCATCTACTGGTTGAAACTACGAACCTCAGTTCGCTACAGTATATATATGTATATATATATATATATATATATATATATATATATATATATATATATATATATATATATATATATATATATGTATGTATGTATGTATGTGTGTGTGTGTGTGTGATATCTTCGGATGTGTCATATCTCAGGATGTGTTCATATCTTCGGATTAAAGTTCAGGAAATATATAAAAACAACGGCTGTAAATAATCATCTGGCGTACGACAGAAAGACAAGGTACATTTTTTTCACACATATAGATAGAAATCAAAACAGCATGGAAATGCTGATCTTAGCACGAAGCTAAACAGAACACAACCGTCTTATATCGAACCAAAACTAAATCTACAGAAAGACAAAACATTACTAAGAGTTGCCAATCTCTGAATACAAAACTATTAAAATTTACTATTACACACACATATATATATATATATATATATATATATATATATATATACAGAGAGAGAGAGAGAGAGAGAAAACCTGTGTGGATTAGCAGCTTATTTTTGTGATAAAATGTATAAATAATTGTTGTAGCCATAAAAAACTGCAGATGTATTGGAACCAGATGAATACATGTGGTTCGCTATGTTAGTACATTCAAATTAAATAAATTAAGTACAGTGGTCAATGTATGCAATTAATCATAACGGATATTTTTATAGACAAAATAGTGTAGAAGGAAATGTTCAAATTAAAAACAACGGTCAATGTAGGCAATTAATTTTTATGTTTAATATCCATAAAACATACTAATTTGAGTTAAATTCTAAAAAAAACGTCCATCTCATTTAGTCTAGTGGTTTAATTTTATCTTTTACTACATTTTAATTTTTTTTGTCAATTTATTTCGTTGTTATGCACGTGACGCAAAAAGAAGAGAAATCTTGTGATCAGCATTTAATAAATTAAATTCTAAATATTAATCTTTCAAAATTCACCAAATATCAGAAAATGGAGGTAAAGAAATTCAAAATGATTTAATTTTACAGGAAATTATATGACTTTACTCGGGATATAAATTTTATAACCCTCAAATTATTATTTTAAATGCAAACTTTAAAAAAATGTTACAAAAACAGCTTAAAAATTTAATTAAAAACTCTAAGAAGTTTTTTTCAAAAATCTTTCTTAGTGCACCCCTATACTATAAGAAGAATCCGCAAGCAAAATTTTAGCCCTTTAGGTCCAGACGTTTGGTCTGTGCATTATCTGTCAGTCAGTCACGGAACTGTTATATATATATATATATATATATATATATATATATATATATATATATATATATTATTATAAAACCTATTCAGCTATCACAAGTTTAAACTATATAAGGCATTGAAGCCAAGCCATTTCAATGCAATAATGAAACTATTTTCAAGAAAATTAATTAACCCGCCTCATTTAGATTAATCATAATTGAAGAATTTAAAATAATTATTCACTTTTCTTTTTCAAAAAAAAAAGATAAAGCAACCTTTTCGAATTCACAAGAAAAATCTTTTGATGGAAGCACTTTTCCGTTATTTTGCCATTTTTATAATGGTAGAATAGCTTTCTTTCTGGTATTTTCATCATTGCCAAATTAATCAAGTTTTCACTTTTCGTATGTTCATATGATTTTCGGTGAAGAAAATTTTCATATTGTTTCACACATCACAAAGTTATTGGACTTTTATTAAACACACTCTCTGTGAAACTTAGTGATAAATATGCCTAAAATATAACATCAAATAGCAGTAATTTGTTACGCACGGCCAGATTTTAAGGAACTTTGATTTATTTAATTCTTACTCTGATCAGTGGTATTTGTTGTCGTTGTTGTTAATGCCCCCTGGCGGACAAGTTTCAGATCAGGTCCATTCGTATTTGCGGGTTGAGGAGTATGGCTTCGTTATCACTAGCAGCACAAGTGTTGGAGTCCGTCTTCCCTAGGTGCCACGTGAATTTTGACCGAGCACCCCTAGTGGTGGCATCTGGTTGAGATCGTAACCCCCTGAAACCCTCTCTGTCACCCTAGAGGGACTGAGACCGTACCCTCTCGTACCCTCTCTGACACTCTAGAGGGACTGAGATCGTACCCTCTCATACCCTCTCTAACACCCTAGAGGTACTGAGATCGTACCCACTCATACCCGGTCTGACACCATAGAGGGATTGAGACCGTACCCTCTCATACCCTCTCTGACATCATAGAGGAACTGAGATCGTACCCTCTCATACCCGCTCTGACACCATAGAGGGACTGAGATCATACCACCTTATACCCTCTCTGAAACCATAGAGGGACTGAGATCGAACTCTCTCATACCCGCTCTGACACCCTAGTGGTACTGAGATCGTACCCACTCATACCCGCTCTGACACAATAGAGGGATCGAGACCGTATCCTCTCATACCCGCTCTGACACCATAGAGGGACTGAGATCGTACCACCTTATACCCTCTCTAACACCATAGAGGGACTGAGATCGAACCCTCTCATACCCGCTCTGACACCATAGAGGAACTGAAATCGTACCCTCTCATACCCTATCTGACATCATAGAGGGACTTTTTCATCTACGAATTTGACGCGCCCATGTTCGGATTAGACACTGATAGGTATTTAACAGCGCTTGTTGGGATTCGAAACGAGCACCCTCGTCACCGAAAGCCGACGCGCTACCACTAGGATTCCTTGGGCCCGCCTAAAATATAACATAAAATATCTGTAATTTCATACACATGATAATGTTTTAAGAAACTTTGATTTATTTAATTCCTACGTTTATCAGTTGTATTGTGTTCAAACAAATGTAGCACCAATGCATACCGTTTTCATTAAAACTAACTGCAGAAAATTTTATGTATTACAAGGTGCGGCAGAATGGACTTTCACATTTCCTATGGTCATTGATAAGAGAGTGGTTAGGGGGTGTAGGGAGGTGCGGGAGGTGGAAACATTTTTTCGGGAAATTTTTCAGTTGTCAGTAGACACCATGAGTTGGTCCGGTGAACATCGCTGTTTCATTATACAAGCGTTCTTTAAAAACAACGATCCTGTAACCTGACCAAATAAGACGCGTTTATGTTTCTATGCAAATGATGCTGTTCCTGATCGAAAAACAGTCTTGCGATGACATTCAAACGCGAAAGTAAGTGCATCATTACCAAAGAAACCTAGTGGTCGCTCTCGGAACACTAGAACACCTGAAAATGTGGAAAGATTCCGTTAGTTTGCTATTCGTGCATAAGTTACCGCCATTTCCACAAACATGACCAACAGAGTGGTGAAAAACTTTAGTGGGCTGCTTCGACAGTCTATTGCATACAACCTTCGACAAGTCAGTGATGTTATTTTCAAAACCTATTGGACAAAAAACTAGATCGATCATACTTTTCGGAAATATAAAACTTTTTTTTGGTAATTTTTTTCGTTCGTTTTACTTTACCCTTTGAAATTTGGGAGTCTATTATAACGCACCCTGTACGTTGATGACCTGTTGTGGTTTTCCTTTATATCTCTATAATGTGTTGCTAAGGCAATTACAGTGAATGATTAGAATTGCATTAATTGGAAAATATTTTCATTAAAAGATCCTCTTAAAAAGTTAATAACACTGACACAATAAGATCATTTTGTTTAAATTTACAATATATACATCTTATTGCATCAAAACAAATTTAACGCAAACGTTAAAGAGAAAAATAAAATAAACTCAAAATAATTAAATGTTTCGTAATTTGAACCATTTTAATAAGTCAAAGTTGTGCTGAATCAAATAAAAAATAATCTCTATTTAAACATTTATTATAATTAATTATCACGAAGCCTTTCAATTTTTATACATAACAAAGATATTGTTACTAATGAACTTTTGCAGACAAATAATCATAAAATTCCATTATATAAATATAGTGTTCTAATATACTTTAATTTGAGAAATTTCAATTAGTAAGATAAAGTTATTTTCATTCCGTTATTATAAATATAGGCGCTAATCACGTATCACTGAATTACTCCTCACTTTAATTAAAAAAATCTATTAAGTTGAATATCGGCATGGAGTATCGTATTTTAAGCTTTTCAAGTACGTGTACGTTTTGTAAATTAATTGCTTACGAAACCCAAGTGTAATAGTTATTATTTTAGTCCATAAATAATTTAAAATTAATTAGTATATATGTAATAGAAATGCTTGGAATGAATCATCAGGCGTCTAATTTTTACGAGAAATTTGGTCGCCCTCATTAAATTTTGCGTCAAATACATTATGAGCTATCGAGTATGAACAATCTATTGTCAGAAGTTAGCGGTATATTCCAATATTATAGTTAAAGACATCTTCCGTAGATTTCGAGATTTCTGTTGCGGTTGCGATACCACACACTGAAACTTGACCCTGGGCACTGAGTTATTCTCGTTAAAAATCAGCATACTGTAAATGTTCCATTAAATTTTATTTGAACCTTTAACAATTTTCTTTTTGACTGCATATAATTGGGATAGGAATTATAAGTTTTGTAATTTTTTTTTTATCATATTCCTTTCCATGGCTGATTACAGAGTGCGGCAGTATTGACGACCACATTTCTGAAGGTCACAGGTAAGACAGTGGTGGAGTTAGGACGGCATTCGATGTCATAAATGCTTGGGCGTATAGTCTAGTTGTCAGTAGACACCGTGAGTTGGCCGGGGGAACATCGAGGTTTCGTTATCCAGACTTTCTTTAAAAATGAAGATTTTGCTATCTTGTAACATGGTGCATTTAAGGTGACTGCCTACGTTCGGCACAAAAGTTTTGAAATAATTCAATTTCTTGCTAACTTATACTCTTTTTGGTTAAACAATGAATTTTTAAGCATAAACAACTTAAAATTTTATCTATATGTATTGCATTGTTTGAAAAATTCGGTAATTTAAGGGAAATTTTAGCTAAATTTTACCAAAACGGTTTACAATCTACAAGAAAAAATATTGCAGCAATCTTAATTATTTTTGGCCATTAGCTATAAATAACAACAATCTTTAAAATGACCAAAAATCAATGAGAAATTTTGAGATACAAGAAAATAACAATGGAAAATATATGCTAACATGCCATTTTTCGAAATTTTAGTTGCTCAATCTATCTAAAAGCACCTGCAAAATGAAAAGTATAACACTTACCTTAAAAATATTGGGTGATTTCATTGTTCATATTATTTAAAATATACACTGAAAATTTCATGACAATACATTCATCACATTTTCAGATATCATGAAAATGGTAAATGGGTTTTGTAAAAAAAAAAATGTTTTGAGAAAACTACAATTAATTTTTTTCAGTTATCTGAAAATCAAAGTTTCGTTAGACATATGAGTATAAAATTCCCCAGGATAGTAATATAGGCCTTCTGTTTCTTCATTCAGTATGGGGTGAACTTGGGGCTCTATGCAAATGATGTCATCCCTGATCAAAAAACAAACTTGCAGTGGGTTTCAAAGATGAGAACAATTGGGTCTGCATTACCAATAAAACCAAGTGGTCATCTTCAGATCATTGGAACACCTGATAAAGTGCAAAGAGTCCGTTTTACCGCTATTGGGGAGGATGTTGGAGCTGTACCCCCAAAGATGACCAACAGAGATATGAAAAACTATTGAAAACATCTTTGGTAGGGCATGTTAAAAATCTAGCGAGATATTAATATTTGTTTGTCATAAGCATAATTTGTTATGTAAATGTAATTATACAATTAAGGTATGTGATCATCGTCAGGTATGTGAGGTGTCATGAAATATCTCTCCCTCCCGAAGCTATTCCAATATTTTTATATTTGTTACGTAATATTAAATATGGGTTCAATAATCCTAAATATTGAATCTTATTACACTTCATGGTCCACTTGACTGTTTTATATTACTCTTTTGAATGCGTAGAGAGAGAGCATTTACAAAAGTTAAATAGAGTCAGAACAAAACGCACACATTCACATAAAACTGAAAATGTAAACGGTCGTATGATGAAAAAAAAAAATAGATAGATACTTTCAATATTGTCGTACTTATGACAGAACTGGTAGAAAACGTTATAGAAGGAGCGTATTCTGCATGATAATATAAACGCATTAATTATAGAAAATAAGAAATACAGACAAATTTTCAGCATATTAATTTGGGGGGGGGATGATGAAATGGATTCATTCTGACGACAATTAAATAGAATAAATTTAATTTAAATTCATGTAACCTTAGAAAATGGAGTATGTATTATATTGTTTGTATTTTTTGTCATTTTCAATGATAAAAAATATTTTTCATTATTAAAAGCTGGGCATTTTATAAAAATCCATCGAGGTTTATCACAATTTTCTCACTGGGAGACCTGATCCTGACATCACTCGATAATAATAAAGTATTTCTTCTATCGGAAGTTGTTTTATACGAAATTTTATATATTACAGGTGGGCTCAAAATAAATTACTGTTATTGAGGGATTCTTTATATCCAGGGGTTTATGAGAATGTTTGAAATCAAACGGTGAAAATATATTTAACATTCTGTTTTTACTCATTTTAAATGCTAAAATAACATCTTCCAAGTTTAGCTGACGAAAATGAATAAAGATTTTATTCTAAGTTGGTTTCCATTGCCGAAAAATTACACGTAATTATATTTCATTAATAACATTTGAAAGAAATCCATTACAAATGAGAACTTTTTGACAAAAATACGTGGACGGTATATTCCCCTCTCAAAAAAACATATCTCCCGGACCTTATGAGCGCTTTTCTCATTTTATTTCATTTCTAAACATGCCCGAAAACTAACTAAAGTAGAGCAACGCAATCTGCGGTCATTATTCATGTGGAATTTCCTTTAACCTCTGTACATCTTTTTTGGGTTTGTTTAGAAACAAACATTAAAGCACTTTTAGTTATAATTCATCATTGTCTACTACAGAGAGAAAGCCAGAGAGAAATTTTTCTCCACGAAAAATATTTCTGGCGATAAATTATATTGGGCGCAAAAATTATTTTACTTTTCAGCGGGTACAGCCAATTAAATTTAGATGATCTAATTTTGGAGAAATATACACGTTGGTTTGCTACATATAATATCAAATATATATAAGATGCTCTACAAGTTTCTAAAGCATTTACAGGGGCAACCTTAAGCTATTCGATGCATCTAAAAATGTTAACGCAATTTTAAGCATTATGTTGGAACTGTAAGAGGTTTCTTTTAGTTCAATATATAAGTTTACTTAGTCATCGTTTTGAATTATTTTTCAAAAAGAAAATCAGTAAATATAACAAATAAATATTTTCTTGTGAAAGTTTAAAAAATAATTTCTCAAATTTCTTAAGACACTCTTCAGACAACTTTGAACCCACACCCGTAGACATCAAGAATGTTTGTATGGAGATAAGGTGAAAATTGAGAGACTCAAGCTGAAAATCTCCACAGTTATGAACGGACCACTATACAATAAATGCAAAAAACATAATTAGCGATACAGCAACTAGAAAATCAACTACTAAAATTTAATATATTTTTATTATTTTTTTTGTTATTTAAATTATTTTTCAAACTAATTCAAGGAAACTAATTCAAGGTAACTAATTTAAGGAAATAAACAATGTTATACAATGTTAAGTTTAGGTGTAAATTAACGTTATGAATCGGGTAAATCTATCAAAAAATTTGCTGATCTGTAGCACCCCCAAAAGTAAAAGAATTATATATATATATATATATATATATATATATATATATATATATATATATATATATATATATATATATATATATATATATATATATATATATATATATATCGATCACCAGATATAAAGACCCATAAAAATCTTCACAGGAACTGGATTATAAAATTCAAAACATAATTTCTTTGACACAAGAGATGTTGTATTCAACAAAAAAACTGATGAATTTGACCAAAGAATTAATGAAATTCAAGAATCCATGTTGAAAATGATTGAATAGGTATCAAAAGTTAGCAATACACATACCAAATATAAGGAAAATCTTATAAGGTAAGTTCTGATTTTTATTTAATAAAAGAACCACATACCGGTAAACTTTATGGAAAGTCTTTAACTGTAACTGCGTATATTCAATTTACATTGTAAAGTTATTTAGGAACTGCAAGTAATGTTATTCAGTTACAAATTTAAATTACTACTCTTAAAGCATAAATGTCTAACGTATAATTATTTTACCGGGATATCTATTTGAAATACAGGAGAGTCCGATAAGGTTTGCAATACACTATACATTAGTGAAGTTTTAAGTGCATTACTAGCGTTTGAAATCAAATGACGAATCGTCATAGAAAACCTAATGTGGTATTATTAAGTTTAAGTTATTAAGTTACCTTTGATGTAAATGGATGTTACTCAAGAATAATCCGATACGTACCTTAAAGTGTAAATGCTTTTGTGTCTAAAACAGACATTATAAAACATTTCACTGACATATTTTGTACTCAACACTATTCTTATGTTATTTCTATTGCAGTACTTATTTGTACAGGACCAACAAGTTGTGAACTAACCGCAGGTACAAAATAAGCACTGAAGCAGTTGACTCTTGAAGTCACCTATTATATTTCTACTGTCGGAATCCCAATACCTACGGATGTGGGTAAGCAGGAGTTGGGCTGTACAGGTATCTTGCGTGTTCGAGAACTCAAATGATGGGATCAAATTTTAAAATCCTGATAATGACCCAGTTTTTGAATCAGAGATGATAGCGAATATAGAGGTTCTGATATATGATGAATTCTCTTCATTTAACATTATCTAGATCTTGACAGACTGCAAGAGTGCCATCAAACATCTAATGAATAGGCCGCTTCTGACTGATACAGCTAGTTCCGATATTCTCCATCTCCTTTCTCGCATGGCGGACTCTAAATCATAAATTTTCAGTGGATCCCGTCACATGTGGTTTATTCGGCAAGGATCAAGACGTCCTACCAGCTAATGAGGGCTGTTTAAACGATTCGACCCTGTTTTATGTTCTAATTGCATCGGTCGTTCCATACGTTTTTAAGGCAATACAGTTTTTGGAAAGAGCCTCCTGCTCACCACTGATATCCAGTCAAGATCCTTGGTCTAGACTTTCTCTTTAGAGGTCCGAAACCAATTCAGAATGCCCCCGCTCCTGTACAGAGTGGCTATGAAATTGTAAGCGTTTCGAGAATTTTACAAAGGTCTTTCCCAGTTGTCCATATTTTGCTGCCCCTGCGAATCCTTCACACATTATGGACTGTGTGGGAATCTCCGTCAGCATGCTTGCAGAGGATCAGGAGGCTAATGCCTCTTATTTACTAATACGATAGTATCTTATGGACCTGCACTAGCAGTTTCAAGACCACGAAGGTTAGCAACCACAACAACAAAAAATGCCCACAATAAAGGAAGCCATAATTCCAGAGTGTTCGCAATGCATTCGGTGGTTAACATTTCATTTCATTTATTTATTTGGACCAGTCTTTTCTCTGTTTTAGGGAGTCTTTTGTGAACATATTGAGTCATTCTACTTCGCGATATTGCCATATAGAAATAGATTTGAAATATTAATTTGGCTTGCTGATCATTGTTGAACTTGTAGTTATTTTCGATAGCAAGCTGATCCTAGTTTTCTTTCAATAAGCGTCTGTTAAGACTTTTTCCCGTTGGTGACTGGTCAGCTGGCGATCCCATTATTCATATTTCAAGAATCAGATCACTGAGAGAACTTGTAGGGCTGCTTCCTCATTTAATGCCTAAACAGAAATTGTGTTTGCCGTTTAAATTTTCAGAACGTTGTTGGTTCCAACAATAAACTGCCTTTTGCAAAACTGTAGCCCGTGTGGTATCGTAGCCCCATCGTAGAAGCCAGAGCCGTTTAATAGAGTTAAGCTCTTTATTAGATTCTATGTTTCGTCTATTTACAAGTGTAGGTACAACACACAGGTTCGTATGTACAATGACTGCACCGCCATACAATCAACACCATACATTGTAAAGCACAATAGCAGGTCTGCCGATCTTTCCTCTAGCGATGGTCTAAGGTTCTCTATTAATTCCAGAGCAGTAGTCCCCCTGTAAGTCTCTGTCGTCGTTAATCGTCCCTTTCGAAGCTTCTGGAAACATCTAGAGTTGTTTTCAGAAAACTCCCAGTGGTGCAATAGAGACTTTTCCACGGTGTTTAATGACTTCCGGTTTCTTTAATGATGCTCAGACTAGAGTGCACTGCACCACATCCGCTCTACATGTTTTGAAGTTACGCTGCTCGTTTTGTTCTAATGCAAATAGTAATTATGCACACATTTATATAGAGCTTGAGAGGATAGGCCAGGTGGGTCAAGAGTATAGGGGGTTAAATCCACGTTGCTACCCACACATCATTTGACATCATTTTGCCTTGTATGTACGGCATTCACTTTCATCGTACATTTTCGACCAATAATCAGATCTGTTGACCTCGAGAACGCGTTCTAAGTACGTTTCGCACACGGATGTTTTTTTATTGTTTCTTTATATTTTTAATAATGTTGTTTTAGCTGTTGTTGACTCTCCCTCTCCAAAATTTCCGGACAAAGTTCTTACCTTCTGACTTGGCGGGCTGAGGAGTGCAGCTCCTTTTTTCAATAATACCACAATGGTCGGAGTTTGACTTGGCTAGGTGCCACCAACAATTGTCGTGGAACATCCTCAGGGTGACATCTGGGGGGGGGGGGGTGGATTGTGCATTATCTCACTGACATCATAGGACTTTCCGGTTTACTGATTTATCAACCAATATCCGGCCTAGACACGAAGGTTCTTAATGGAACTTGTCGGGATTCAAACTGAGTACCTTCGATCCCGAAAGCGGATGCGCTACCACTGTGTTACCTCGGTCCCTTAATAATGTCAATAAATGTTATTGCTTTCTAAATTACCTTCTAATTATATAGCCATGTTAGGAATTGTATCGTCTTTCCTTTAACTTCCCGCCAACTGATTGATTAAACAAAATACAAAGAATATTTATTGTACACAAAGAAAACGTGAAATAACCATATGCCCGTTTTAAGGGATCACATTTGAAAGAAAAAAAGAAAAAGAGCATTTAATAATGTAAAAATTAACAGGTAAATATACTTTATGAAATAGCTGGTGACGTACTACGTGGACTGTACTACGGGGAAATGTCGAAATAAAAAAAAAAACACTTGCACTTTAAACATGCAAACTTAGTATTTATTTTAAACCCCAAAAAATAAACAATTAACATAACATTCAAAGAGTTAATTTGAGCTATAGCTATAAAAATGGAATTCAGATATATCGCTGGTAAGGCAAAGCTGATCTGTAAAACCTTGCGTGATACTGCGATCTGGCTTGTTTGTTTTATTGTAGAATATAGTAATATATGGTAATATACAGTAATATATAGTAATATATAGTTGGTACCATATAGTTTTAAAATAAGATCTGCGCATCGTGGACCACGTAAAATTTTGCTTGCTGCAAAACCGGAATCGACCAACAGGCTATCGCTAATCACAAGGTGTGACGCATGGTAGATATTGTGAGTTCCACAGTAGAATTTTAAAAAAAATCAAAGCTACCATTTATGAATAAAATTACCCTAAAACAAAATTCTCCTATTAAAAAGTAAAACTGCAACCACAGACAATCCTTATTGAATTGCGGAACAGTTGTACACTAAGGCCTAAAGGTAAAAAAAAGAAGAAAAAAATTCACGTTGCGTCTAATATTTTGCACATCTGTATATTTTCAGAAAGATTTATGTTAAATAGGGGCTCTTTTAACAGGCGAATAAATAAACAATAAGATTATCTTACTTCAGAGTAAAATGAGAACTAAAATACACAAAGCACTCTCTTTTATCTCGTGAAATAATAGGATTCATAGGTATCAGAGTCTCGCATTTACCGACGGGAAGCGTTTAAGTATTTTTTAATCTGTGAAGCTATTTTCTTTTAGGAAATTTCTTTTTCTTACGCAAATGGAATTTTTATCTCCGCTGGAAATTGCGTGATGTGTTATATAAAATGTCTTTCAAAAGTTTAAATAAAGGATTTTAACCTGTTTTTTTTCCTCAAGAAAAATGAAACTGTTTAGATTTGCATCTACCAAAAAGTTTTCATTTTTTTACTATGCATGTATATCACGTAATACATAGGTATGAATATTTGTTTGCATTGTCTTTGATACTTAATTTTTTTTCAATTTTTTTTACCTTAGTACGTACAAGGAAACAATCTGAGAACAGTCGCTATAAGGTTTGTCGTAATCGTGTCCTGTCATTTCATTCTAGTTAAATTTGGATGTGAAGTTTCAATTTTACAAGATTAAAATATTACTGTTACGACTATCTATGGTACAATTGATAAATCCTAAAAATATCAACTTCTGGATAACTTCTGAAATAATCTCAAATTTTGAAATCTTCAATTTTGTTGTCAGATCAAACTCTTTTAAGAAGGTTATTTGTTTGCTCGAAGATGTTAACTTAGTCCATTGTCCTTCAGTGCTAGTGTTAAGTGAAATAAAACAACTCGCAAGGTTTAGAAATCACACCATTGAGTGTCTTCCGTCCGTTCAAGATTGACAATCCAAGTAACCTAATTAACATCCTTTCAGTCATCTCTTTGTGATCTCCATTGAGACCAGATATTTCAAACACTTACTCTTCCAGTTTAGTGAAAATAATTGGGCTATGGGTACATTTTACTCCTGTGCAGGTGCTGACTTGTAAAGCGAATCCTTAAAGAAAGATTGTCCCCTATATTACCATACTATGTAATAAGTAAAATTAGCTCATCTAGAAACAGTAAATTAATTCTGATGTATCGTAATAAATTCCAAAAAAAAGTCTGTGGTGTAATTAACTCATGAATATTAAATCTGTTCTCCTGAAAGGTTAAGTAAAGAAGATGGACACTGATTAACTTCCAAATAATTTTTTGCCTGAATTTGTTGGTTATTTTCAATTTCAAATATATACGGGTTTGGGTTGTAAGTGCAATGGACTACTAATCCATCGTAATATTGACCACGTGAGTGCACTCACAAAGGCAAATAATGTAAGTATGTTTAACAATGCATTTGGCTTCCCAATAACCACTAAGACATATTTAAACAGTGTTTATAATACCAAAACTAAATTGATTCTGCCTTCAAATGATCAATTAAATTCCTGAAAATAGGTATAATCAATGAATATTAGACCATACATAGTCCTTCAAATAAAACTCTTAAATGAATTATTTGTTTGGTGCGTAAACAATAACGAAGTAGCGATGAACTTGTTTCATAAAAACTTCCCTAAATTATTTCTATAGTGCATAAACACGATTGCCAACTGTATATTTTTTAATTCAAAGCACTAAGACCAATTATATAAATTTATTGGCTGGCTGGTTTAAAATAATTGACGAATTGCAACGGAATCAACAACGGTAGAGTACTGACTATCGAATATTTTGACGTTACATGCCTATAACTAACAAATTTGTATTGATTTATTAATTTATCCCTTATTCTGATGCTATATACTTTTAATATGAAAATATTTTTCATGGTCTGTAAAAACTTTGTTTTAAAACTTTTCTCATTTTTCGAATTTTCAATAGATTTCCGGTTTAATGCAAAATACTTCGTTAACTTTTATTAAAAGAAAAACTGGATATTTCGAGTCCCTTTTTGACATTGACTTTTGCGTATAGGTAATCGAAAACTTTGCTACAAAATCTCTTAGCCGTAAGGAATGAATTTATTGATCATGGGAAGGGGGATTTTCGTACGAAATGCTTGAGTGATACTTTAAGAAATAAAAGAGAAACAAGAACTTTCTTTTCCCTCTGTATCCCCTTACGAAGAAACTGATTTCATTAAGTGGTCCATTGCTCTGTATCCCCAGTTAATGAAATGACGCTGTCATAGCGGCAGACAAAATCTCGTTAATGCAGTAGTCGGGATAAAAGGAATAAAAAAAGAAAATGAAACCATCTATGCCAGATATCGAATATTTCGATGATATAAGTTTTTAATTACGGCGTAAGACATCGTTTATATATATATATATATATATATATATATATATATATATATATATATATATATATATATATATATATATATATTAAATATTATGCTCTCCATTCTAGCATTTAAGTTCCCTTTCCTAAATCCAATCCCCAGTTATATTAATTTATTCGTTTAAAACCCTTAGCCACAGAACTTCCTATGAATTGCATGCCTTTGCATTTCTAATGTGTAAATCTTCAAATTCAGGAGTGGGTTAGCATCGCGAGCCCCAAAATCTGCTGACCCTACAAATGATAGTCACAGGTCTACCTCGCCATCGCGTTTAAGGTTGAATGGTGATATTCTTCCGAGCCGTTCTTCTGGAGTGGACGGATGCACTTTTGCCGCTCTCATAAACGATTCTGCCCGACTGTTTCCAAAGTTAATTTTATTCCTTTCACGCGGAGTCTAGCTCCAGCCATGTAAATATGACATAGTTTTCACTTTCAGGTTATAATTCAAGGACGTAATATAATGGGGATATTATATATATATATATATATATATATATATATATATATATATATATATATATATATATATATATATATATATATATATATATATATATATATATATATATATATATATATATATCCAACAATGATTAAAATTACTTTACTATCTCAAGCTTACTTGTAATTTTTTACCACTGATCCAATTTTGACAAGTGCTTTAATTAGGCTTTTTCAAATTACAAGGTAAGCATACTCGGTTACATTTCACGTTAATCTGCACCTTTTTGTTTCCTTAAATTGTTTACAAACTCAGTTTTATTTTGTAGTTTCCACAAATAATACCAAGATCAGGAAGACAATGTTATCCCAGTCAATATCCGTTACACTATATTTCCTCGAGTAATTGAATGTTGGCCTTCTAGAAACTAAATTTTTGAATCTGAAAATTTAAAGTCAGTGAATACATAACGAATGGTTTGAAATTTTGAAATTAAAATCCGAAAAAAAACGTTATCTGATAGTTACTAAAAGTATATTCTAGTAAACTGTAGGAATTTAACTTCATAACGTTAAATAATAAGCAAACAGTAGTGTCTCTAAGTGTCCAAGCCATAAGCGTCTAGATGGAATTTAGTTTAAAATCCTATTTTATTTTGCTGTTTGACGATTTGTACTGTTTTATGAATTCAAACTTTAATGCTATATTTTATATATTTATTTCATTTTTAATGCCACTGAAGATGGTATCAATCATTTTCCCTTAGACTGAACTTTACCTTTCTATTTCCGTCTACAAAGGAACTTTATACCCAAATTAAGAATATAAGGGTTTTTTGCTAAAAGATAACAGTAAAATTTATAATTGTTATTTATTATATATTTAGAATAAAAGTCGTACCTTTTTGATAAAAGAAAATTCTGTTGTAAGTAAAATCGATACCAAACGATTGGAGAAATAAATATAACGATCAACTTCTACAGAAAAAAATAAGATTTTTCTTTTTAAGGGATGAAACATTCTAACATTAATTTTGAAATGTTCTAATCAGCAAAAATATATTTCCAGCTATCCTGAGAAGCTATTAATTGTTTTCTATATTTAATAACACACTATTGTTGAAAGATAATTTGGTAATAAAATTAAACTTTATGCAATTGGGGATTAAAGTAGATTCTTTTTAATCGATTTTAACGGCATTCACTCGACAGGTTATACCTTTTGAGTGCACTAATCTTATAGAACTTATGTGAGAGAAAATTTTATTAATTTAAACAAACGCAAAAACATTTTTAATCTGCAAATAGAATAATGCATATCTTTAATATATATATCCTGCGTTATCCAAATGAAGGATTATTAAGAAAGTTTAGTCATTTAAGAAAACAATTGTCATTCATATAGTTTTGCTTGCTCTGATTTTTAATTGAAAATTGTTACAAAGATCTACATCTCAGCCGAACAATTTTATATTCAAAGGCTGTTCTATACTTGCAGCTCTTGAACTTTCTAGACATGAGAATACTAACCCATCGTATTAGTCATCGGTTTTAAATTGTTGCGACGACATTCTTTTCCTATACCCAAACTATTGTATTTTGAAAGCTTAAAGAAATTCTATATGTTAAGGTTTTAAACTTTCTAGACATGAAATACTGACTGATCCATTGTTTTTTCTACGTTGAAAACGGTTATCATCTGCTTTCTTTTCCAAAACCCATCGCGGCATTAGTTTAGACTCGAATCACCCCGTAAAATGCCATTTGCATATAACACCTTCCATAAATGTTTGGTTAGAAAAAGAAAATATAATATTGGACATAAAAATAACCTTGTAACAATCGTTGCTGGTCTGTAAGGCATCTGCTTTATTTATTCGGTTTTAAAAAGAAAAATACCTCCTTCTTAGTTTCATTTCTCAAATAGAGTTTGAATAAAATATAGAATGTATTGTTTCGACTTTGAAATTTATTTTCGGATGGAATGCTCTGCAGAAACAAACTGCTCATACTCGCAATATAGATTAATAGGTGTTTTAAAGATACGTTTCAGCTTTGCTTTTTGAAATATAAAGAAGACTGAGAATTGAGAAAATATATTGAGCTTTCAGTGGAAGGTATTTACTCAGGGGTTATACAAATTTGAGCTTAGATGTATTTGCTTTAAACATAAAAGTAGAAAGGGCGTTTCATAAAAACGGAGAGTAAAATCCCGAAAAAATAAAAGAAATACGGGTATAGAAAAAAAACAGACTCTTCTTTTTTTTAATACTTACCTTTAAAGGATATGCAATGGTAAATGTTATCCTTTAGTCCACTTTTCAAAGCATGTGGCGAAGGTAGTTGCTGGAATTTCTTTCAGTGAACCCCGTACAGGTGATATAACGTCAGGGGAGTGTTAGTATCTTTTCAGACACTTGTTGTCTACTTCATAATGGAGTCAAAATTACAAAACCGTGTTTCCTCGGCTATAGGTACTATTCAGTCTTCATAAAAGACTTAATATTTTTATTTTTATCTTTAAATAATTCATTGCAATAAGTGTTTCATTTTATTTATTATATTGTTTGTAATTTGTATTCTAATTGTGTTTCTGGTCAATAAATGACATCACTATGTAACTTTACTTTTACTTCAAGCTAAAAACATTTTGATTCTGTTGTTGTTTTGCATTCAATTCTAAGTAATGGTTTGAAAATGGCTAAGAAATGGTTAATCTGTTGTGGTGTATATTCTTTTCTAAGCAATGTCATGTAAGAATTCATAAATCGTCATGTTGGATGCGATTACGTTTATTCTTTTTTTGTTAAAGATTCTGTGCAGATCTTTCAATTTGATGACATTTTGGAACCAAATATTCATTTTCTAAAACAAAATTCCTAAAGGTTATTCAGTGTGTCATGAACACAACAGTTATGTGTTAAAATGAAGTCAATTATTAAATGTATTTTAAGGATACATGCATGGAACTAAATTTTTTAGTGTTGACTTATTATTCAAGTATTATTCAGAGGAGATGAAAGGTAAGACATTCCAGTATGACCGTTATTAAAAGAAGTATGAAGATTGATTAGTTGTACTTAAACAAGAACATTAAATATTTTTGTTAATCGATTCTTAAACAGTCCACTTATATATAAAGTTATATTAATAAAATAAATTACCCCACAGGTACTGTCTCTAGGGAATTAAGATCCTTTTCAAACACCTATTTTTTTGTTTGTTTGTTTTTATCGCACAGTGCCTCTCATTTTTTTAAACTTTTTATTACCTTTTTTCCATTGCAAATGACTGTATACAAAACGCAAACGTTCTTGAAACAACTGCTCAATGATGAAAACATAATCGAGAGTTTTACCACAGATTCAAATTTAATTCAGACAGTCTCATGGAGTTTCCTTTTTCATTTTTGCATTGTTACCAACTCGACAAAATAATATTCTCAGTTTTTTTTTATAGAACGTCCGTTGTGTCTGTCAATTCTGGGATCGTTATGCTCTCGATGCAACAAAGATTCCGTTTAAAAATATTTAAAATTTCAACCGTATAATATGCCTTCTTTATTAATATAATTTCCATTACATTTACAAAATATTTCATAATGTGTTTGTCAGAATTACAGCAACTGTGTATGGAAAATTCACAGTCAAGCATTAAACGCGAGATGAATGCACTTGCGTAATAACCCCCTTAAACCATTTTACAAGATCGGATTTCTTCCTGTTCAGTTACAAATAAATCGAATTAACCTCCGTCCGAGGATCACTCTACGATCTCCCAGTAATCCTGTCAATAAGTATTAGTATAGTAAGTTAAAAGGCCATTCTACTCTTTCCTAAAACAGCGCAGAGAAGTATTTTTGTAACATCAGATGATGTTTAACTTGGCATGTCCAACGTTTATGTTCTTCGGAGAAGATTACCCCGAGCAGGAGGAATTAGAAGAGTGAAATGGCCTATTGCCGCTAACGTAAGTTGGCTATAGATTGAGTAGAAACACAATAATGACGCCGGATGATATAAACTCTCTAATGTGCCCAAGAGTAAGAGAGAACCGATACAAATCCTAGCATCAGGTAAGGCCCTTAATGATGAGGATAAAATCTTCGATTTATTTTGCGATTCTGCTTCCGTTAATTTCAGATGATTACCTTTTCTTTCTCGAGATTCCTCGAGAAGAAGAAAAAAATAACATTGCAGGAAATTTCGAGAGATTAAAATCGCTCTGTTTTATGAGTTTCCAGAATTGCTGTATTAATTGAAAGCTATTCGAAACGATAAAAAATATATTCCGTCGCCTCCATCATATTGGCGGAATAAAGAAAATTTCAGAAATAATCGTATCATTTCTCTCATTACCTTGTTGATAAACTGAAATCTATTTCGATCCTGTTTTTTAATGTGCGTATAAGTTGCAACATTATATATATATATATATATATATATATATATATATATATATATATATATATTAGGGCGGAGGGTAAAAAAAAAGTTTTCGATTTCGTTTTTGCCCTTGTGCGGAAAAGTTGGGTACTGGTAGGTAAGTCACGTATGCAAAGTTTTGGGAAAAACGAAAAATATCTTCCGTCTCCATTTCGGCCGTGATTTTTAGCAGATTTTTACCATACAGTTAAAAATGTGTATTTCCATTGTTTTGTATGCAACTCGTCATTTTGATCTTAAATAAAATACAGAGGTAATTCGAAACTTAATACAGAAAGGCAGCAAGTGACACACTGCGTGCAGAAAGGTAAAGAAATATATTGGCATGAAAACATTGTAAACAACAATTTTAGAAACGAAGCTTAAAACCTTCGTGAAAGACTCACGGAAATTGTTCGACATTTCTTCATGTAAGTGTGTTTCTTTTAACAAACGCTCTTGCCGAAATCATAAAAGTATTCCTGAAATGGGAGGAACTTTTCTTATAGACCAACGGGCACTTAGGCAAATGTCCATAGGCGCAGTTGACTTAAACTGAAAGCTGATGGAACGAGCCGATAGGATGTAGAAAGAGACAAAAGCAGTAAGTCTTAAAATAAATGTTTCGCCATCTGTTACTCCATCTAGGCTCATATTTCCTGATCCAGATTCTGACTTGGATCCACACAACTCCAATAGTGATACAGATTACTTGAAGCCTTCTCCATCTACATCCAGGATGACTCAATCTGAAGGGAAAAGTTACGAGAAAGCCGATACCAAGCAGTAGCTATAGATTGTGACAGAACCGGAGTTTTAGATCGGGCTGGAGCCATCATTGCAAGCGCTGTTTTGGAAGATTTGGGGATGATTACCGAAACACACACTTTAAATGTAATTGATAGACATAAAATAAAAAGAGAGACGGAAAAAATTCGGAAAGAATATCAGCAAGGAAATAAAAGACAGCTGGAACCACTGAAGGACTTTATTTTGACGGAAGGAAGGACAAAACTGTAATGCAAGAGAGCGTAGGGGGAAAGATGTACGAGAAAACAGTCCTAGAAGAACACGTTACAATGATTAAGGAACCTGGAAGCAAGTACCTTGGACACATAGCACTAACCTCATCATCAGCTTTGAGTATTTCTCAAATGATGCTGCAATTCATGTAAAATAAGAATACTGACATTCATCAACTAGTAGCAATAGGGTGCGATGGAACAGTCTTTAATGCTGGTTATAAAATTGGCGTAATTCGCCTTTCTGGGAAAGCCATTGGAAAACCCTTGCACTGGTTTATCTGCCAGTTACACACAAATGAGTTGCCACTCCGAAATTTAGTGCAGCATTTGGATGGTGGAACGAGTGGCCCTAATGCATTTTCTGGTCCTACTGGGAAAGCATTGGCAAATTGTAAAGACCTCCCAGTTGTGAGATTTGTAGACATTTCGAGCGAATTTCCGAAAATCGACATAAAGGATCTTAGCACACAAGCGATAGCTTTGGGATATTTCTCAAGCTGTCACAAATAGAAATTGCTCATCAAGTTTGTCACAAAATCACCCTGGGAAAATGTCTCATGCACGTTGGCTAACAACTGCAAATTGAATAAAGCGTTTATACATTAGCTCGTCAGAGCCTTCAAACCGACTTCAAACTCTGGCAGAGTTCATCACGAAAGTGTACCCACCTATGTGGTTTACAGTCAAATTAAATCCATATTGCTCGTATGGTCCACGAAATTTGTGGAAGACAATAAACGTCTCACACTATCTTAAAAACGATTTAAAGACTGTGGTCGATCCCATTATCCAGAGAAATGGCTATTTTGGCCACCCAGAAGCAATAATCTTGTCAATGATCACACACCACAGACAGTCCATTCGAAAACTTGGACTACGTAGGATTTTTCGAGCAAGAAAGAAAAAAAGAAGGAATCAGACACTATAACATTCCGTCACTCAACTTCGAGGCAGTTTCATATATAGAACTTATTGATTGGCAGAAATGTAATTTGACGGAACCCCCAAAAGCACCTCACTTGAAAGATAATTTGAGAAATTTGATTTCCAGTGGATAGTCTGTAGCTCAACACCTTGGAAGTCTAAAATTTCCTTGTCACACACAAAGTGTTGAACGTTTCGTGAAACTAGTAACAGAGGTTTCTGCGGCTGTGTGTGGAGAAAATAAGTGTGACGGTTTAGTTAGAACCCGAACAGAGTCGAGAAAAACTATGCTATCATTTGGAACCAAATGCGAGTACCGAGTAAAACCGGAATAACTGCAAAGGCAAAGGAGTTAAGTGCCGATACGGTTGGGTGGATAGGTGGGCAAGGATGGAACTCGCAATGCAGCCACCTCCCCGTGTTGAGTTCTGGGTTTTTTCTGAATTTTATTTCAGAAAAAGCGAAAAGCTGCATACAAAACAATGGAAATACACAGTTTTAGCTGTATGGTAAAAATCTGCTAAAAATCACGACCGAAATGGAGACGGAAGATATTTTTTTTGTTTTTCCCAAAACTTTGCATACTTGACCTATCCACCAGTACCCAACTTTTCCGCACTAGGGCAAAAACAAAATCGAAAACTTTTTTTTTCGCTCCGCCCTAATATATATATATATATGTATGCATGTATATACAGAGGCTGTTCGCACATTTTTGAAACGAGTTTGGTAAGCGGTAATAAAAAATCGTTTGCTGGAAAAGAAATAATCGCAATTGTACTATGAATTTAAAAGTCAAAATTATCAACTGCGGCTTGAAAGTTTTGTTTTTATTCAAAATGGCGTTTTTAACAAAGCAGTGGTTCGAAGGCTACATTTATGCTCCGAAGAGAAATATGCATACTCCGTTATCCAAAAACGATGTGAGAGTCATGGTTTTGTGATATCTATAGCGTCGATAGGTTATATCGTCAACAAGAAAGGAAAAAAACGTCAAATTGGAGCCTCAAGTGGGACAAAAATTCCAAACAAATATCCAAGGAAAAAACGGACATCTTCGACTATCGCAAAGGTACGTTGTTTAATGTTAAAAAAAAATCCCCCTAGTCAAAGGACAGTTGAAAAAACATTAAAATCCTCGGTGTCCACAGTAAACAAAATGATAAACGTTGATTTAAATCTTAAGAAAGCGAAAAATCGCAATGTGCAGCGTCTTCTTCCAAATCATATCGCTGAACGCAGGACACGCTGCAGAATTCTATATGAGAAACACTTATCCAAAGAAAAATGAATATCATTTGCCACAATAGATGAATCATGGGTGTATTAAAATGATTGCAACAATAAAAGAACCATTTATTATCATAAAAGGGGAGAAAAAAATTTAAGTACATGGTTCAAAGAATCCAACGAAAGTTTATCTAAGGGATTCATGATTGTTGCCGATTTTTCTTATAATTGCAAGTTAAAAATAAAGAGAGTGGAAAAAAATGTCAAGATTAACTCCAAATACTATCAGGAACATATTTTATCGCCAATTTTTCTGAATGAAATACCATCGCTTTACCCACAGTGCCATCAATCTGTGAGACTCCATCAGGACAAAGCTAGCAGTCACACATCAAAATCCACTGTAAATTTCCTAAAAGAAATGGAACAAAAAACTGGTATCAAGGTCATAACCCTTCACTCATATCCCTACTAAATCTCCCGATGTATCACCTATGGATTTTTGTGCTTTCGGACTTTTAAAATCTGCATTATCCAAACGTCGTCCCAATACCCTTACAGGACTCTGGAGAGCTGTTCAGGAGGAATGGGATAGAATAACTCTTCTGACACTTCAAAAGCATTTTTATCCTGGAAATTGCGGTGTCGAAAGATAGTTCAGAATAAGGGATGTCAAATAGAACATTTAAAACACAAGAATTTTATGTAATTTAGTTTTGTGAATACAATATACATCGTTTAAAAAATGTGTGAACAACCTCTGTATATATACATATATGTACGTATATATATATATATATATATATATATATATATATATATATATATATATATATATATATATATATATATATATATATATATACATATATATATACATATATATATATATATATAAATATATATATATATATATATATATATATATATATATATATATATATATATATATATATATATATATATATATATATATATGGGCCGGTTTTGGTATACATGCTATCCCACCCTGTAAGGGAAAGGTTGAGCGCATCGGGTTTGTTGATTTTTAATTTATTACCACTACAAACCGGAGAAACGTAACCTGATGATACATTTGATGATGAACGATGATAATGGATATGGACATGCATATGTATGATTCTTTACAATATGCATGGTTTTAGATAATTAATAGATTTCATTTCAGTGGTTATACATTATTATGACTGAAATATATGAAAAATATTTATTATAGTACAACACTTTTATAAATATATCACAATAAATTAATATTATAACATATGGTAATTTAGTTGTGGAATTATTCATCGCGTGCATCCGAAAGCAAGATTTACGAAATAATATACCCAATTATATAGTGGAATATATAATTAAGTATAAATTAACTCGCATTCACACTGTGGTTTATTGATCCTTAAGCAATGATGCTTATTTGAACAATATATGAATTATTAATGCCTGAATAGCTGATCATTTCCTATGCAAAGATTAAATGTGAACATAAAAATGGAGAAAGTACAGAAGGCAGGCAATGCTTATTTTGAATGATGCTGTAGAAGGTTTTTTGAAAGTAAGAATCACATTTACTTCAAACTATTATCACCCCGTGACAAGCCCCGTTAAATACCTGCGTGTCTCGGATAGATATGGGCACGTTAAATACATAGATCAGAAAAACTTTCTATGAAGTCGGTAGGTGGAGAATGTATGATCCCGCAGATGTCCTCCCGGGGGTGGTCATTAAAAATTGTGGTGGCACCTATCTAAGGCGAAACTCCAACCCTTGTGGAGCTATTTAAATCAGAACCGCACTGCTCATCCCGAAGCTTATATGTACCAGGTCTGGAACTTCCCGCCAGATGGCATTAGGGCCAACAACAACCACCTCAAACTGAAATTTTAAAGTCAAGTAAGATTTAGATATGTCTCAGGTAACAGAAATACTTTTATAGGGAGATGAATCTCTCGGGTTTCAATTTTGGTAAATATTTTGTTTTCTCATTTTATTGTACGTACAGCTTTAAAATAAAATGTATTGAATAAAATAGCAAATGCAAGTAAATAGGTATGCGCTATGTAAAAAATAAATCTGAGGAAGAGTTTCAGTAGTTGCAAACCATGTAGTTAATATATCTATATTTTTATATTCAGTATTTCAAAATGACATTCTTGTACTTTAAAATGTAAATATAAGTCTTTAAACTTTAAAAATGCTTTTAAGGTGTAAAGAATATATCACTGTTCATTTTTCAATCATAGCCATTATTTTTTTAATTTAAATTTTGTGAAATATTATTTTAATCTATTATTACAAAGGTATTTTTAACTAAATATTTTTTATAAATCAAGTATGTTCAAATAATTAAGCACACGAATAAGTTTAAAATGTTATTCATTAAACGCATAGCGTTTACAAAATTTTTACCATAAACAATCAGTTTTTATTAAATTAAAATTTATATTAGCAACATTTCATTGCACATGCATGTGTACAGATATTGTCTAAAAAGGGTAACAAATAAAATGCATGCTCAATTTTTTAAACGCATTAGCTATGCGCTAATAACTAAAATGATACAACATATTAAATGAATAGAAACACAATAGATGTTTAATATTTAACTGTTGCAGTGAATCAAAATACAACTTACGAAAAAAAATTCAACAATTTTTCCTACAACTACTAGACAGTGTTATATCCATAATGAAACAAATAATTGTATAAAAACCCTTGAAGATGAAATTTACTTTAAAAGGATTATACGATTGGGATTATCCAAATGTTTGGAATCTATATGTTATTGTTCAAGTAGTAAATCCTTTAAAACATAATTATAACCATAATATTTATTGATGTTTAATGTGAACTGTCTTTAATAATAACAAATCATTTTGCCACCTATTATCAGTTACTTATTTAGAAGGGATATTTTCTTCAAAACAAAATTTTTTTTGAACTGGAGAATAAGTTGTATTTTTAATGCAACCGACTACGTTTGGAACACTTTTTTAACTGTACTTGCGAAAATTTCTGCTCTTAATTTTCAAAGGAATATAACACCGATTTACGAAATTGATAGAAAAATAGACGATAATAATTCAACTTTTTAGAAAATTTAGAACTTTTGCAAATATTTGCAGTATATAGGAAATTTTTGAATAAACGGATCTAACTGTAATATTATATATATATATATATATATATATATATATATATGTATACAACATACAAAACCTAAACCCTTTTATAATTTCCAAATTCTTTTCAATTTCCTTCAAAATTACTTGCGTAATCAAACTAATTTCGTTTTAGTTTTCCGTTTTATTGTGAGTGTCCTAATAACAATAGTAGGCAATTGACATATGACCCTTTGCTCCAGTGTCGTGGGCAGCAAAAAATTCATAACAGCACCTGGGATTTCTATGACCAGATAACTGTGTCGGCCAATAAATTTAAGTTGCGTTGCACGGGTAATATGACAGGGCCTCATAAAGCTTATTTAAGCTCGGACTCGATTTGAAGAGCGTGTTTTTTGCGTGACTATGTGACCTAGTAAAAGTGCTGTAACCCTACTACTAAAATGTCAATAAAATAACTTTAGCAGCAACTACAGTGATATGGCCGTGCCCTGAAGCACCCTATCCAACGGCAAGTTACTTACACACACACATAAATAAATAAATAAATATATATATATATATATATATATATATATATATATATATATATATATATATATATATATGTATAGGTCAGGACGAACTTTAAAAATGAATAATTCGAAAACGAATAAAGAAAAAAAGATGCGGTTTGCACTAAACGGATGGAAAAGAAGCCGGGTTTTGTGTGGCAACGAAAAAAATACTTCTGTTGGCGACCAACAGATGGCGCTGTCGGATTTCTGATATAGGATTATACAAAGCAACGTACGATATAAAAAGGAGCAACTGCAGCAGGTAATGGTAGTCGGAGCTTATATGCATCGAAATTCTGTCCATAGTTGAGAAAGTCCTCTTAGTTAAACTGTATTATAAGAATTCGGAAAGTGCCATTGCGGCATTGCGAGCATATCGCTACATGAAGGGTATGCGAGATAGCAAAGGACCAATAACGTCTTCTGCATTGAACAAAATGATGAAGAAATTTGAAGCTACAGGTTCTTTGGCGTCAAGTCCAGGAAGTGGACGCCCCTCAGCAGGCGCTGCTGTTGCCCCGACAGTGGAGCAGATGGTGCAATCCATGTCGGCGGTTTCTGCACATGGGGTGTGCAGTGCTCGAGAAGTTTCGAGGCAGACAGGAGTGTCGTACGTAAGTGTCTGAAAAGCACTGCGAATAACCCGGAAACGGTATCCCTATAAGTTGCAACATAACCAAGAACTGAAACCTCTTGACTTCGACTCTCGCCAAGATATCGCGAATTTGGTATTCAATAAGATGGAAGAGCAGCACGACTGACTTCACACTGTGCTTTGCACAGATGAAGCGCATTTCACACTCTATGGCGCTGTTAACACCCACAATTGTCGAGTGTGGACCACAGAAAATCCAAATGCATTTGCTGAGGTACCCTTGCAACAGCCTAAAGTGACAGTCTGGTGTGGCTTCACTGCTGTGCTGATTTCATAATTGGTCCATTTTTTTTCTAGGAAGTCAAAAAGACGTGTTTCAAAACAGTTCTGTCACTGGTCAGTGATATGCAGCACTGTTATAGAACAACATTATTCCTGAACTGCAAGCGCGACAGGCACTCCAAACAGTCACCTTTATGCAAGATGGAGCACCACTTCATATAGCTCTGTCTGTGCAACGCCTGCTACGCCCAACATTTGGGGAGGATCGCATTATCAGTCGATGCTTTAATCACGCATGGCCTCCAAGATCTCCCGAACTGACACCCTGTGACTTTTGGTTGTGGGGATTCTTGAAGTCAAAAGTGTACCGCGACCAACTGGCATCACTAGCAGCACTGAAAGATGCCATCCGCCAAAATGTGTCTGCCATAACGCAAGAAATGCTACTCAATGCTGTGAACGGTGTGGTGACTCGTCTCACAGCGGTACTTCTGAATGATGGACAGCACATTGAACATTTACTGCAATTAACTGTAATTAAGCTGACTTGTAACTTGTAATCATTTTTTCATTTGTAAATCATCATTTGGTGAAATAGAAAACTATAATGCCATCTGTTGGTCGCCAACAGAACTATTTTTTTTCGTTGCCACAAAAAACCCGGCTTCTTTTCCATCCGTTTGGTGCAAACCGCATCTTTTTTTCTTTATTCGTTTTCGAATTATTCATTTTTAAAGTTCGTCCTGACTTTAATTTATTAAATTTTAAGCATTAATTTATTTTTATCGTAGGTATATAAGACCCTCGTGAGTATAATGAACTAAAAACTAATCGATACTTTGAAATCTAAAAAAATATACGTGATTATAGGGAGTTACATGTAAAATTTCAGTATTTTTTGAAGAGATTGTTTCATAAATGCAGTTATAATTCAGCAAATAATATATACCTAGAACCAAATCTGTAGTGCATTACATTCTCAGTATTATAATAAAACATACCTGAAGATTTCATAGACATATCATGATTATATTTGGAGATATCACAATAATCGCTTACATTATTGATGAAAAATATATATTCTAGAAAATACAATTAGAGTTTTAATTTGTACTGAACCTAATGCTGCTGCTCATTTTTAAATGAATCTAATTTCATTTATAGTGGTCGTATAAAAAAATTAAAATCAGATTTAGAATCCGAAGTTTTAAACGTAGTTTGAAACCTTAATCTGATTTGTGTTAAAAAAAAAAACTTCATCGTTAAATAAACGAGCTTTTATTAATGTCTGCAAATATATTTTTAAATCCGTCAAACATACCAAGTAGTGACCTTAATCCAGCGGCATTAATTCACTTGCTTTTACTAAGTTACTTTTACCATATACATTTAGTTCCTCTGTATGTCCCATTTCAGACTGGTCGATGCGAAATGCAATAACGTTTCCTTGATGACCAGGTGACTTTAACGTGAGTATAGCCGGGAGAATTCTAAAATCGAAAGTCTCAACTGTCCTGCTCTTTAATATCTGAGCACTTGATATAAACAGCTTTAAAATGCCGATTTTTGAACAGAAAATTTGGTTTTGAGACGTCAGACAAATTGTCTACTATATTTCTTAGAGCGTTAAATTACATTAAAACAAATATTTCTCTGCATGATATTGCTTAAAATATGGACAACTATAAATCTTGCTTGGAAATTTAATTCATTTTAGTGTAGGTAAATTGGTTTAGAAATGGAAGTGGAAATGGAAATTTGTTTATCTTTGATCTGTTTAGTATAAATTTATCATAATGGCGATAGAGTATGCTTGTGAAATATTCCAGAAGGTTGTCAAATACATCCCTCAGTTTGCCTTCTATATCTATTGATTTGATGTTCCTGCATATTTATTTAGATTTATAATTCAAAATTTCTGAGGTTTCCGGGTTTACTACTTTATTCTAATATTTAAGGGTAAAATATAAAATTTAATACAGCAGAAACTATAGATAAACCATCGACCAAATGAACTGATATTTTGGTTGTACTTCAGCCATCCAATACCTCAAAAAAGGTAGGTTTTAAAATGAAAATAAGAAAGTTAAAATATGGGACGTAAATATTTAATATCATTACATAAACCAAGCATGGTAGAAGATTTATTAAATTACTTTATAACCTGTTTTAAGTCATATTCTTTAAGTCTTACTTTTAAAGTTTTAATAAGTTGTCGTTTAAAAAGTATTTTGATTGCATTTAATCTCCCTGCTTTGAAAAATACTATAGGGTATCTGGATATGTACACTTCTGAAATGTAACTTTAGAAAATTCGTAATGGTCTCTATGTAGACACTATATCAACCTGCATTACTTCATTTTGAGTTTTTTTATGCTTACCTATCTGAGAACTTCATCATTTTCTGGTCTCCAGTGAACCATGTAAATGATATACAGAGGAAAGCTATTAGAAACTTCTATCTTCCTGCATTACTTGAGGATACCATCTGGGAATGCGAGTGTTACAATTTGATTTAACGTGACAATATATGCCAAAAAATTCAGGTATTATATATACACAATACTCATGATTTGAAGCTCAGTATTTAAAAATTTATAACATAATTTAGGGTTTTTAAGCGTAAGGATATAAACATTTTTCTACATCACTTCAAAGCATGATAAATAAAAATGAGAAAAATTATTCTAACAACATCTAAAATTGTATCCTGAAAACTTTTCAAAATATAAAATGTTTTTGAGGTAATATAATTTTCTATAGTGATAAAACTTCAGCACTTGTGCGGAGATCTCAAATACCGTAAAACGGGGTACTTTGTGACTGCAGGGGTTACTTTGTGACACATAGTAATTTTTTCGCATTTCGGATCACGTGCCGCACCCGTGATACCGGGAAGACAAAGAACAGTGCTAAAAGCTTGTACGACATACAGAGACCCCCAAGTGGCCAGTGTGCGAAGCTTCTGCGCGCCATTTGCCTTCGCTGGCCAGTGTATTGTTCAAACCTGTCGTCAAGCTATTGACTCAAACTTCGGAAACTTTGTGTTCTGAAGTCTACCACTTTACACAAACAACTACCGTGGGTAATTATTTTTTATTTTCAATATGTTGGTTAGATTGTGGAGCAATATAACTTTTGTGTAGTAATATTTCCAAGAGATACGAGAACCTAACCTAAATATCGGAAGGCGACGGGGTTACTTTGTGACACATTGACACTATCACAAAATTACCCACAAATCCGACCCACCTTCTGCAGACTCTCGATGTTGCCTTTTTCCGTCCTCTCAAATACCACTGGAGAGTAAGATGTTCTGACTATCTGGAAAAAAACTACCCGAAGGAGCAGAATGTGCCGAAAGACGAATTTCCTCATCTTCTCAAAGAACTGACGGCCGCCCTGGGCACCCAAGATCTCTTTGATGTCAAAGATATAGATAAAGTTATCCAATATGTCTAATAGATATATATAATTATGTATCAAGCTTTTGATAAGCGTTTTACTGTCTAACTGTGTGTCAAGTAATTTTTCGTCTTGGATTTCAAGGTAAAAACACAGATGTCATAAAGTAACCCCACTCGGCGGAGCAACTTTGTGACACATTTTAACTTTAGTTTCTCAATGGAAATTAAAGATCCGGATTAGCGCAATACATTCTTACGTCAGGAAAGGGTGTACCAATGTTTTGCCATTGTGCATTTTGGGTTGCTTTTAAAACTGATCGGTCGGTGCAGGAAAAAACTTAAAATCAGTCACAAAGTAACCGCATATTACGGTACTTTTCAAAATATAAAATGTTTTTGAGGTAATATAATTTTCTATAGTGATAAAACTTCAGCACTTGTGCGGCGATCTCAAATACCGTAAAACGGGATAAATCCTTTGATATTAATTGGATGGCTTTTGTTTATGTATAGTTTCTTTATTGTTACCTCTGAACAAAGAAATTAACGCAGTAAAGAATACTAAATATATATAACTTTCAGGACTCTGAATAGAGTTGATGATTACATAAAAAAAGTCTTCAAACATCTAAAAAGTTATTACAATCTAATTAAATATGATAAAGACATAAATTAAGGTTTTATATTGTGACTTTACGAATGCTAAAAGTGTTTGTTTTTTTTGCAAACTTTGAGATTATTTATTGAAACTTTTTCTGATTCAATTCGCAAACCAAATGCACCCTTTGCATACAAAGTTAAAAATAATGAAATCAGGTTTTTCTGGCTATATCTCAGCTCCTAAAACATCCATTTTCACAAAAGTTACTTCTTTCGACTCTTAAATTTATTTCATTGCTTTTTTAAGCAGAAATCATGAGACAGTTCAATTCTTTACAATTAACACGAACTTAATAAAAACTTTCTCATTATAGTATAAAACAAAACGTCAGGAAGAGAGTGTGTTTATAGCCTCCAAACTTTTTGCTTGAAATGAAGTGTTATATCAGTCACAAATGACTAACAATTTGCTATTACATCCTGGATAGAGAAGAGATTTTCTAAGAAATCCCTTCGCTTATTAGTTTAGTACCCGATATAAGCGTTCTCCAAAGAGCAATTGCTGTGAAGGAAGTCAGGCTTTAAGGCTTACTACAACGGAAATGAGTTGTTTTCACTCTATCCTTGTTACTGGATTGTGTGGCCAGGTTTTATATACTTGTCTTTTCAGAAATATGATAGCATTATAAAACACATTTCAGGTAGTCTCTTCTAACGAAACTACCGCGGGTTACTAACGTAGGATTACTTAATGTTGCTTAACCCTTTTATATGAATATATGTATGTATGTGTTATGTATATATGTACATATATATATATATATATATATATATATATATATATATATATATATATATATATATATATATATATATATATAGGTAAAAATTTTGCCGCATTCTGGTATTTTTCAATTTAACTGTTTACTGCTTGCTCAAGCGATACAGACTGGATTTAGCGAGCTGCCAAAATAATAACTCGCGACGACGGACGGTTTTAGCGTCTGCAATTTTGCTTTCCGGAGGACCGTTATAGAGAAACGTAATATTACGTTAAAAATATAAAACACAAATGTTGTTACATATAACCGTAATAAGACTAGTCTAAGCACAGCAGATTTACTCAAGAAACATCATCTACAGCTGTCATTTATATGAAAAAATATAAATATGATCGTAAAACCAATCAATATATAATTCTGTGATTATTAGCTGTACATGGTTGCAAAGGATAATTTACGGATTATTAGACCATTCATATATGAAGCTTACGTGTTGTAAAATTACGTATTTTAAGAAACTGATTTATTTCAGAGATAATGCGGCAAATGGCAATTATTTTATATCTGAATTAACCAAGTGTTTTAATGACAATTTTTACGCCTATATGTGTCAAATAATTATTTCAACGGGTTCATATCAATAATTTTCGCAGTTTTTAAAAATACTGCTTTTATTAAAAATTACTAACTTTTAAATTATGTTTATATAATTATAAAATGTACTTTACATTCTGAAATTAAAAATAACAATTTCATTAGAGAAGTGTAGAAAATTTTAGGTGTCTTGATAAAATATCATAAAATGTTACAAATGGTTCAGTAATCTTTTACTGGTTTGGGAAAAATAAATTCGTATCTGTTTAAAACTTTAGTTTCGTTCCACATGTTAGAGGAAAAAAAATGTTGCTTTCTATATACTGCAGATGCTCTAATAGAAACACAGTGCAACACTCATACTGCATTAATAATTAAATTATTTTCACTGAAAGTTATTTGAGCGTAGCATGCATTTTAAGCAGCCCAATATTAATAAAAATAACCAAATCAGTCGTTATCTCTGAATTTTGCAAATTATATAACTTTTTGCTTTAGCAATAAAAAATATGTTAATTAAATTTGTTGATATATTGTCTCACTTTAAAATTTTGTTTACTATAAAAGCTGTAAGCACTAATTTTAATTTCTAATGTAACACGAGGCGATTCTTCAAGAAATTCTGTTATTAAATTAAGATAAACTAGTTGGTACCCGTCAAAACATGACGGCCAGATAGTAAATAAATGTATTAATACACAAATTATACTCAACACATCATTGCCAAATGTTGAAAATCATAATAATAACCAAATAAACATAATAAACAAATTAATATGTTTAAGTGGCCTCGTGCTTAGTGAGTATCTAGAGCCAAATTTAAAAATGTCACTAATCATCCGCAGAAAGCATTTTTTTAATTGCAAATTATCGTTAATTAAACAGTGCGAAAAAAACAATTTCCATCAGGTTTAATATTATATATCACTAACATAATTATCATAAAAATGGCAGAGAGAGATTTGAACAGACTCCTTGGAATAAACGTGTTTATCATTAAACATGCCACTGAGCATGCGTAGAAACAGTGAGTTTCTAAAGCCAGATTTAAACATGCCACTGAGAATGCACAGAAATCAATTTTTAACTGTAAATTATCGTTAATTAATATAAATTGCTGTTAAAAAAACGAAATTTGTCAACTCTACAGATTACTATCTTTCGTTTAAGACCAAATTGTAGTAAATTAAATGCAGTAGTTTTCTCTCACGGACTGCCCAAAGAGACGGCTTAGCAACTTAAATATATAAATGTATTTCTCAACCTTAAAAACTACGATTTCGTAAGCTGAATATATCTTTTCTAAAACGCCAAACGTGAGGAAACAAAAACAAAACAAGTGCTATAAGTCCCCTTACTTTATCACTTAGACGATATTTCTTTTTTAATTTTGGGTTATTTACAAAATAGCTTGTTTACATCACTTGACAAATGTAATACAGTTTCTAAATAGTAAATTATATCAAAGGAGACTGTCCGTTAAACATAATTTTCTTATAGTACTTTTCCTCCAAACTGAACCTAGTATATGAAGGCCTTACTTGAATAGCGGTCCAACTCCATTCTTGTTCATTTTGAGATACACAGCCTTAAATTCTAATAAGTGCTGAGAAATGACTGCTGAAGTCTGATTTGTAATGCCTTCTGTTTGCAGCAGAAATAAGCTGGAGGTGTACCAGATTAAAGATAAGATAGAAATGACTTGTATGAATATGAAAGTGAGGCTAACTCCATTTTTTTTATAATTGGCGTTGGACCACTATTCAAATAAGGCCTTCATATGACGCCCGAAATTTAATAAGAAACAAAGATTTATTTCATTTTTAGAGACTTTCGTGCGACATTAAATTATTTACTTTTTGCTAGCTTGTTGTTTCGAGCTTGCTTTCGGGCTGTCAAATTCTCTCGTTTGCAATTGTTCAGTATTCTCTGTCCGAAGAATTCGAGAATGGAATATAGACATATTTTAACCCACTAAGCGTTAAATCTTTTTTTTCTGTTCCATAGATGCTGCTTAAAATGCGTAGTTCATGGCTTTTCCCATTCCCTTAATTTATGTTCAAAAACATCTGTAGCAGTCCATTTCAAGATTTTGAATACCAAACCAAAGCACGGAATAAAAAGGCCAAAAACACAAGATGTAAGTAAAGGGGAAAAATCATTTAAAATGCTAAGGTTAATTAATTTCGATCAATTTAAACATGGCACAGCATCTCCAAAAGGCAATAAAATGTCACCAATTTACCTGACTTCTTGAATTTAAGAAAATTTTTAAATATTCCTGATGGAGTTAATGAAGTTTTTTTGACACTGGAAAGAACTCCTTTAAGGGCAAAGTCCTTAAGGGCCTTGTTTATTAATATGGAATGTTATAAATGAAAATATTTGTTTAAAAATTTAAACCAATTATTACATTCTATATGTAAGGTATACACAAGATTCGATTCACAAGAATCGAACTTTTGAGTGAATTAAAGAAGCTGCTTCAGATATGCTAATTTCGGCATACGCGCTTAGTAGAAATACCACGCAGCGTCATTAATGAAAGAAGGGAGTTGTTGTTAAGGTTGAAAAGGTGTTATCCTGCTCTAGTCCTTAGCGGGCCAGGAGTTTTACATGGCAGTACTGCTGGTTTGACTTACTGTTCGTGAGTATAAAAATATATTGTCCTTAAAAGCTGTATTTACATTCCGTACAAGTAGTACGCATGCTTATTGCTGTAAAAGCCAATTATATGTGCAGCGAATTCAATAAACATTATTTCATGTATAAACTGTGTTTGTATATAATTCAAATAGAGTGCTACTTCAAATTATATACACCCAAGTCTGGGTAGAAGTGAGCAGTAGAATCTCTATACTGGCGCCCGAAAAATATATATACCCTGGTAGTTAGCGTTAAATTTGTAACGAAGAACATAATTGAAATTAAAAACTGTGTACTGTGTACGTATATTGATAAAATTGTTGCAAGTACTTATATACTATTTAAAAAATGAGTGTTGTAGAACAAAATCCTGCTGGAAATTTTCCTCGGGTAATTATGACTCAGCAAAATGCGCCATTCGAAGCCACCTTCAATGGCGGCCCCTCAAGCCAATTCCTAAAGAAAATTGAGCATTACTTTCAGCAACAATGCACCCCAGAGGGGGATAAACTTAAAATTGCTCTAGCCACTTTAAGATGTAGTGCATATCAGTGGTACACGTGTATGAAAAGCAGTAATCTGATTTTTGACTATTTGTCATTCAAGCAACAGTTTCTTAGTGTTTTTCCAAAGACCTTTAATCAAAGTGAAATTGAAGCGGAAATTTATTCGCTAAGGCAACGTGAAGGTCAGTCTGCATTAGATTTTGCTATGGAAAAGATTTCCAAGTGTGAGGAATATTTAGAGGGAATGACGGAAGCGATAATCTTAAAAATAGTTATCCAACGTTTGAAGCCAAGTGTTCAAGATTTTTTAGATAATCAAACAATTACAAGCAAGGTTACCCTCCTTCAAGCTTTAGCTAAATATGACAATAGGCATTTCTTCGCTACCCCGTACCCTCATTCAGGTACGAGAAGTTTTATACAACCGCGCCAAAATTTTTCGCGAGTTTCAAACCAGCAGCGTAAGCAGTACAGCAGGCAAAATAATAGAAGCGCACGGCGTTATAATGAAATTAGTGCACTTAAAGAAAATAATAGGGAAGCACCTTACTTGCACTGGCAAGTTGATTCACATGATATGGTTCAACCTGTTGAAACTGTTTGGTCAAATGTATTATTTTGTCGGAGCAGTAATCATTATTTTGAGAATAGTGAAAGTCAGGGTATTTTTGTGGCATATAAAGAAAGTGAGTCTAGCTGGAATAATGCGGTAATTCCAGTACAAATTTCTGAAAATAGGGCCGATACTAATGCTAGTGGTTTAGAAAATAAATCATCGGACACTTCTATTAATGCTATACCTGATATTATTAATGCTATACCTGATATTATTGATGCTATACCTGATATTTTAGATGATATTCACACATCTGTTAATGAAGGAAATTTAGTAGATGACGAAGTATGCGTTACGGAAGTTAGTAAATACTTATTAGTTGACGACAATAAAAATTCTTTAAACGATAGTAGGAACTTGCTAGGTGATGATATTATTTCAAGTTTCCAGCCGAATGGGGATTGTGTAGGCCAGGTTGATAATATGGTTTTAAATAAAGTACATGAAAACCAGACTGAGAATCAGGATGAAAAGTTGACACAGAGTTATACTGTAGGTAGTTTAGCTGATGCTTCGGAAGTTATAGAGAAAGTTTGCAATAAAACGCACGAGTACGAAAAGCTTAATCTTCCTAAAACTGAAGCAGTGTTAAAGAATTTAAATGATAACGATTCTGATATCGCAAGTTTCAAAGAGACTTTTTCGTCAAAAGAGGATAAAACTAAAGTTAAGGGGGATAAAAAACGTGAAAAAGAGCCTTCAGGTTCCAGCATTAAAACTGCTAATACTGAAGTAATTAAGGCGGTAAACAAGAAGTCGTATAAGCACAAATACGAAAAGCAGAGTCAGGTTGTTGAAAAAATAGAATCTGCATTAAAATTTAATACCGATACAAGCAAAAGTACGAAGAAAGGTAAAGTGTGCACTACAAAAACTCCATCAAAGGAGGAATGCGTCGCTGATAAGGTACACAAGGTTATAAAAAGGAAGAATGACAATTTTAAAGCTCCTTTTCATAAGTACAGGGAACGCAAGATATCAGCCGCCCAGCAAGGTTGGCCTCCTCCCAAGAGACCTCCTGTCCATCGTCAAGCCGGACCAGCGCCTCAGGACCAACGACCTGCTGCACGAAGGATGCCCACACGGTCAACGAACCCCTTTACTAGGACTGCGACCATCAAGAGAGGTTCAGCGGATTGGACAAACTGGTGCAGTGAAGTTGCTGCATTCATGAGGAACAAGTCTTGTATCAACTTTCTTATTCTAACTCCCACCCTTTAATAAAATCGAACCAAATTGGTTTGAAGTTCCCCATTGTAGATACTGTGTAAACATTTTGAGGGGAAGGGGTGAGCCACTGACAAAAAAACGGCATACTATTGTTTTATCAATTTTTGAAGGGGACATGTAGTGAAAAAAAATACATACTAACTACAGATAACAAACAACTAACATACTAACTTCGCAAATCATAACACATGTACATTATAAATTGGGGGAGAGCAGATACAGTCAAGAAATGTCATGCTGTGCAATTGTGTTGTCACTTTTAATTAAAATAGATATTTTAGGGCGCAGTTGGCCAGCCCAGTATCCGCAACTCTGCAAATCCACTGTGTAATAGTGTCACCTGGACCCTTCGGGGTTAGTTTTGTAAAATGGTAGTGGCGTTTTTCCCCCACACAACGTGTGGAAGGTTTTTTGGCTTTGCCACCCATTATGTAAAAAGTCAGACCAGCACGCGTTTTCAATTAGTTAACTGAAGCCGTTCAGACCTCAGTTACCTAATTTTTTTTTTCGAGGGAGGCCAGTGTAAGGTATACACAAGATTCGATTCACAAGAATCGAACTTTTGAGTGAATTAAAGAAGCTGCTTCAGATATGCTAATTTCGGCATACGCGCTTAGTAGAAATACCACGCAGCGTCATTAATGAAAGAAGGGAGTTGTTGTTAAGGTTGAAAAGGTGTTATCCTGCTCTAGTCCTTAGCGGGCCAGGAGTTTTACATGGCAGTACTGCTGGTTTGACTTACTGTTCGTGAGTATAAAAATATATTGTCCTTAAAAGCTGTATTTACATTCCGTACAAGTAGTACGCATGCTTATTGCTGTAAAAGCCAATTATATGTGCAGCGAATTCAATAAACATTATTTCATGTATAAACTGTGTTTGTATATAATTCAAATAGAGTGCTACTTCAAATTATATACACCCAAGTCTGGGTAGAAGTGAGCAGTAGAATCTCTATATATATTTAACAATAGAGATTTTGATTATTTTGCAAAGTTTTTCAATTTTATTCTTAGTGAATTTGAAAAATTGCCAAACCTCGCAAATTACAAAATCTGCTTATTTACAAAATTATCTGTAATTTACTTGAGCTCTACTCTATTACTTTTGGAGTGAACGCAATTATAATGCCAGCAAACCATATATATAACGAACGATGAGTTTTGAATGCCTTGCGTCCTCATCACGGAAAAATGTAATTCTCACAGACATTACTTTCCATCAGTGATATCAACTGCATATTTAAAATATTTTTACATCTTACAAAAAATAAGAATGGGAATGTTCTTATACCGATAAGGATGTTTAAAAATTCTCGAATAAGCAACTCTTAACAACGAATAAAAATAGCCTTAAGAGGAACGATTTTTCCCAATCCAAAAAAGAAAAAAAAATTAATATATTTTAAAGACCGTAGATGTACGAAAGAAGACTCAAAATCTGCCACTTTCCTGTCTGTTTATATGTAAGTGGTAAATTCCTTCAAAGAACGGCTAGAACGACAAGTGACATTTGTGATGAAATACCTCAATGCAAATGTTCCGTTTCTCGCAGATTTTTGTGACAATCTGTTTACCTATTCGGCGGTTATTCTCGATAGGAGAAAAGTTGAAGAATTCGACAAAAAGAATTATTTGTAATATATATATATATATATATATATATATATATATATAAGATATAATTAAAGCAATGATATAATGATACACCAAGATAAGTTAAAAAAGGAAAGTGAATTTCTGAAGCAAAAAAGGAAATTTTGAAACAAAAACGAAAATTGATGTATTTGAAAAGACGTGGGGGGGATTAATACCCCTCTATCCTGGTTAAATGATCTTTTTACATAGCTAAAACTTTCCCAGAATTCATCATACATCAATTAGAAAATTTAAAAGTTTTCAATAAGTTTAAAACAAGAAATAGAAAAAGTGAGACATAAAAATTGAAGTTTTTTACTATAATAGAATAAAGTGACATAATATCTAATAAGATTATCTCTAAAAACTTCCTTACTAAAAACAGTAATTAAAACTGTATTCGAAAAAGCATAGAAAAAGTTATACTGCAATTAAAAATACCACAATTTATAAACTACACTGCTGGCCACCCAAATTGCAACACCAAGAAAGACAAGAGATATCACAACAAAATTTATTTTGTAGATAACATGTTGACCAAGTATCAAATGATTAAATGTATAGACTTCTGTGAAGTGTGGTTCCTGCCAAAATCAGTAGCCAGAGTAGCCGCCATTGTTGGAGATCACCGCTGCCACACGCCTCGGCATTGATTCAAAGATACTTTGGATGAGTTCTTGGAGTACAGAAGACCAAGCAGCTTCCACACGTTGCCAAAGTTGATCTGCTGTGTCAGCTGGGGATGGAATCTGGGTCAATCGTAGAGCAACCATGGACCACATGTTTTCTATCGGACAATGCGTGCCACGTGTTCTATTGGACAATGCGTGCCACGTGTGGTCGCGCATTATCCTGTTCAAATATGGCTGTGGACAAGACCTGAAGGTAAGGAAGGACAACTGGCTCCAACACCTCGGAGATGTAGCGCTGGCTGTTTAAAGTACCGGCAATGCGTACTAGAGGAGTGCGAGAGTGATATACAATACCGCCCCATGCCATAATAACCGGTGCAGGACCAGTGTGGCGGTGCATAACGCAGCTGTTCAGCATCCTCTCTTCACGGTGTCTCCAGACTCGAATGCGACCATCGTGGTGTTGCAGACAGAAGCGTGACTCGTCAGTAAAGACAATTTCATTCCATTCTGCCGTCCACATCCTTCTGCCATCGCACCATTGGCGGCGGAGACGTCTGTGGTTCTGCGTCAAGGGTAGACAAAGCAATGGCCGTCTTGCGGACAGACCACTCTGCTGTAAACGGCGTCGAATGGTACGCGCAGCCACTGGATGATGCGTCTCAGACTGCATGTGCTGTGCTATGGTTCGTGATGTGACTGAGCGATCCGTCACTGCCATGCGCACAATTTGCCTGTCATCACGTGAAGTGGTGCGCTGAGGTGGATGCGATCGAACACGCCGGTCCGTCGTACCCTCCTACATCCAACGATCACATATCCGCATTACAGTTGTTTGGTTTCATCCAACACGACTACCGATTTCCCTGAAAGATAATCCACAATCTCGGTAGGCCCCTATCCTTCCTCTGTCGAACTCGAAAACTTGATCAAAAGATGATCGCTGTTTTCGACGAGGCATAATTGATCGTTTTTTTGAAAAAACCACAAGAAAAACACAATTGCCGAACTTGAAATCGTTGAAATGTCCAAGCCATAAATAGCGCTTTGAAGTGGCTCCAGAGGTGAGCGTGATGTGCGTCTTCGCTGAAATTCTAATCATTTGCATATCTCACATCCGCTAATGCATGTTGTAAATTTCATGTTATTTGCATGTTTCCTTAAGGGTGTTGTATTTACAGTGGCCAGCAGTGTATATTAAAAAAACTTATTAAAAATTTAAAATATACACTACACCCTCAAGTTAAAGTGTTCAAGGACATCAATACGCCCGAAATAATGCCATAGTATATCCACCAGAATATATCAGCCAGCTGGATATTCAGCTTGTATAGCTAGTTCAATGAAGTTCTTAACTTTATTTCTCATCTCAGTCCTAAGTCCACATAGTCTATCACAACGAATTAAGTAGTTGTTAACTATATTACGCTTTACATTTCAATGTAAGGCTGTATTCCAATTGCATAGACGGCTTATTTCAAAGTCGTACATATCTCGGTTATCGAAAATGCAAAAAGACAGAGTGCCATTTGATAAAATAATGGTAACATCCAAAAAGTTTATTTCATTATTGGAGTTTTGTTCGGTCTTAGTGAGTTTTATATTATCTGGATAAAAAGTAGGAACAAAGTTACAGTTAACCTCGTGAGCAATGAAAATGTCGTCTACGTATCTAAAGAAAGCTATTTTTGGTAAAATTGAGGATTTAGATTCAAAATAATATAAATATATATCTGCCAAATAGGATGATGATCCACCCCCCATTGGCAGCCCAAATGTCTGAATATAGTATGTAGTACTATTAAATAGATAATTTTCAAACAATATAATACGAAGAGTATTTTTAAAAAGAGTCAACGTAATATATTCTTGTAAATCAAACCTGTGAAAAAACTCAATTAGAACCGAAAAAAGAAAAGTAGTGTCTATATTATTGAATAAGTCTACTACGTCAAAAGATTCTATTTCTTTCTATATCGTTTAAATTTGTGATTTTTGATATTAGTTGTAAGCTATTAGAGATTATATTGGATCCAAATTTTTTTATTTTAATGAAAAGATTTTTTAAAACTGGTATTATCAATTTATTAGCATAAGTTATGTAGGTACCAAATCCAACAGTTACTGGTCGAAAGGTAATAGGTTTTTAGTGAAATTTGGGAATTGCGACAAGGTAAGGAAAGGTGAAGGTATAAAGATTTATATTAATTTATTTATGCAATTTAACTAAACGTCGTTTCAGAGACAACTCATCAAAAGCATATGGTTCATAAAGTGTAGTATTTGAATAAATTTTCTTTTACAATTTGAATGTAATAAAATTTGCAAATAAATGAAGAATTAGAAGCCACCTTGTCTACATAACTAATTACCAGTTTATTTTGTAGTCCCTTTATAGAAGTCATATTTGGACTATTGCATTTTTTATTGAATTCATAACTAGAAAAGTAAGTGAGGGATTATAGTACCAACTTGATATCCTTCTAATACATGTATTTTACTACATATAACAATGACAAAAAATTGAAAATAACCTTACAATTTTCTTGTATGAAATTATAAACACAAGTGTTCCTTTTTTGGGATTTGAAAAAAGTAGCCCTAATTTGTGACCTTCGAAAAGTGACATTTTAAACAAATTGGTCGGTTTACACTGGAGGTTTTGTTCACTTTTTGTTTTTAGATTCAAACTTTTCACATTGTTTACAAATATAAAGTTAGTCATTTCCACAATCTTCATGGGCCCACCTGAAATACCTTTTACATTGACGTCACTGCTCTCCCCGTTTATTTTCTGAAAATAAACAACCACATAAAAGACATTCGGCTTCGTTTTCATCAATGCTATCATCACTGCTGTCATGGAAAGAAAGTTTTTCATCATCTCCAAATGAACTGAGATCATCATATCTATAATTAGGCTTATTCAATCCATGTTTTTTAAAAAGTGCTGCATTTTCATTCATCCTTAATTTTCCCCCATCCTTTAGAGACCCTTTTGCCTTTTCCTTTTCTTTTTTATTGTTTCCTTATATTTTTTTTTATCTTAATCTCCTCTTCCGTGTTTATCCTTTGATTTCTTATCTTTAAGGTCTATTCCTTTTTTTTCTTGTAGGAAATAAAGTGTTTTCCAAATATGCTGCAGTTCTTTTATTAATGCTATCATTCAATTTTTTTTATAGGCGATGATGTGATAATATCGGCTTTACGGGCCCTACTTGGTTTCGATGTGTTTTTCTCAGGTAACGTAGGCAAGGGATTTATTTCTTCAGGAGTCACTAAGAACTGGTTTGGACTTTCTGTTTGATCAATACCTTCCACATTGCCACTACTGCTACATGGTTGGTATTTCGCCTGGGCGTCACTGCATCTGCAGCTTAAGAGGAAACAAGGCTGTGAGAGTGAAAACTAAAATGCCTGATATGAGACCCTATCTCCTATTAGGCATGCTTTGGGGTCTCTTATTGGGCACGACCATGTTGTTGAACACGCCAAGAATTTGTTTACGTTAGGATTGACGTTAGTTTAAAAACAAACAGGCATGTTTACACTCCACAATTATAGCTACCTATCCAATACTAACAGTTTTAATAAGAGTCTTACCTTGAAGGTGAAAACAGCCGATGAAAATGGTGATGCAAAAAAGTAGACGAGCACACATTTAGGAAAAATAATACTTCATCTTTTTGTGCGCTTCCAAACACTCGACTGACTCACCGATTACGAATGATGCAATAGACTACTGCTTTATGCTCCAGTCGCCAGGCGGCAGTACTTGATAGTCCTAAAGCTGGGTCTCATATTAGGCATACTTACCCTATATATATATATATATATATATATATATATATATATATATATATATATATATATATATATATATATATATATATATATATATATATATATATATATATATACTAGCTGTACCCGTCCCGGCGTTGCTCGGGTAATGTAATTACCAATTTTTTAGTAGCCTTAACCCTTTGTTAATGGGCGTCGCTGTCATCGTTTTCTTCACCACGATACATTATTTTACCAATATAAATTTGATCCTTTCTGGCACATTTTGGCAAAATTTTTGACATAGGATTACTTAAAACTTTCCACCACAGTCAGCGAGACGAAAAACGTATTAAGATGTTTATTGTGCTCAAGTTGGAGGCTTAAATCTCAGAAATGTATGAAGATTTTTTCCACAAACACACCACAATTTATATGATATTAACTAAGTGTTGGGCAAAAAAATTACGGCATTACTAAATGCGATTTTTTAATCGATTATCACTGCAATAGTAATCGATTTCCTGTAACCACCCAATCCCTCATAGAAAACAAACACCCCAACACATCACGTGCTTGACGTCGAAAAGCGTCGCCTATTTTCCCCCGCTTTACCTTCGTCTGGAAATGAAGAACGAAATCTCAAAAATGAGATTTCTCGCAAGAGTTTCCGAATCATAAAATAAATTATTAAAAAATAACTACAATTTGTAAATTAATTTTGGTTCTGGCTTTCGAAACTGTGATGTCTAGGGTCTCTGAGATAAAAATTTCGTAAAAATGTAACGACATTTACGTATCGATTCGACAATTTGGTAAAAAGGGTCGCGGCCAAAATCGCGTTTTTTCCGAAAAACGGGTGCGTACAGGCGATCGAAAAAAAATCACAATTAATCGATAAATTAAGACAGACAATTTTAATTGTGATTTCCGTATAGTGTCATCTTTTCCGTATAGGCTCGTCCGAAAAAAAAAAAAATCTTGGATGGATATGTTAGGATTTACGGAGCTTTTACTCGTCCGGGAGCTCCAAATCGCGACTAAATATTTAATTACGGAAAATCTAATTAAAAAATCGAAAAAAGGGTTTCCAGGTGCATAATGAGACCTCGGGGGGCATCTTCGTGTCGAATCTCAAGACTGTCCGACCTGCCGTCTTTGTGCCGTGCCGCGAGCAGACAAAAACTCGGTCACACACACACACACAGACTTTGCCTTTTATATATAAAGATATATATATATATATATATATATATATATATATATATATATATATATATATATATATATATATATATATTCCGGCCGGTAAATTCTATAGTAAATATAATATTGGCTCTAAGGGATCTTTAATATGTTCTTTAAAAAATGTGGCCGTTAGGAGGGGTGGCTGGCTAGAGAAGTTTCATTATATACATAATAATAAGTAATTTCACTATATAAGTTATTTCTATCTTATTTTACTGGTACCCCTGGTACCCTGCAACTTATTACTGCTGGCCAGAGAGGACATTACAAATCAAACTCCAGCAGTCATTTCTCAGCAATCATTAGACTTTAAGGCTATGTATTTCAAAATGAACAAGAATGGAGCTAGACCACTATTCAAATAAGGCCTTCATATTCGATATAAATAATCAACGATAAAAATTGAGACCATCTTTTATTCGTGATTTAAAATAGAAATTTTTGTTGAAGATGGATCGCTTTGTGAGCCTGTTTATATGTCGTACTATATCGATACCAGTTGACACAAATAAAAACAAAAAAGATCAAAGTTTAAAAAAACCTGTATAGTTAAAGAACTATTTCAAATGCTGTAACTCTTCACAAACATGCAAAACTTGACAATTTTTATAATTCAATTGGCATATAAAAATCTGTTTCATTTCCTATGCAACATGCAATCTCATATTTTTCATAACAAATTAATTAACGTTCAATTTATATAAACATATGGGCATTCACTTTTTAAAATAAGAGCATGTAATAGGGTATAACTATATTCATGCATCAAAAATATTAATTTTTCTAATTTAAAACATATGATTATATACCTTTAACTAAGCATATAGTTTGTCTTAAATTAAAAATTTATATTCATTTCTCCTGACAGTTAAATTAACTTCACTACGTAAAACTTATATTCAATTCCATAAATAATTAAAATTTATTTTAATTTTTATATATTAATAAAACAATATATAATTCGCCTGTCTGTAATATCTTTAGGAATTCCCATCTAAAGAACATTTTTATTTGAAAATTTCTCAGTGTTTTAATTAGCATATTTAATAGCAATATGATCGATATCTTCAAAATATGAATACATTTTATCGTAATCTGAATAGAATAATAGTAGATAATTTTTATTTTTCTTTGATGTGGCAAATTTTCTTGCTAGATCAGTGACACTATTTATATTTTAGGCAATCAATATTTTTAAGAAATGGAAGGTAAAAAATATCTTATAAAAGAGGATTATTTTATAATTATTTTTAAAAAATAGCCGCTGTGCGACCAGCTTGGACGCTTTTTTTTATATTTTCTTTTGCAAAACAACTCAACTGAAAGTAACAAATGTAAGAAATGTTACCGTTATCTGTCATCATAAATATGCGTTGTTAAGGGGTATTCTCTATAAGGCTGATTCTAAAACATCGTGATTAAAAAATGTGAATTTCCATTACTTCAGAACAGAGTTAAAGATAAGACTGAGAAACCCAACACCAATGATTTTAAAAATTACATCCCTCTCCGTATGTACTATTTTTCAAAATTAAGATATTTATACTTTGTCATTACATCAAATAAGATATTGTTGGGGAACATATTTTTCCCTTATAAAATGGAGTAAAAATTCAGCAAGTATTAAAATATAGTGTGCATTACATCACTTTCTGTACATACTATTGTCCATAATTCATTTATCTATACTTAATCTTATCAAATAATAAATTGTTGGAAAAATTTCTTCACTTATAAAAATGGAGTAAAATTTCACCACGTACTGAACAAAGTGTAGAAAATTAACTATTAATGGCTCTCGGTTGCTATGCCGGCGATGGTTAAGCCTAACTTCGCGATCATTTATGCTCTCTTTCCAACCTCTCTCATAATGAATTATTTCTTCTTCGCTTTCTTTCTTGAGACTGTTCCCAAATTTCATTTGATCGTGTAGCTCACTTTCGAGCATTCTTGATCTCAGTGTATAAATCCATATTGACACGCGGTTGCTAATTGTGGACGTTCGGTAATGTTTACATCTGGTAGTGGCAGCCGTTGCCATTCGAAGTGTAGAAATATCGTCGATTTTTGTGCCGCATACCTATGCGTTATATATATATATACATTGCAGAAAGCACAATCATCCGAGAAGCACTTGATCTATGCATGATTTGTTAAGCAAATTTCAACAGATATTTGCATATTACCTCATTTACTATCCAAGAAAGTTACGACCAGAGCGCTGAGTCACTATTTTTTCATCTAATATATGCGTTTGCGAGGTGTACAGTGTCTCTTATGAGGCTGTTATGCTTCTTCGCTATTATGATATCTAAATTTAAATATATTGTTTACATTTTTATATACAACACAAAGACTTGACTTATTGGGCCTCCGTCGGGAATTAATTATACTCCTCGACTCGGCTTCTAAGGCCGAAAATCAACACGAACAGACCCTCGGCTGCGTATTCAGGAATTACTGCAGCGACTAGTTATCTGTACAACCACGTTTATGCCTCGCGGCGGAAAACATTTAGTGTTACGTGATTACAACACAAAGTCTCTCTAAAGGAAACCGATCAATAATAACGTTCGCAAAGCAATATATATTATTATTGGTAGATACGTTTAAATTATATTCATATGTCGAGGCCAGTAGGTTTTATTTTTTTAACTTCATACAGTAATGACAAATGCTTCTGTGCGGCCCGCTCGTTTCAGCGGGCGATATAGGCACGAGCGGATTTTGCCTTGTGGCAAACGCGGCCCTGGTCACGGAAAGTCTTTGTAAACGATGAATGAACTGCCGGTTTGGACAGTCAATCATTTAGAGACTTAACACGGGATTTCCCGAAAAACTATCAAATGCTACGGTCAAGACCTAGCTTTTCATAACACTGACGGTAAAACACTGACCAATATCATATTCCAGAAACGGAAATAGTTACATATGTAATTCAAAATTTTTCTGTTAAAACACAAGGAGGATTTTAAAAAATCTGAAGATTGTAAACACTGACAACTCAAAAATCCGAGATGTAGTTCTTCGATACATGTGACAACAAAAGAGTACAACACCTTCTGATGTGTTTTTCCATAAAGGATATCAGTATATATATATATATATATATATATATATATATATATATATATATATATATATATATATATATATATATATATGTATATATATATATATATATATAACAGTTCCGTAACTGACTCATTCATTCATTCATTCATTCACTGACTGACTGACATACAACGCACAGACCAAACCGCTGGACCTCAAGGGCTGAAATTTTGCATGGCGATTCTTCTAATAGTGTAGGGGTGCACTTAGAAAGATTTTTCTAAAATTCTTCTTAGATTTTTTTAAATTAAATTTTTAAGCTGTTTTTTAAACTTTTTTTACGTTTGCATTTAAAATAATACATTGCGGATTATAAAATTTATATCACGAGAAAGATAATAAAAATTCCTTCAAAATAAAATTTTTTTCGAACCTTTACCTTGATTTTCTGATTTTTGGTGAATTTTTAAAGATTAATTTCTAGAATTTTATTTATTAAATGTTGATCACGTGATTTCTTTTTCTGGTACTTTAAATAAATTTATCGTCACGTGCATAACAACTAAATAGACAAAAATGATATTCTTTTTCTTTCTAATGCAGCAGACGATTGGATATTATCCAAAAAAAATAAATATCCCTTACGATTTTTTTATAAATATATATATATATATATATATATATATATATATATATTGGCATTAATTGCATACATTGACCGTTGTATTTAATTTGAATGTACTCCGTAGCGAAGCGCGGGTTTTCAGCTAGTATATATATATGCACTCATGTCCATAAATTAGGGAGAATGCCAGCTCCGGCAAATTAAGTTTCAGAAACAAAACAAACGTGACTTATTCATAAAGCCCATTTAATAAACAAAAGATAAAGAATAAAAAAAGATGGTGTATGTATTATACCTCATACATACACCATCAATACACCGATTCATACAATCGTAGTTTTTATAAATCGTAGTTCATAAAAACTACGATTTTTGCTCCCTAGAACAATTGTAACAAATATATCCTTTACAAAACTTAATATTACATGGTTGGTATGATGATTAATATTCATTGTATAATCATTGTATGTCTCCCATGCAATGAAGTAGAGTCCGTACAACGCCTAGGCATGCTGAGTGTCAAATTATCGAGCTGATCTTGGGGAAGATTACTCCACTAAGCAAGCAATGCTCACCCAAGTTCCGGTATGCATGTAGGAGGTGGCTGACGGGCTGCAACTCGTCGGCTAAGCATGTCCCACACATGCTCTATCGGATTCAAGTCAGGTGAGAATGCTGACCATTCCATACGGGTGATATCCTCAGATTGAAGGCATTCGTTTACGATGTTTGCTCGGTGAGGACGGGCGTTGTCATCCATAAAAACACATTCTGCGCCAACGGCACCCCTAAACAAATGTACATGTTGTTCCAGAATGATTTCCCGATAAATATGGCCGTCCATGGTTCCGATTTGAACATGCAGATCTGTTCTGGATCCCAGTATAATTCCACCCCAAAACGAACATTCCTGAACCACCGTAACGGTGTCGTTCAATGATGTTGTCTTGGTGGTAACGGGTGCCTGACGTTCTCCATATGAAAGTCCGACGTGAATCGGACTAAAAGCTAAACCTGGACTCGTCGGAAAATATCACACAAGCCCACTGTGACGATGTCCACATTGCAAATTCTCTACTCCAAGCTAATCGTTTCCGACAGAAAGTTGCCGTGAGCGGAGCACATCTGATAGGTCTGCGAGCATATAGACCAAAATTTCCCAAACTTTTGTACACGGTTTGACTTGAAACTGTGGTACCCGTGGCTGCAGATAGCTGATGAGACAGGTCGGATGCTGTTCTCCGTCTGCTTCTTTTGGTAGTTACTGCCAAATACCGGTCTTCATGCGGCATCGTAACTCGGCGATCTATACTGTAACGTCTACGGACATTTCCATCATCTTGGAATCGTTGCCAAAGCCTAGAGATAACGCTTTGGGCAATTCCAAGTGTCTCGGATACTTCCATCTGAGAACGACCACATTCCAGGCGGCCGATAATTCTACCACGTAAAAAATCATCCACATGCGTCCTCTGTGTCATAACTATTCGGTTGTGGCCCTGAGCGGCTTGAATGCTTGTGAAAAATTTTACTTCTTTGCCACCATTTCATATTTACCCCTCTCTTACACTCTCGTCATTGTGACGTACTATCGGCGTCATCTGATGGCTTTCTGCAATTTGCATATTATTTTCGAAGATGTGAGTGATTCTACAGGATAAATTTTTACTTTAGAGTTCAATTTGCGATTGATTCTGAATCATCCTTAATTTATATATATATATATATATATAAATATCATCCTTAATTAATATATATATATATATATATATATATATATATATATATATATATATATAGAGAGAGAGAGAGAGAGAGAGAGAGAGAGAGAAAGATATATATATGTGATAATAATCACATTTGGTCAATTTAGCACAACTTGAATTGATGCGCAGAACGCGGAGAGATGCAGTCGGCACGAGGGTGTAGATCATCTAGTAAATCGCTGCGCACAAATTGGAGGGAGAGATGCAGTCGGGCGTAGTGTTGATCCAGGAAAGCACTTACTAAATTTTGTAGATAAACACATGGAGCCATAGAAGAGAATCACAGATTGCACGATATCCAGGAAATCACCTTTATTTACTTATGAAGCATCGCGAAGGTATTAGCTGCAGTGGCCACATGACTTGTCCGGCGCCTTTGCCAGGACGGGACGCGGATTACATACAAGAGCGGACCACAGGTCCGACAGCAACAAAAGTTAGACACGAAGAGAAAGCGGACGGCATGTCCGACAGCAACAACAGTTAGAAACGAAGAGAAGGAAAAGTCTTGCGTTCATGAAATATAAAATGGGTGTTTTGCGATATTGACGCCAGAGGGCCTAAACTACTTAATTTTTAATTGGGTGACTTCAGATTCGTGGAGTTCACGTGTACACTTAAGTTTATCGGGGACTTTACTGCTAGATACCGAGCTTGTTAAAACTGTGAACTGTTGAACTGGGCATAGGATAAGTGGCCCATAAAGTTCTTGCAAAGTGGATTTTTGAAGTTAAAAAAGACATAATTTCAGAGTGATTCGAGGGCTCTTCAAGAATTTTGACACTATACTGACATTTGGAATCTCATAAACTTCGAACACTCATATCTGGGGATGTTATTGAGTTCCCATGCCTGCTTAATGATCTGCAGGGCTGCGATAAATTATACTTACTTTACTTTTAGGTCGCAATTTTTGGAAAAGGGGTCGTGCTTAATTAAAAAGAGAATTTAGAATACGTTTTAAAGTAAAGTAATTTAGGACGACGCGTTTTCTTGTTACATATATATATATATATATATATATATATATATTTCAGTACCTCGGAGGTATAGAGCACTATGGTACAATGTTTGAATTTCACAGGAGAGCTTAAAGATATCCACTTACTGCTTTTTACCTTGACACAATGATAGAACATGGTGTCATTTTCATGGGAAAAGTGTCTTCTGTATGAAAATTCGTGCAACAGCTCTTGTCTATTGAAAACAGTGCTAAAAATGAAGAAATAAAGTTAAACAGTCTACTTTTAAGAAATGGACTTGTTGTCATTTACCTCGGTATACATATATATATATATATATATATATATATATATACTGTACGTGGTGTGTTTTCTTTTTATACAATGGACAGAGCACCAGGATTTGTTTCATAAATAAATGATTGGATTTAAAATTAATAGGAATTTCGATAGTGCAATTTTTTATATGTAAATTAAGGGAAAACTGGAATAGGCCATCTTCCATTTCAACTGAACTAAATGGATCAGTTAACATAAGTAGATCAACTGAAAGTAATATATCTTCCAAAAATAAAAAACAATATATAAAAAAAAAATTTCCGTCAATATGAATACGGGATTCCTCTCCTTTATATCCTTGCACTGTAACATACTTTAAATAACTATTTCTTTGCTGTGACGGATGACTCATTGTTTCACCGTTTAACGATATAACAATGTGAATTTCTGCTTCAGCGTTTGCGTAGACGATATCTGTATAAAAAGGGGCATATTTAATGAGCAAATGGTGTAGAGCAAGCAAGTAAGTAGGCCGTTAGGGTGATCGTCTTTAAGTAGATCCGCCTAAATATCCACCCGGGTATCTCCATATTCGCAATGCATTCTAATATCTCAATACAATTAATTTTCGGTCATGCCGTACCGAATGCTTCGGGCTGCCTCTCTAGTGGAATTCTGGTTCATTCGGTTGCTCTCTGAAACGCCTGTGATACTCAGGCAGGCGGTAACACCTCTAGGCGACAACCAAGTGCCTAAGAATCATGTTAAGGAAATTCACTATAATTACTACTGTCGGCTCTCGTTGTAACCACGCACCCGTAGCACCGAAAAATGTCGTTATAACACGTGGTCGTTATAGTGGATATTGATGGAAAATATAATTAATAGTCATCACTTACAGGAAAATTTAGATTTTTAAATGACTTCCGTGTTAGTACATGATTACAATATACATTCTATTATTCAATGTGTTATCAAATAAGCATTGACAATTAAAAATAATCTAAGTGTATACAATTTAAGATAAAGATAATTTAGAAATTAGAAATTCAAGTAAAATTTAATGAAATGATTTTTTTGTCTTACTTACATTTATTACCTAGAAAAATGAATCAGAAATCAGAATTGTTTTGTGGATTTCAGATGTTTCTCAAATTGCTAATTTTCTATCTCAGTCAAAGATCATGTGGCGGGAATGAACTGGGGATGCTGTATTTATATTAAATGATCTGCAGGGTCTTTATATGGGATGTTAAAAAATACACCATTAATGAGGGATTCCATATGAGACTTTTTGCACCGGTTGTTGTATTGGATCGGTCGCTATTCCGTGTGGTCGTTATAGCGAGAGCCAACTGTACTATATTAGTAGAATATAATTGATTCAGATATTAGGAATCGGTGCACTGAAACACAATTTCGGTAGATGCTTGAGTCAGTAAATAAAAGATAGATTACAGAAATCCATGCCATTTGAGGAACTTCAACCCACAGACTCTGGTACAAACACCAGAGCCGTAATCATTCGACTATCGTTAGGCTCAAGCTTTATATATTGCTGGCCATTAAAATTGCAACACCATGAACGAGGGATGACACAAACGTCAAATTCGCAAGAAAGGAAGAAGAGGCTAGGATATGCAAATGATTAATATTTAAGCGCAATCGAACGACTTAGGAGGGAGGTACGGTATTTCAAACTCTGTATAAAAGAAAAGTTCCACAGGGTTTCTCATTCGGAAATCGCATATGAACGTTGGTTGTTTGTGACAAGATCATGTTATGCCTCTTATAAGAAAGCAAAACGGCTACTAGCAGTTTTCATAATTCGATAGCGGCAGCATCGTGGCCTATCGAGAGTGCGGTTCATCGTTCCGCGATATTGCTACTCGCATTGGTCGGAATTCAACGATTTTCAACGAATAGGGAATCGATGAGTTCAGGAGGGTCATACTGAACACCATGCAGGATCTCGATGGCCTCCCTTCACTAATGTCTAAGAGGACAGACATGTTGTCAGGTTAGCCTTGCAGGATCGTACAGCCACATCATGGACCTTGCGTAAAGAAATGGGCTTGTTTGAAACACGACAAGTATTCGAACGGACGGTGTGACGACGCCTGGAGGAGCACGGACGGCTTCATGGCGACCATTATTGCAGCTTCCCTTGACTGCAGCATAGAGACGAGCGGCAACAGTGGTGCACCCCAAAACAACAAAACTGGATACAGGAGTGGCACCACGTCGTCTTTTCAGAAGAGACCCGGTTCTGCGTGAGCATCATGATGGACGATTCGGGTCTGGAGGCACCGATGACAACGCAAGTGGCCTGTTGGCATTCGATATCGTCATACGGGCCCTGCACCTGGTGGGATGGCATGTGCAGCCATTGGGTACACGACACGAACACCTCATGTTCTCGATGTCGGTTATCTGAACGGACATCGTTGTATTTTTCATATGTTAAGGCCGGTGGCTATGCCTTATCTTCGAGGCCCCGGAGATGTCATCTTTCAACAAGATAACGCAAGACCGCATGATGCCCGTCGTGTCCTGACCTACCTCGTCACAGAGGGTATTCGGCTGTTGTCTTGACCAGCACATTGTCTAGATCTCTCACCCATTGAAAGCATCTGGTCATGGGTTGCTGAGAGCCTAGGCCGCCACCATCCTCCAGCTAGTAATATTGATGAAGTGTCGCATAGACTTGAAGCAGCATAGAATGACTTGCCCGTATCTATCATTAAAGCCCAGTTCGACTAGATGCCTAACCGGTTTACAGCCATTTTAGCTGCCAGAGGCGGTAGTTGTGTGTACTAAATTGGGACCCTCTATATCCCCAAACTACTTACAAATTTGATAATGCTTTCTTCCTACTATGCTGTATACGCACAATAAGTAAAGTTTTGTTATTTGCTTTCCTTCCTGATGTTGCAATTTTAATGACCAGCAGTATAATAACCCAATTCTGCAGTTGATAAATTCACACAGAGGAAATTGTCCTCAAATGTAATGTATCCAAAATTTGATTAAAGTAAGTTTCCTAGACTGTATAGTAGTAGAAGTTTCCAAGAAAAAGTTTCTTTCCCTTTTTAGAGGGCGTTGAAAAATATTTTTAATTGCTACAATTTTTTTTGTATAATTTTTAGTTTATTGCAAAAATGTTCGTGAATTTCAAAACTCTTACGAAGTTTCTAATACTGTTCAGAGGAGTGTAAATACTGATATACCGAGAATAATTAATTTTTTTATTGTTGCTGTAAATAATGTTATTGCTCATTTTAATACTTTGTTTACTTCCAATACTTTGTTTTTGGGGAAAAAAATATCCTCTTTCAATAAATATAGCGATAAATCATGCATTGCAAAATAAGGTATTACTTGCTAAGCCATTTCCGACATTAAACCTATTTAACCTTTGTCCCATAGGATTATTGATGCTAAAATTTAAGTAATATTTTTAAAACTTTGTTACGCCATTCATTTACCACCCAAACAGAAAACATAAAAGTAGCTAGCAATTATTCCAATTGAATATTTTTGGAACGCAGTATTCTAAGAAAGTTAAAAATGCCTGTCTCTAGACGAAGCGATAGAATTTTCACTGAATTTGTAAAATATTTGATTTGTGGACTCATATTATGCTTCTTATCACTAACGAGAGCATTGTATACAGTTTTAAATTGTGAGTGAGTTTACGTGCTATTTAAAAATCTAGAAATTGCGATATTTGGCTAGGATGAATAGGTTATAGAAATATATAGCCTTTAGGTTTTAGTTAAATTGTAATTTAATGTAAATAGTTAATGCAATTAGTTGTTACTATACAATGTTCTTTTTGTCTCTCGGATAGTTACTAGTCATGAAAATTTTATGTAGCAAATTCTTAGCATAATGCATCGAACTCAAGATTTATTATGTTACAACGAAGTCAGTATTTATAATATTACATAGAAGTAAAGATTTATTAGGCTTTTATATAAATTTTATAAGTTTTCTAATTAGGTATATTATTTAGGGAACACAAGCAAATATAAAAAAAAAAGTACTGAAAGCCTTACATAAAATTGTAAGGCTACCGCGCCCTTAATCCCGTACTATAATTTATTATATTAAGGATTATAATAAACTCATAGTAAATTATAATTCCTTACTATAATTATAATTTATTACTTAATTTATTACTTATTTACTATTATAATTTATTGTAGTAAGGGGTTATATTTTACTTTTAAATTCCTTAAATTATTTTAAACGTGGAAAAGGGATAAAAATGCGTTGAATTTCAAATATTTATCCATTCGTCTTCTTACTGATTATATAGAGTACGTCAGTGAGCTGTTTCAATTATAATCCACTCCTCACAATCTGCTCTTACAATCTGATTATACGTCAGCCGTTTGTGACCTCATGCTTTGTACGGTAGACTGAACCTGGATCATATTCATTTCAGATGATAAACAGTTTATTACAAGTTCCTTAACGGCACTTGCCTGTTTCTGGATATGACCAAGTCAACCAGAAGTGGCCTTCATGAGCAACTCTTCACCGTAGGAGATATAATTTATCGACCCTCTCGTACGCAGCATTCAGCACATAACAAATATGTGTTATGTCCCTGGGACCTCTAGACAGGGTCCCCTGCCTGGATTACATATGAACAGCAAGAAGGCAATATGTAGAAAAAAACACGCATAGGCATAGGCGTAATTAACTTTAGAGGCTCCTGGAAGCTGGAGCTCCATATCCTGTGTATTCAATGTGGAATGTATCATGATTTCCGTTCTCTAAAATTGATTATAATAAAACTGAGAGTGTTTGTGAAAAAAAAAGAATTAAATTAAATTACAAAAAGTTTTAAAAGTTTAGGTTTGTAGGTAATGAAGGAATAACTCGTGTGTAGAGAAAATATTTTAAAAAATATTTTACCTGGGACAATCGAGGAAGATTCAAAGCGTAAGGATCCCCGGACAGAGATCTACTGACAGAGAGACGAATTCTATGAAGATATCTAATGGGATATGAGTCACGCATGCACGCACGCACGCACGTACGCACACACACACACACACACACACACAAATATTTTTACATGGAGGACGACCCCAGCAATGAACAGTGGTTTTCTCACAATTTTTCTTTTCAGACGGGGTTCCTATTTTTGGCGGAAGACTGACTTTACCGAAGATGACAAACAAGACTTACTGCGGGATTAAACCGAAACCCATGGCATGGAAGGCAAATATGTTATCTACTATACCAGGTGGGTGGCAAACAAACAGATCTGGTTATAAACTGGAAATTATTTGTCAGTGGCTTCCAGTGAGCAAGTCCCCCCCCCCCCTCCTTTCGCCTAAAACATTAAGAATCTTTTCGTTTTTCCGCATTATGTGCATTCACTTTTCTTACCTAAGCTATTCGTAAGACATCTAAAGTCCGCAAAACTATAGAATGTGTGAGTTGGATCTATTTGTCTCCTAGCACTTGCTTTCGGAAATATAACTTCCGATATTGAGCTATCCACTATTTTTTTATGAAATATTTACATTTAAGTTTTTACATTTTTCATCATAATTCTATTAAATTATTACTGAGTTTTCGACAAAAATCTCTTAGAATTCAGCTGCTTATATTCCAGATTTTTCTTAAAAAGAGATTTGGGGCCGAATGTCATTGCATTATACTTTCATCAGATAAAACTATTGATGCTTACTTTTGATTAATGTTATCAATATTTCTTCCTCTTATTAATGCAGAATATTTAAAAAAGGAATGTAATGCTTTTCGTTAATAAATGAGGAAATTTAATGTATTTGGTTTGCCTTTTATGCCAGTTAAAAAAATAATAATTGTAGAATGATGATTGCGCTGTATGAACCAGCACATCTGGATGTGTAGACGGTGATTTAGGATGAGTAATTTGAAAATACGAAGAGTTTAATACATTTTTCAGTAGTTAAAATATTTGACTGCTACAGTTTTCATTACACCATACATTTTACAATTTACTTCTCTGTAATTTTTCCTCTTACTGTAATAATTTTCCGTGATTTATAATTGACGAGATTGCAATTCATATATTTTAACTATAAGCAACTTTAAACCGTAAATTAAAAAACAAATAAATAAATTATAACGTTTTATAGAGAACAAAAAGTATTTTTCTGACAAAAGAATATGTCATAAATTCAGTAAATACAATCATTTATTGTTTTTTATAATCAAAATATTTATTATAAAACATAGGGTGCCAGGTAAACTAGTGGTAACGCTTCGGCTTCGAGGCCGAGGGTGCTCGGTTTGAATCCCAACAAGCACCATTAAATACCTTCGTGTCTAGGCTGGATATGGGCACGTTAAAGCCGTAGACCGGAAAACCTCTTTATATGGTTAGAGAGGATGGAAGAGGTTACGATCCCCCATATGTCACCCCTAGGCAAGGAGCATTAGAAACAACAACAAAAAAAAACATTGTTTTATATGGGGGTTAAATTGAAGTTAGTCATTAATTCTAAGCAAGAAATATAAGATGCGGTAGAAAAAAATGAGAGAAAATGTCAAAGATTTACATGAATTTGTCTCAAAATATTAATACAACAAGTATTTTGAACTGGCTTTTTCTTTAGTTTAATATTTGATCAAACTTCTTATGCGGTATTAAGTTAATGTCAGTAATCATAAAGATGATTTGGTCTTGCAGATTATAAGATTGTATACTTATAAACTTTTAGACATGTTTTTACAAGAAATTATAATCAAAATCAGAAGTAACTGGTAAAGTTAATGTCACAAGTTTTACAGTCTTATTATGAAGTTCGTGAACAACTATAAAGAAAGCATTTACCTCTGGAGGTTCGGCGTCAAGTGTTCTGGTCTCGTCATTTGACTCGGTTCTAAATTAAGGGACCGGCTTCTAGGGGGTAATGCTGGCTACCTATACGGTGCCGCCTTAAATAAATGGCCAGCAGTCTCTGCCTTTACTGATAACAAATTGCGTCATAGCCAATGTTCTGGGCATTTGTAATAAATAAATAAATAAATTAATAAACTATGAGTAAAGTATATAAATTAATAGTATATTTGTATAAAGTATCATTATAAAATTAGCAGAATAAAAAAAGATTGTATTTCGGAAATTAGTTTTATCTGCTAACAGAGAGTTTCGTTCAGAGAACTGTAAGTTATTGAAAGATACGTTTTTTTCTAATCCAGAGACATTTTGCTTTGAGATATAAGCCTTTTTTATTCACCTCGATTTGTTGGGTACTAAATTATGGTAGCACCCTATAAGGTGAGACCAGAAACGCTCCCTATAAGTTGAAAATACCGAAGCGACCAATTCTCATTCGGGATTTGAACTCAAGCCAGCTCAGGCCGTTAACCACTATACCAATTGGGCTTCATTGAAAGATATTTAAGTAATATATTCTCCAAATTTATTTCTATTTTCAGATTTTTTTTCGTTATTTATACATGCAGATATTTAAGATGCAAAATAATATTGTTAGCTCACATCTCTTCAACTCTATTGAATCCTCCGATTTTAAACAATACTTTAAAAAAATCGTATCGAGAATGTGATGCTAATGTCATGCGATAAAACAAAATACCAACATATCATAGCACTTATTCATACATACGTAGCCATATGATGATTAATTGGCGTCCCTTTCGCAAAACACTATCGTTAGGGACATTAAACATATGTTACCAAAGTAAACATTGGAAAACAATACATAAATCGTACACTAATGCATAATCAATTAACAAATTTACGGTAGTGCATATACAAGCAGAAGATTATCGGCTTTTAATGTTTATTATACCGGCGAATAATAGGGCTTTGACGATGCCTTGCTGTAAACATCTAAACACATACATTTTTATTTCCCTGCTTTATACTGAAGACGCATTATTAATATACTCAATGTGTTATTAAAGTATGCTCTCAATGAAGTCACGCATTGATTCCTTAACGAAAGGTAATTCAAGAAAGATATCGTATTACTATGCCAGAGAGTAATTATGCTCGTTACTTTTATTAACATAGTTCAATGTGATGAGTATTTTTAATAGTTTATCGTATGCAGTAATATTTTAGAGGAACAATGTACATTCTATCTTTATAAATATTGAATTTTTTCGCTTATTTGAGTAAAATGCCATTTTCCTTTAAAATATTTAGCTTAAACAAAGGGGAAAAATACAATGTAAACGAATTAAACCTGCATGCTTACAATTGGGGGAATCTAGCTTGTTGTATGTGAATTATTTTCGAATGAATTTGTAGTTTTATTTATTCTACGATCGCAATCTTCTTATAGTCTGTTTAAACAGTACTGATATCTGAGTACATACATTTTGTCTTTTAAACGAAATTCCTTTTGGAATGAAAAATGGAGAGATTAAAATGAAAATTCCCATAGGGAAAACTAACAAAATGAAACGAATTCATTTCGACTGCTAATGGCTAAATGGGTAAAACGTATACTAAGTAATAAAAGAATTAAATTCCTATTTGAAAATATGGCAAAGAAGCAAAATAGAACTTCTGAAACGCATCCCGAAACAGTAAAAATTTTAGATTTCGACGCCATTGTTGATAGCCTACATTTAGACAGAAAGTAATAATGTGTTCGTACTAGACCAACAATGTATTTGTGCTGAAGGATTTATAATATAATCACTCGTGTTTCAGGCCCGTTTAATGATCAGACGCAAAGGCATTAAAATCCTTTTGCAGACAAAAGCACCCGTTCTCGTCCCTACAAGACGTTTGAAAATTTTTAAGTGAATTAATGTTACGTAATACACTGCTGGCCACCCAAATTGCAACACCAAGAAAGACAAGACATATCACAACAAAATTTATTTTGTAGATAACATGTTGACCAAGTATCAAAGGATTAAATTTATAGACTTCTGTGAAGTGTGGTTCCTGCCAAAATCAGTAGCCAGATTAGCCGCCATTGATGGAGATCACCGCTGCCACACGCCTCGGTATTGATTCAAACAGACTTTGGATGAGTTCTTGGGGTACAGCAACCAAGCAGCTTCCACACGTTGCCAAAGTTGATCTGCTGTGGCAGCTGGGGATGGAATCTGGGTCAATCGTAGAGCAACCACGGACCACATGTTTTCTATCGGCGAAAGATCCGGAGAGCGAGGCGGCCAGGGAAGCAATTCAATCTGGCGATTGACGAAGAACCGTTGGACAATGCGTGCCACGTGTGGTCACACATTATCCTGTTGAAATATGGCTGTGGGCAAGCCCTGAAAGTAAGGAAGGACAACTGGCTCCAACACCTCGGAGATGTATCGCTGGCTGTTTAAAGTACCGGCAATGCGTACTAGAGGTGTGCGAGAGTGATATCCAATACCGCCCCATACCATAATACCCGGTGCAGGACCAGTGTGGCGGTGCATAACGCAGCTGTTCAGCATCCTCTCTTCACGGTGTCTCCAGACTCGAATGCGACCATCGTGGTGTTGCAGACAGAAGCGTGACTCGTCAGTAAAGACAATTTCATTCCATTCTGCCGTCCACATCCTTCTGTCATCGCACCATTGGCGGCGGAGACGTCTGTGGTTCTGCGTCAAGGGTAGACAAAGCAATGGACGTCTTGCGGACAGACCACTCTGCTGTAAACGGCGTCGAATGGTACGCACAGACACTGGATGATGCGTTACAGACTGCATGTGCTGTGCTGTGGTTCGTGATGTGACTGAGCGATCAGTCACTGCCATGCGCACAATTTGCCTGTCATCACGTGAAGTGGTGCACCGAGGTGGGTGCGATCAAACACGCCGGTCCGTCGTACCCTCCTGCATCCAACGATCACATATCCGCATTACAGTTCTTTGGTTTCGTCCAACACGACTACCGATTTCCCTGAAAGATAATCCACAATCTCGGTAGGCCACTATCCTTCCTCTGTCGAACTCGGATACTTGATCAAAAGATGATCGCTGTTTTCGACGAGGCATAATTGATCGTTTTTTTTAAAAAACCACAAGAAAAACACAATTGCCGAACTTGAAATCGTCGAAATCTCCAAGCCTTAAATAGCGCTTTGTAGTGGCGCCACAGGCGCGCGGGATGTGCGTCTGCGCTGAAATTCTAATCATTTGCATATCTCACCACCGCTAATGCATGTTGTAAATTTCATGTTATTTGCATGTTTCCTTCAGAATGTTGCATTTACAGTGGCCAGCAGTGTAGTTACGTAATTAAATAATGTTACGTAATTAAAGTTACGTAATATGATTTTGTTCCTCAGAAGGCATCAGTATAATGGTTATATAAAAATGATCGAACAGTGAATTCAAGTTTCATAATTCGGTTTCATAATGCCCTGTGTAGCAAAAGTTGGTCGTTGCGCTCTCAACCAACGGAACTCGACTCGGAATATACTAACTCTGGATGCATAATTCATATTACAACGTTCTTAGGTTCCACAATTGTAATATTTTGTGCCACGCTATCTCCTTCTTCTTAACAATGTCAACTGCTATATGATGTGTTGTGCTATATCTCAAGTAAAATCTTCCATCGAGATTATATATTAAAAACTTCGATGATAACGGAATATCTAAATGATCACGTCATGCGTTAGCATGCACACGTCAGCCTTTTGCACATATTTGTATTAGTTTTATAAGATTTGCAATTGCATTAAGATAAGTGTTCTTGATTATATGGAAATACAAAGGCATGTTAATGTCACACCCCATGTTCCCCACAATGAGAAAAGGTATCACTGGAACCGATTTGAAATAAAAGACCTGCCAATCATTTTAGCTACAGAATGTTATTACATGGCACGGCTGAATATATATATATATATATATATATATATATATATAGGTCGTACTATATTATTATAGATGTCATGTTAATTGTTTTTTTGTAATGTTCTGGTGTTTATTTTGTCTAAATTATAGTTTATACACTATTTTATATCAAACAAAATTGTTGTTAGGTTTTATATTTATATTAAGCTGTACAGGCCTCGGCTTGGATCGCGAAAAGTAACTAGATTATGTGTCATTACATATAAGACCCAGTTGTCTTTTTTTTACAAATATCAGTGAGATCAATAATAATTTTTCAGTTTATTTAAGATATGGGAAAGACACGAAATTTTTCTTTTATCGCTACAATACTGACGGAATATTTCTTTCTCAAATAAAACCCTAATATAAATTTTACCTTTTACCGATAAAACGCATTGCATCAGTATTGAATTCTATGCTAAGTTCCCTGCGTGTTTCATCATTCATATACATATTCTGTCGCTTCAACCTCTCTTTATGGGGAAATAAAATAACTAAAATTCTGACCTCAACAAAAATAATACTAATAGCAAAAAAAAGGATCCAATCTTCAATAAAGAAAAACAATACGATCAATAATATGTCATTTTGCGTAAATATGATGGCTTTTCTAATTATCATTCATGGAATATTTTTTCTAAAAAATCCATTTTTCAATAGTTGAGTTTTCGTGTCTTTCGACAGTCATTATCCTTTTAAACTTATCAGGATAAATTGCAAATATATCATTCTGAATGTGGAATCCTCGATTGCACATTGGATATAATTCATCCAATTACATTTACTTATATTCGTTATGTCAACTATGTGCGTGTTGCCTTATAATGCACTCTAAGCTGATATAACTGGTAATATCTGCTTGAAAGCTAAAGTATTAATCTGAATGTGGAATCGCACATTATAAAACATATAGGGTGATTGCCTCGAAAGAGGCCCCGGATATTCCGTCATAACTCTCGCTACGATGAATGAATGCGAACCCCGCAAAATACGTCGCACACCTTGTCGTATGTGTAATAGATAACATTATATGCGATGCTAGAAGCGATCGCCGTTTTCTGCCAGAAACGTTTCGACGTGGCGCTCAATGTTGCGAGGCTTGGTCAGATATACTTTTCCCAAGGTAAGAAATCTGGTGATGTCCGATCCGGCCACCTTGGGGGCCAAAGTCCCTTTCAAATGAAACTGTTATGAATGAAGTACTCAATTTTCCCCCCATGCTCCGTGCCGATGTGTGACACGTGCTCCATGTCAATGAAAGTAACTTTCGATTAATTCACGATCATCCAGTTGATTCACGAACTGCTAAAAAATGAACAGGTACATATTGCAGACATAAATAGTATTATCTATTTGCTATGTGGTTCAAAAATGTATGTGATTACTTCTACGTGAAGGGTAGATTTAAATAGTTGTAATTTGTTAATTACGGCGTAATCGTGCAGAATACTATAATACTATAGGAATTTATTTACGTAATTTATAATAGAAATATTACAATAGGAATATATTTGCGTAATACTATAATAAATACCATAGGAATTTATTTACGCAATTTATAATAGAAATATGATGGGTGCGGTGGTCCAGTTGGCAAGAGCAGCGGGCCAGTGATCTGAATGTCCATTTTTCGATGTTCGTCGCTGCAAATCCACCGCTGTGTTCCCTAATGGTGGCCGGGGCATGTAAAATAGGGCGTGGCTGCAATGTCCTCCAAGTTATTAAATTTACCTCTGGAAGTGCGGGGTCAAGTGTTCCTGTCTCATCACTTGACTCGGTTCAAAATTACGGGACCAGTCATTTAGCCAAGTCGGACTCCGACCCTTGTGATGCAAATTCAAAACAGGAGCCGCAACTTCATCTCCCATAGTCTTTGGGATTTGATCTGATGTTCTTGTCGGTCAAGTGGTATAAGCAACAACAGCAACAACATAATAGACATATTAACAAAATTAAAATGAATGCAATTTAGTAGAGTCTACTACTAATTACCATTTTATATAAAGGAAGGGGATCTTTTATGCATGTGTTTATGTGCGCTCGTATATGTATATACTATACATGTGCATGTGTGGGGATATATATATATATGCTCATGTAGTTTACATAAATAATTTAACTCCTTCTATAATGAGAAATATATTTCATAAAATATTAAAATGAGTTTTAATTCTACAACAATTTAATGTCGCTTCGCATGCTGGAAAATTGCCTGTAAACGAGAAAAAAAATACTTTCATTAATTAATATTTTCCTTTTTAAGAATTTTCAAAGACAGATAAGCGTCAAGCAATCATCATCTTGCTCAACCATTCTTAATTAACTCGTCCTGCAAGCATTTAATGGATACATTGGTTTGTAAGGTAATGACGTTTACTCTATTTAACAGCGGATTCGAGTCACTTAAACAACGATTAGATTAAAGTACTTTGCCGAAGGCAGGCCCGGAATTCCCTGCAAACTTGGGCAATTTCTGAATTAAAAGGGGCACCTCGGGAAGATTTTGGAGTCGGTTCAAGAAGAAGGATTTTCGAATTAAATCTCGATTTCTTTTAGATTTTTCCTCTAGCATGGCAATGGAATTTGCATTAATAACTGCAAAGGCTCGTCAAAACGCGTTTTAAATTTAAAATAAATATAAATTAGTCCAATTAAAAAATACCCCGGGTACTTCATAACGTTAGAAAATCTAATAAAATCTTATAAAGGAAATTTCGGAATACGAGTAAATTATGTTTGTTAGTCTAAATTTTCACATGCAGTTTATGAGTTTGTCAGTTAACTCAAGCAGAAAAAATCTTTTATGAACATTTGGTAAAATACTCTTGTTGAAGTTAAAAACTGTTTCCACAACCTCATAGATATTGAAATATTGGGAGGATCTAAACCCACAGGCTGTAGTTTGAACTAATTTCAAACAAACCGACTTTTCAGTGGCAGTCCATTCCATATAAATCTAAAATTATTTACATCTTGATTGCTATTACAGCATGATGGAATAAAGGTAAATAGCAGTCCATACCATATAAAGGTAAAATGAGTTTCTTCTCTGTTGTTATACGAGTATGGTGTAAAAATAGGAAGTAGGAGTTTCATTCCATATAAATCTAAAACAATTTGCTTCTTGGTAACTGTAACAGCATAGTGGGATAAAAGTAAATAGCAGTTCATTCCACATAAAGCTAAAATAATTATCTTCCCGGTTGTTATTGGAGTATGGTGTAATAATAGAAAATAGGAGTCAATTCCATATAAATCTAAAATAATTTGTTTCTTGGTTGCTGTAGCAGCATGGTGTATTAAAGGCAAATAGAAGTTCATTCCATATAAATTTAAAATAAGTTATTTCTTGATTGCTATAACTACATGGTGAAATAAAGACAGTAGCAGAAAACAGTCTTTTGTTTCTTTAGCCAATATTTCCAATCCTTATGTTCAGTGGCTATTGTACTGATATCACTAGAAAATAGTGGCAGAATTTCCACATACTCAATAATAAAATGCCTAAAACATAACTCAAATGTTATCCTCTCCTTTCAAGTTTGTACAAGTTTTAGTTCAAGTTTGAA